>OX451218.1:139004420-139544243 GCA_949628195.1 Phasia obesa | reverse complement strand
ATTTGTTAGACACTTTTTTACGCTGGATTTTTTATCAAAGCGAAATTTTTGAGTGATATTTTTGTAAAATTCAATTTTTTTAATTTAACATTTTTTGCAATTTTTTTTAAATTTAATTTAAATTTAATTTAAAATAATAATTTTTTTTAATTAAATTTAATTTTTTTTAGTAAATATATTTTTTTGCTTTTAACTTTTTAAAATAACACTTTTTGGCTTGCTATCAATTATTTTGGCATATATTTGTCACTTAGTGTTATTTGTGAATTCTCCACTCTTGTGAAATCTTTGTATTTTTTTTCTTTTAATTTTAGTTATAAAATAAATAATATAATTAATTCCACCTACCTTATTCAATTGTTTTCGTGATTTTGAGATATGTTGACTTTTTTGGTGAAATGTTGAATTTTTGTGAAATTATGATTTTTTTTTTAATTTGAATTTTTTTGTGGCTTTTTTGGATTTCGGTTAAATTATTGAAATAGCGCTTTTTTACGAAATTTAATTTTTTTGTGAAAAATTTTTTTTTTTGCTTTTAACTTTTTTAAATAACACTTTTTGGTGTATTGTTGGTATGCTATGCTATGCTATTATTTTGGCAAAACTTGAATATGTTCAATCATTATTAAACTTTCTATTTGTTAGCCACTTTTTTACGCTGGATTTTTATCAAAGCGAAATTTTTGAGTGATATTTTTGTAAAATTCAATTTTGTAGAGAATGAGTAAAGCTTCATGCCAATGTAATAACAGTTGCAATGCTTTGGTTTTTGTATCGAGGTCAGGTGCAGCTCTCATCCTTTTTGGGTCTGGCAACTCTTTCCCTTCAGCGTCTACTAGTTTCCTCTTTGTTGTAGTTGGTTGCTCAGGCGGTGGTTGATTTACTTCTTCACCCATGTCCATTTCTCTTTCTTCTGGTGGTGGATTGGGCATTTCAAACTTTTGTTTCTTTTTTGGATATGCTATTGCTATTTTTTGATTTTATGCGTAGTTTTCTTTTACTTATGACGAACAGTTCTACCTCTTGGGTTTTGGAGAAAATCATTTTGCTTTGTTTTATAAGCTGTAAAAAATTGAGCCCGTTGTTATGTATGCGGCTGTATGATTGCCTCATACTACCGCATGAAATGGGTGTATTTGCTAATCCTGGGTAATGGGAAATTCTTACCGTCACCCGTGTCTCCGTATTCTATAGCAGTATATATATACCATTGTTTTTTATATATATTTTTCTGTTAATTGGTTTTCGATTTTCGTTGCGGTACACATTTGCTCATCTAGAGACAGCCTTTGTTCAAATGGTTGTAACACTTACAAACAGTTTATTCAAGTGTTTCACAAAAGGTCTTATTTTATAAAGATGGTGATAGTTTGGCTGACAAATAGGCTTGTGCTATGCATTATTATTAAAATGAATTACGAAACTTAATTTCTGAAATCTATTTAGCGTTAATGTTTGTTGTGTATGGTCGAACTCATATTTACCCTATTAGGATCTTACGTATAGATAATTGTAGACAGACATAAATATGACTACGAATTGTTCTCTGAATTAACTGTTTTATCGGTATTTCCTTATTCGTTTTGTACATTATTCTAAACTTTTCAGCAATTGTGTTGTGTAACCGTTCTATGTCGGCATTGCCCGTATGACTGTTAGGCTTAGTGTAATTCAATATTTTCACTATCTAGGAATTCTTTTATTCTAATAGCTTTAAATTTGTTCTTGCAACACGTCAAACAACGGTGTCGATTCCGGCTGTCCTTGATCAAACCAGGTATTGGCCACCACCTCTTCCGGTTCGTATCGGTCTGTTCTCATCCAAAAATGGTAAATTGTTCATGTCCAAGTTGATCCTATCGCCTTCACTCACGTAAAAGAGAGTCGAAAACCTCACCTCGTCTGAGATATAATTGTATAACAAAGTGAAGAAATAAGACAAATCCGTGTAACCCACCGCGTATCTATCGGACACAGCCTCACTCAAAGCGGGGTACAAGGCCTGGTTACTGTACGAAGCGAATGCATCACAACACGACATTCTGTACTCCTCCAAGTGCGCCCAGTTTCTTATATCCTTACGTCCCAACTTAGTCAGGAATTTTATAGGGTCAGGCATCAGGTGATAAGCTCCCTCAAACGATATTATGAATTTCGAACAAAAGTAAGATGATAAGTAGTGCAAAAATTTGCACTCCAGATTAAACAACTAGTCTATCATGTTGCTTCTATCCAGTTTATCAGCACCGAACAAATAAAAGAACGAGTCATCTCCCGACACCAAAAGCAGTGCTATCAGATCGATATCGTATGTCGCCAGTATCACGCATAGCGTGAAGAGTGTGTTCCCCAACCAAGTCGTGGCACCACCACTGCGTCTTTGCCACTTAACTTTAGCTGCGAGGCCCCTGCTTGGACGCGTAGTATCTCGATTGTCGATGTGCGTTCATGTATATGTCCAGAAAGTACTCATCCACGCCGAATGCTTTGAACAGATAATACTCAAACCAGTAGACAGCCTCTGACTGCGACTTGTCAAATTTCGCGAAATCGTTTTCCACCTTCTGCAAGAGACTTGCGTCTAACCCACTCATCACGTTGGTGACTCATCTGTCGAAGTCCACCCCAGACATACCACTGTATAACACAATCTTATCCTTTAATACCGACTTAGCACGGTTACGTACCAAATTAAAAATTGGGCACCTTACCATATTACAGTACTTCGAATTATAGGCTATCGTTTGCAACGATGCGTGTGTGTCAACTGCTTCAACATCCAAAGGCGGTTTCACCTGACGCTTGATCATGAAGTTGAATACGTTGAAAGCCCGCTCACACAATGGTTTATCAGATGTGGCCATACTTTCCGGTGCCCGGTTTCTGTGTTTCTAACCATTTATCGACTTCCTTGCGGTTCACCTCAATGACATCGTTGGTGTAAGTGTACATCAAGTCCTGCTTGTCCGGATCCACGGCTGATCTGATAAAATTCATGTACATCAATTTCCCCAACTCGTGAGGGGATTTCGCAGCCGCCAATTTAGGCACGTTACCATTACGCTTAATATATGCTAGGAGGGTCTCACGCATAGTAACATCCCGTAAGACGGGTTGCATAGTACGCAATCGTGGTTTTTATGGGGTCAAATTTCTTCGGTTTCCTAGCAATATCTTGACAATCCGGGTTCACCGTTATTTGATCGACATTAACGACAGATCCGATTCCTCAACGACATCTTGGTAATCCGACTGCACGAAGGAACATCCGGAGACAATATCGTCATATACGCTCTGCAAATAAGCTTAAACAAGAGCTATCAAAACACTTCCGTATGTAAATGCCTTTTGGCATTCATCGTGCGTTGCTGGTAGCGCCAGGAGAACGGAAGCTACCACAATGTGTTTCACCCAAGAAAACAGCAACCAGTTGGGGGAAACTCTCTATAATCATTACGAGGGTGACGTTCTTTCAACTGCTGATTGCAGCAATTTCTGATGGCGGCTTGTTCATTGGGGGAATTTTTGAACCAAGATTTCGTCCTCGACACCATTCTGGAATGCAGTCTGGTCAAGACTGCAGAAAGTATGAAGACTCCCAAAAGGAACAATAATCCTTCATTACAAACAGTATATGTACATAATTGATGGTTAATTTATATAAATAGTTACCAATGTTTTTTTCATGCAATTTATACTTGTTTCCTTTTTTTTAATATATGTACATAACCCCTTGATTTCATTCTGAATGAAAAAAGTAGTTCTGAAATCATGACCATCTAGTATTCCTATAACAATTTAATACAGGATTTTCCTTATGGACCTACTGTTAACCTGCAGGTTTTCTTTCCTATTGCAAGGACCTTTTTCATTCCTTTTCCCATCTTCCAATTTGTTTTCACCCAAGTGACATTGGCATTCTTTTCATAACTCACAGGTGTATCGCCTGAATGATTGGAAGCCACAATATACATCGGGTGTGAGAGGGGAGTCAACTTATGAGCTAGTAACAGTTCCTTATGATTATAATATCCAAAGATAAAATCATAAGGCACTATTGGTCGAGTTTTCTCCCATATCAGGCCATTAGGTCCCCACCTGATCTTTGGGTTTGTGGGACTGGAATGCCACAAGGGTGTGTCCATCAACTTGGTCCTGTTTCCAGTCAATCTCCCAAAGCTCCATCCAAGCATGATTAGTGGAACTTCGTTGTATCGTCCAGAAGCTATGTATAAACCATCGGGCTTGAGCCAGAACACTGGTCCTCTACCGGGGTAATCTTGCACCAAATGAGAAACGTCAGACCATATTCTGGGTAGTGGGAGATTTACAAGTTATCAAAAATATATTTTCACAAAATTCCAGTTCAGCTTGAATTTGAACAACGGCTCTTGAATTCACACATATATATATATATATATATATATATATATATATATATATATATATTATATATATATATATATATATATATATATATATATATATAGATATATATATATATATATATTATATATATATATACATATATATTTATAAAATAAATAATAGAATTAATTCCACCTACCTTATTCAAATGTTTTCGTGATTTTGAGATATGTTGACTTTTTTGGTGAAATGTTGAATTTTTGTGAAATTATGATTTTTTTTAATTTGAATTCTTTTGTGGCTTTTTTGGATTTTGGTATGCTATGCTATTATTTTGGCAAAACTTGAATATTTTCATTTATTATTAAACTTTCGATTTGATAGACATTTTTTTCTTTTACACTGGATTTTTTATCAAAATGAAATTTTTGGGTGGTATTTATGTAAAATTTAATTTTTTTTAAATTTATTTTTTTGTGAATATATTTTTTTGCTTTTAACTTTTTTAAATAACACTTTTTGGCTTGCTATAAATTATTTTGGCAAAACTTGTATATTTTTTTAACTTTTTTAAATAACACTTTTTGGTATGCTATGCTATTATTTTGGCAAAACTTGAATATGTTCAATCATTATTAAACTTTCTATTTGTTAGACACTTTTTTACGCTGGATTTTTTATCAAAGCGAAATTTTTGAGTGATATTTTTGTAAAATTCAATTTTTTTAATTTAACATTTTTTGCAATTTTTTTTAAATTTAATTTAAATTTAATTTAAAATAATAATTTTTTTTAATTAAATTTAATTTTTTTAGTAAATATATTTTTTTGCTTTTAACTTTTTAAAATAACACTTTTTGGCTTGCTATCAATTATTTTGGCATATATTTGTCACTTAGTGTTATTTGTGAATTCTCCACTCTTGTGAAATCTTTGTATTTTTTTTCTTTTAATTTTAGTTATAAAATAAATAATATAATTAATTCCACCTACCTTATTCAATTGTTTTCGTGATTTTGAGATATGTTGACTTTTTTGGTGAAATGTTGAATTTTTGTGAAATTATGATTTTTTTTTAATTTGAATTTTTTTGTGGCTTTTTTGGATTTCGGTTAAATTATTGAAATAGCGCTTTTTTACGAAATTTAATTTTTTTTGTGAAAAATTTTTTTTTTTGCTTTTAACTTTTTTAAATAACACTTTTTGGTGTATTGTTGGTATGCTATGCTATGCTATTATTTTGGCAAAACTTGAATATGTTCAATCATTATTAAACTTTCTATTTGTTAGCCACTTTTTTACGCTGGATTTTTTATCAAAGCGAAATTTTTGAGTGATATTTTTGTAAAATTCAATTTTGTAGAGAATGAGTAAAGCTTCATGCCAATGTAATAACAGTTGCAATGCTTTGGTTTTGTATCGAGGGTCAGGTGCAGCTCTCATCCTTTTTGGGTCTGGCAACTCTTTCCCTTCAGCGTCTACTAGTTTCCTCTTTGTTGTAGTTGGTTGCTCAGGCGGTGGTTGATTTACTTCTTCACCCATGTCCATTTCTCTTTCTTCTGGTGGTGGATTGGGCATTTCAAACTTTTGTTTCTTTTTGGATATGCTATTGCTATTTTTTGATTTTATGCGTAGTTTTCTTTTACTTATGACGAACAGTTCTACCTCTTGGGTTTTGGAGAAAATCATTTTGCTTTGTTTTATAAGCTGTAAAAAATTGAGCCCGTTGTTATGTATGCGGCTGTATGATTGCCTCATACTACCGCATGAAATGGGTGTATTTGCTAATCCTGGGTAATGGGAAATTCTTACCGTCACCCGTGTCTCCGTATTCTATAGCAGTATATATATACCATTGTTTTTTATATATATTTTTCTGTTAATTGGTTTTCGATTTTCGTTGCGGTACACATTTGCTCATCTAGAGACAGCCTTTGTTCAAATGGTGTAACACTTACAAACAGTTTATTCAAGTGTTTCACAAAAGGTCTTATTTTATAAAGATGGTGATAGTTTGGCTGACAAATAGGCTTGTGCTATGCATTATTATTAAAATGAATTACGAAACTTAATTTCTGAAATCTATTTAGCGTTAATGTTTGTTGTGTATGGTCGAACTCATATTTACCCTATTAGGATCTTACGTATAGATAATTGTAGACAGACATAAATATGACTACGAATTGTTCTCTGAATTAACTGTTTTATCGGTATTTCCTTATTCGTTTTGTACATTATTCTAAACTTTTCAGCAATTGTGTTGTGTAACCGTTCTATGTCGGCATTGCCCGTATGACTGTTAGGCTTAGTGTAATTCAATATTTTCACTATCTAGGAATTCTTTTATTCTAATAGCTTTAAATTTGTTCTTGCAACACGTCAAACAACGGTGTCGATTCCGGCTGTCCTTGATCAAACCAGGTATTGGCCACCACCTCTTCCGGTTCGTATCGGTCTGTTCTCATCCAAAAATGGTAAATTGTTCATGTCCAAGTTGATCCTATCGCCTTCACTCACGTAGAAGAGAGTCGAAAACCTCACCTCGTCTGAGATATAATTGTATAACAAAGTGAAGAAATAAGACAAATCCGTGTAACCCACCGCGTATCTATCGGACACAGCCTCACTCAAAGCGGGGTACAAGGCCTGGTTACTGTACGAAGCGAATGCATCACAACACGACATTCTGTACTCCTCCAAGTGCGCCCAGTTTCTTATATCCTTACGTCCCAACTTAGTCAGGAATTTTATAGGGTCAGGCATCAGGTGATAAGCTCCCTCAAACGATATTATGAATTTCGAACAAAAGTAAGATGATAAGTAGTGCAAAAATTTGCACTCCAGATTAAACAACGAGTCTATCATGTTGCTTCTATCCAGTTTATCAGCACCGAACAAATAAAAGAACGAGTCATCTCCCGACACCAAAAGCAGTGCTATCAGATCGATATCGTATGTCGCCAGTATCACGCATAGCGTGAAGAGTGTGTTCCCCAACCAAGTCGTGGCACCACCACTGCGTCTTTGCCACTTAACTTTAGCTGCGAGGCCCTGCTTGGACGCGTAGTATCTCGATTGTCGATGTGCGTTCATGTATATGTCCAGAAAGTACTCATCCACGCCGAATGCTTTGAACAGATAATACTCAAACCAGTAGACAGCCTCTGACTGCGACTTGTCAAATTTCGCGAAATCGTTTTCCACCTTCTGCAAGAGACTTGCGTCTAACCCACTCATCACGTTGGTGACTCGTCTGTCGAAGTCCACCCCAGACATACCACTGTATAACACAATCTTATCCTTTAATACCGACTTAGCACGGTTACGTACCAAATTAAAAATTGGGCACATTACCATATTACAGTACTTCGAATTATAGGCTATCGTTTGCAACGATGCGTGTGTGTCAACTGCTTTAACATCCAAAGGCGGTTTCACCTGACGCTTGATCATGAAGTTGAATACGTTGAAAGCCCGCTCACACAATGGTTTATCAGATGTGGCCATACTTTCGGTGCCCGGTTTCTGTGTTTCTAACCATTTATCGACTTCCTTGCGGTTCACCTCAATGACATCGTTGGTGTAAGTGTACATCAAGTCCTGCTTGTCCGGATCCACGGCTGATCTGATAAAATTCATGTACATCAATTTCCCCAACTCGTGAGGGGATTTCGCAGCCGCCAATTTAGGCACGTTACCATTACGCTTAATATATGCTAGGAGGGTCTCACGCATAGTAACATCCCGTAAGACGGGTTGCATAGTACGCAATCGTGGTTTTATGGGGTCAAATTTCTTCGGTTTCCTAGCAATATCTTGACAATCCGGGTTCACCGTTATTTGATCGACATTAACGACAGATCCGATTCCTCAACGACATCTTGGTAATCCGACTGCACGAAGGAACATCCGGAGAAAATATCGTCATATACGCTCTGCAAATAAGCTTAAACAAGAGCTATCAAAACACTTCCGTATGTAAATGCCTTTTGGCATCCATCGTGCGTTGCTGGTAGCGCCAGGAGAACGGAAGCTACCACAATGTGTTTCACCCAAGAAAACAGCAACCAGTTGGGGAAACTCTCTATAATCATTACGAGGGTGACGTTCTTTCAACTGCTGATTGCAGCAATTTCTGATGGCGGCTTGTTCATTGAGGGAATTTTTGAACCAACGATTTCGTCCTCGACACCATTCCGGAATGCAGTCTGGTCAAGACTGCAGAAAGTATGAAGACTCCCAAAAGGAACAATAATCCTTCATTATAAACAGTATATGTACATAATTGATGGTTAATTTATATAAATAGTTACTAATGTTTTTTTCATGCAATTTATACTTGTTTCCTTTTTTTTTTTTTAATATATGTACATAACCCCTTGATTTCATTCTGAATGAAAAAAGTAGTTCTGAAATCATGACCATCTAGTATTCCTATAACAATTTAATACAGGATTTTCCTGATGGACCTACTGTTAACCTGCAGGTTTTCTTTCCTATTGCAAGGACCTTTTTCATTCCTTTTCCCATCTTCCAATTTGTTTTCACCCAAGTGACATTGGCATTCTTTTCATAACTCACAGGTGTATCGCCTGAATGATTGGAAGCCACAATATACATCGGGTTTGAGAGGGGAGTCAACTTATGAACTAGTAACAGCTCCTTATGATTATAATTTCCAAAGATAAAATCATAAGGCACTATTGGTCGAGTTTTCTCCCATATCAGGCCATTAGGTCCCCACCTGATCTTTGGGTTTGTGGGACTGGAATGCCACAAGGGTGTGTCCATCAACTTGGTCCTGTTTCCAGTCAATCTCCCAAAGCTCCATCCAAGCATGATTAGTGGAACTTCGTTGTATCGTCCAGAAGCTATGTATAAACCATCGGGCTAGAGCCAGAACACTGGTCCTCTACCGGGGTAATCTTGCACCAAATGAGAAACGTCAGACCATATTCTGGGTAGTGGGAGATTTGCAAGTTATCAAAAATATATTTTTCACAAAATTCCAGTTCAGCTTGAATTTGAACAACGGCTCTGAATTCACACATTTCCAAGTCAATGTCAGAGGTATCCTCGTTCTGCCACATCATTTATCACTTGTAAATGTTGAACTTTTTCCTTCGCATCTTGAAATGACTTGTTGGCTTTCCAATTCTCTGGATCTATTTTTAAAAAAATCGGTTGAAATATTGCAAGCTTCAAAAAAAAGTAAGACTGGGTTTTGAAATAAAGTGTTGAATTTCTTTATTTCTGAAGTTTTCTTCTGTTAAAGTAACATTTGTTACTTCATAGTCGCTGCATTGAGTATCTGCAAGTTTTTTTGTCATTAAACGTAAATTTTTGGTGTCGATACGTTTATCAAAAAACGCCAAGGCAGCCAATTTCGGAGTTAAGTACCACTGATGACCTAGAAAAGTTTCAAGTGAGGCGTGTGCAACTTCTTTATTAAAAATTTTATAACCATCCAATTCCTTTAATAGGTTCAGGTCATTGAGAGGAGCGTATCGAGGGCACTGGCAGAGGTACCAATATTTTATATAAATTCTTAAAACAAATGAACTAAATTCAAGCAATGCATCAATTGTTGATTTGTCTATATAAGTTTGCAACTGCTTACGGAAAATGCATATTTTCAAAGAATATATAATTTTCATCATCCAGCGAGCCCGATTGATAGCTCCTGGAGCTTTTACTGTTGGGTAGGGCATAGATTTATCACCCAAAAAGATAAGACTCAGATGGAGTAGTTCTTTATAGTCCTCTCTTGGTTGCGTGTCTTCAAGTTGGCCTTTAATAAAATTGCATAAATCTTCGCGCATTGGTGCCGGAATAATCTTTTCAACAATTTTATGATTTATGCAGTCGGAAAAACAGGATTTGTTAATAGACTCCCAACTCTGCTGGAGTGTGGCGAAAATTTTTATTTGCGGTGATGTGGTCTGCTCCTCAATATTAAGAGCCTTGAAGGTTGATCCAGCAACAAGCTCCAACATATGATGCCGGCATGCCAAAAATATGAGGTTTTTAGTTTTTGACAAAGTAAAGCACATGCACCGATTCGGCGTCCAGTGTTGGAGCTTGTTGTATCTGCAGACAAAAATTTGATATTTTTAGTTAATTTCCAGGTTTTAAGCATTTCACACACTGCATCAGCTTGATCTTCTCCCCTTCCCGATCGAAGTGGTACTACTCCTAGAAGTATGGGGTCCGAATTTCCGGTTACACTTATAGAGAGGCGATCAGTTTTTTCTTTTTATTCTTTAAGTCGGGCATTTTTTTTTATGTACCGTAATATAACTGGAGGCATCAAACGATTTTTTAATAGAATCTGCAATAATCTGTCGCTGCTTTATACGTTCCCTCCAAATTGAACTCTTTGAGCATGCAATTTTTGCGATGTTTTGGCTAGGATTTGAGCAGGAATTTACTATTAACGAAGCTTTACGGCAACTAATTCCGGTTCTGTCAAGACTCGCACAAAGCTGTTGGTTTTTTGAGGAAAATGGAACTTCTTTTTGGACCACTTTTTTTGTTGGTTCATACATGAAATCCTTGTCTACCAGATATTCCGATTTAGTTGTAAGAACTCTGTTAAATTCTTTAGATTTTTTGGAAGGTTGAATTAATTTTCCGAACAAGCTCTTCATGTCGCGCAAGAAATTATCTCGTTTTCTCTTCTCAATTTCGTTTTTTCTACTCTTACTCTTATTTAAAACTATCCACTTCGAGTGCAATTTTAAGATTTCACGAGATATGTTACGTACCTCTGACTTGTTTCCCACATATCTTTAAAATTTTTTGCTATTATTCTGGCACTTTTTGTGACAGTATATTTTTGGATAAGATGTAAATTAAAAAATCTTTGCAAAATTTGCATTTTTGTCGGCGGTTTAGAGGGATCAAGGGCATCAATCATTTTTCCCACAAGCCACACATTTCTTGTTTTCACAATATTCATATCTATTTTGAATAAAATTACACATTTAAGCTCTAACCAAAAATATAAAATAAAAAAAATCTTACCGGTACGTTGACTAAATCTTGTATATATTTAAAGAAATCTTCTGTTTGATCATATAACTGTCGGTCAGATAACCCAAAATTTTTGTGATGTAAAATTGTAAAACGACAATATTTTAGCGGAAAATACACATAAAATAGAAATTTAAAATGACAGCATGTAACGATTTAGATTAATAAATGTCAGAAGTTAATGGCACTTAAAGCCCCTATGTTATAACCTTGCCAGATCTATATTATTCATTCAATCCGTGAAGATATTTTGAAAAATTAAATTAAACGGGGGATTAAATTGAAATGAAATAATATTTTATTAATTCGCAGAAATTACTTTAAAAACACAACTATAAAAATTTATGGAAATATAAAATAATTATAACGAAAAAAGTATCACCATTTATTTTTAAGGTACAAACTATAAAAATAGTGTAACTAAGGAAGTGTTAGACCAAATTCCATTTTTCTTTTTTTAGTTGTATAGAACATATCCCTCTTCAAAATCGAGTCACAAGTTTTTATTACTTCCATATAAATTTGAAGAGTAATTAACCGTTTTTTACAGAATTTATTAAAATATTACAAAAATACTTAATATGTTGAATCGAAATGGACCAAAATATTGTCAAAACTTAAACTTTTTGCATATAGAAATGAAGTTTGGGAAACTGTCCTTAGAAATATTCGGTCCAAAAATTAAATCAACGTATTTATTGACAAAGGTATGCGTCAAGTTTGAAAAAATTTCGAAAAACCCGATTTTTAACAAAGACTTGATTTGCGCGACCTCTAAACCTCCTCATAAAAATCTAAAAAAAAACTCAAAAATACTGGACCTTATAAGCTTTCAAATTATGCTTGAGCCTCTAACAAAAATAAAATTTTTGGGACACCCTAATGTCCATTTCTCTTTCTTCTGGTGGTGGATTGGCCATTTCAAACTATTGTTTCTTTTTGGATATGCTATTGCTATTGCTATTTTTTGATTTTATGCGTAGTTTTCTTTTACTTATGACGAACAGTTCTACCTCTTGGGTTTTGGAGAAAATCATTTTGCTTTGTTTTATAAGCTGTAAAAAATTGAGCCCGTTGTTATGTATGCGGCTGTATGATTGCCTCATACTACCGCATGAAATGGGTGTATTTGCTAATCCTGGGTAATGGGAAATTCTTACCGTCACCCGTGTCTCCGTATTCTATAGCAGTATATATTTTTCTGTTAATTGGTTTTCGATTTTCGTTGCGGTACACATTTGCTCATCTAGAGACAGCCTTTGTTCAAAGTCCACTCGAACTTTCTTTTCTTGGATAGGACTTCCGTTATCGGATGCAAAATTCAGTATAAATCTTCTATACCATCCAGTTAACCCGAGAAATCCTCGCACTTGCTTCAGAGATTTAGGAGTTGGCCAATGCAAAATTGACTCAATTTTAGTAGGATCGGTGGAAATACCTCCATCGCCAATAACATATCCCAAGTATTGAACTATTTTTACACAAAATTTGCTTTTATTTATATTCAACGTTAAGTTTGCCTTTTTAAATTCACTTGCTAGCCTAATCAGAACAGAAAGATGTTCTTCAAAAGTTTCGGACACGACGCACACATCATCTAAATATCCAAATACCGAGTGCTTTAAATCAGGGGGTATGATCGAATCCATCAACCTGCACATTGTTTGTGGTGCCGTGCAAAGACCGAACGGCATGACTGTGAATTGATATAAAGGTCTACCCGGTACGGTGAAAGCTGTTATGGGTTTGGATTCTTCATCCAACTCGATCTGCCAATACGCATCCTTAAGATCAATCTTGGATATAATGTTAGCTTTTGGCAATCTGGCAAAAATTCCTCCAATATTGGGTAACGGATACGCGTCTTTCTTAGTTACCTCATTTATCTTTCTGGCATCAAGACAAAGTCTTACTTTCTCTGGTTTTATCACCATTCTCATTGGGGAACTCCAAGGGCTTGAACTAGGTTCTATAACACCTAAAGATAACATTCTATCAATCTCCGTGAATATTAATTTTTCTACTGCCGGGGACACTGGATAAAATCGCTGTTTTATAGGTTTGGCCTTCCCAATATCTATATGATGCTTGATCAGAGGAGTTCTACCTAACCCTTGTAACTCAAAATTAGGATAAAGAGATTTTACTACTTCTAAATGTTGTTTTTGTGAATTTGAAAGAGGAAATAGGTCGTCCTCGGCAGTAAGAGAATCTAAATGCGGAGCTAAATTTAAACCACAACTATTAATTAATCCAAAGGATCTAAAGAAATCTAACCCTAATATCAGGGTTAGATTTCGAGGGTTTTTGCTTCCGATTGTGTAAGTCTTCGCGAATGTCATATGCGGTTCGATAATCTTTATATTGTTTTTTCAAGGCCATTGAATAATATCCACCGACTTATGGTACCTCCAGAACCAATCCTTTGCTTTACCTGCCAGTAAAATATGAAGGTTGGAACATATACCGTTAAAATTTCCATTAAACTTCTCTCTTGTGAGACATCGGATTCTATACAAGAACTCTTCGCACCGGAGTCCATTAGCAGATCCATCGAATCTAACATTCCAATTCTGTATAATTGTGGTGATTTTAGCTGAATTAGCATTAAATGAAAATGAATGAGAATTTTGATTACCACCCAAAGTAGGGTTATTATGAGAGTTACCAGGGGTATGTGCCCCCTGTGGTCGAGGTGAGTTAATATTTAAATTTGATAACAATCTCTGAACACTTGAATCAATCATTTGAGATATTTGGTTATAATCAACTTGAGAATGGCGATGGTTATTACTTCGACGAGAATAATTGAGTTGGTTCACCGAATCTCGAGACATATTGGAATTACGGCTAGTATTAACATTGAAATCTGCTATAACCGTTTCAGTTGTTGTTTTCTTCCCCTTCTACTTGAGAATTCATTAAGTCATCTGGACGTGTTGTACTTCGAGTCTGATACCTCTTTATTGCGGAGCCACGACCCCTACTTCTAAAGGGTGCTGGGTTACACACTTTAATTGCGACTGACTCCTTTGACTTGGTGCCTTGGTTAAGAACGGGTATAAATAAGTCACGTTCATGACATAACGCATGGCAATTCGGACAATCATGGGAGTCTTTGATAAACCTTGTTATGCATTCTTGGTGAAAAATATGCTTACACTTAGTGCTGAAGCAGTTTAATAAATCCGGCATAGGTTTCGCACATATTAAGCAAAGGTTACCTAAATCCGTATCCCCTATGGCGGACAGATTCTCATTACTATGAGCTAAAACCATTCTTCTTAACAATGGTAAAAATCTATTTCTTAAAAAAAAGAACCTTATATATAATCTGTAAGAGCTTAATAAAAATTATAACGCAAAACGTAAAATAAAATTATATTTATTTTAACAATGACTTTCCTTTTTTTTTATATGTATATGTATATGTATATGTGTATGTATATGTATATGTATATGTATATGTATATGTATATGTATATGTATATGTATATGTATATGTATATGTATATGTATATGTATATGAATATACTGGAAGAAGCAATATTCTAATAGTCCTGTAAAA
Source organism: Phasia obesa (assembly GCA_949628195.1). Classification (NCBI taxonomy): domain Eukaryota; kingdom Metazoa; phylum Arthropoda; class Insecta; order Diptera; family Tachinidae; genus Phasia; species Phasia obesa. The sequence goes on along the minus strand of OX451218.1, from coordinate 139,529,272 downwards.
TAATTTAAATTCAGCGAGTTGCAAATAAAATATCGAAATCAGTTATCTACAGATACTACAAAATTTTGCGTAATGTATAATTGCAATACAGAAAGAAATTTGCAAGAACTAATCGGTCAAAATCTACTCGTTCTTAAAACACGACAAGCAGTTGAAATCCAGAAAGGTATGAACAAATTTATTCTGAATTAACAATTTCTACAAAATGCATATTGCAAACCTGACTCCACCAAATAGAAAAACGATTAAAAATAAGATATTGTGATATTTATGCACACCGCAAAGCTGCTACAAAGGAGTCACAACACTCTCCTCAATCGGAAACCTGATCATTCGACGATGAAACCCACATTCCGTACGTAACCCATCGAATTATTCAGGCCCCACGTTGGGCGCCAATTTATGTAATGGTTGATTCTCTTTTTATCTTTTATTTATGTCATACTGATAGGCGATGTGAGGATATTTATCCTGACACGGTGTCATCGATAAAACGAATGAATGCCAGGACAACATCACAAGTAATCATTTTATCAGTACACTGCATATTTCGTTTGTTGGACATAGAGTCAACGGGACCCATCTTTCTGGCTAGGTTCAGAGGTCGGGGAGGTTCTTGGCTCTTAACAACAAACTACACCATCAACATATTTTATTACAGAGTCCCTTGAAAGATTGCTGACAAATGGTATTGAAAGGTATGAACTATTGCTATTACTCCCCAAAGTAAAAGAATTTAAAAAAAAAACGTGAACTATGAAATTTAAACTGGTCCTAAATTGTGAAAAAACGAAGGAAAAATGGTGTAAAATTTCCCTGCTCTTAACCCTCCCAACCGTGTTCTTATTAGCAAGTTGATTTTTAAAGAACCCCATAATCATCATCTTCACGCCCCAAAGGAAGTCTTAGAGAGCTTATTCACACTTCATTATTATTTATTAAAAAAAAAACCACTTATAAACCATATTATAATAGGTAGAAACAAATGTTTAAACTACGAATTAAAAATTATTTTTCTATATTCCTATATCTAATTGCTTTTTATATTAATAATTTTAAACATAGCAAAAACAAAAATTTATTAAATTTATATTCCATTATTCTAATATGAAATATAACGTAACTCTATGAACAGTATAAAAAAAACCAACAGTGTTACATATCTCACTCAACGTACTCAGTTATGACTAAATGGGATTATTTTGGAATTTTTTTTTTTTTTTTTTGATACCTTCGTTTAATACCTTGGTGCATATTTTATATGTATGTCAGTATAATAAATAAAACAATATGATAACTAAAATTAAGGTAGTTTTGTGATCATAAAAGATATACAACCAAGTATATTAGTTCAATAATAAATTTTCTTTAAACTTTATCAACTAAATACTGCTTTAAATTGAACGAATTCAAGTTAAGCGAACCACCAAGAAAATCCTTGAACTGATATACTTAAGGAAACAAAATTAAATAAGAATAAAATAAATAAAATGACTTACGTACAGTAATGTTGAAAGGCCCTCCAACTTCTGCAGGTGTTGTCAGCTACGGCAATGTTTTTTTTTTTCCTTTATAATTTGTAATTTTTCTCCACTCTTGATTTACTTTGCATATATGTACGTATATATATGTATATATATATATATATATATATATATATATATACTTTTATATACATATGTACCTATTTTCTCCCTGGTTGTAATATGTTCTTAATTTTTGTTCTTTATATGATCACTTTTAATTAATGAAATATAATTTTACTCAAACATTTATGTTACTCTCTTTAAGTTTTATGTTTTTTTATTTAAGGGTTCTTGTTTTTTTTTTTTTTTTTTTGAAGCCCAGTATTGGGTTGGGGAAACAGTTTTTTTTTTTCTGATATTTTCTTTATTTCTACTAAAAGCTTTGGTAATTAATCAAAACCAAATAATAAAAGCTCAATCATATTTCCAATTAACTTTTTCAACGAGTAACTTGAGCCTAACCAATCTGAGGTTAAACGTCTTGGTCTCTTTACGTTCTATAAAAATGGTAATAATTTCATCGGGATATCTTACGGTTATAGTGATATTAAGTTTTAGGCTTTACCTTCCTTCTTGTTAACTGGAATACGTGTTTGCACTTTATTTTTATATCGAAATTATTTTTAATTACAGAAACCAACAAAATAAATCGAAATTAATTTTTGAATTTCCCTTACTTAAGTTCGGTTTTTTTTTTATTAGATTTACTTCTTTCCTTGAATGGATGTTGTTAATGGCGAGTTTCGGGATAAAAAGAATGATGGCGGTTCGAATGGCGAACCACTTCACTTTTTTGCAATTCAATATGTCGATGCTTTCCAATAACCTTGAAAGGTGATTTCTGGTAATTGTAAAAACTAATTTTTGGTACTAATTCTTAACGTTGCGGATAAAAGGGAAAAAATTGATAACACCGGACATTACAACTAAACAGTGTAATTCGCGTTCTCCATCTGAGAGAGAAAATTTAACTCTGCGATGGTTAAGAAGCCTCCAACCTTTTGATGTAATAGAAGGAGACGATATGTTGTTAAAACTGCTAAATAATAATCATAGGCCGCGCGTGGAACGATTTTTCCGAAGCTAGGCGACTGGCCGACAATTTTAATATAGCTCTGTTCTGCTAAATCGGGAAGAGCTGTACACCCGGGGTAAACCTTCTCACGAGTGACAATGGCCCTGAACTCTTCCGAGGGACCGGGAAAATATGCTTTCTAAGCAAGGGGATCATTCATCAGAGTAGATGAAGTTTTAGACAGATACTGTCCTTGTGGAATGGGCCCACCACTTGCTTGGATCCTAGGTCCTTCAACGTTTACTGGAGGTATTCTCCCTCCTCTTCCTCCGAAGTGCCGTGGTCTTGAACCACCTCTTTGGACTCTTCTACGACGATCATCGCGCTGATCGTTATTATTGTTCCCACGACAATTGGATCTTTGCTCCGGAACGACCCGAGTATCACTCGGCCAAAGATTGTCAACTCAGCAACAGCTGTACCAACCGAAAGTTTTTTCCTCAGGAAAGAACTTCCGAAACAGCAGAGCTGTTACAACAACAACGACAACAACAACTAAACAGTCGTTTATTTGAAACTTTGTACACCCGACTGGTCGTTATTACCTAAAGGTAATGACCTGAATGAAACCAAAATATACTGAGCAAGAGTTGAAATATCAGTATAATGATCTACATTTCTTTACTCTTTGTTTATCAGTATATGTATATAGATAACCATGGAGATTCGGTTCTTTATATTGATGAAATTTAATAAGGAGGGAAAAAGTTACTTACAGGAACAACATTAAACTAACGTACACTTGCGTGGAGTATATTTTTAGCACATTTAGTGAAACTAAACCATATTTTTAATATCTACCGATCAAACATTACACGTTCCCGCTGAAACTGCGAATTGTTTCTAAAATTATCTTGTAATTGGTAGTTGTTTCTATTTGAATTATTATTATAATTGTTCTCATATTGATAGTTATTCTTATATTGATTGTTATATTTCTGAGGTATATCTTGAGTCCTATTATACCATTGTTTACCTTTTGTTTTTCTATATTCTGGTCTAATACAGCTATCTTCAAATCTTCTTTTAGTTAGTATTTTTAAAATGTCGTTAGTGTTCGTCTCTTCATAAACTTTGTCCAATAGAGTTCCCTGCGTCATTTCTTTAACAGTGTTTACAAGTAAACTATCCACATTTGATAAATCAATACACTGCTCGCCACTTGAATAGCACACCCCCCTATTGATTAGAAAATCCTCTATTTTGTTAAAAACTAAAAACGTGGCAACTCCACTTTCTTCCCTGGTTTTTAATGTTTATTAATCTCTTCTTTGATGAGAAAGAATTGCTATAAAAAATGTACCGTTAGAAATTTGTTGGTGATTTTATTTTGTTGCTTATCGATTGATAAGAAAAATATGCGCCACTTGAATAGAACATGTCATTTAAATTTAGTTATCGCTCAATATTTGTGCAAGCATCGTAGTTAAAATAAACAACTGCGCTATATACAACACTTTTTATAAAAAATAATTTACAATGGGACGCGGAAAAGCACTGTCGGAAGTTGAAAAGGGAAAAATCAAAGCTTACAAGGATATGGGACTGTCTATTTCAAGAATATCCAAAAAAATCAAAAGAAGTCGGAAGGTTATTTCATCGTTTTTATCTAATGAGTCTACGTATGGAAAAAACATGAAGGGCCGTACACATAGTGTTTTATCTAATACAGACAAGCGACATATTTTAAGAGAGGCCTCTAACTCACATGACTCAATATCGAAAATTAGACAAAAAACAGGAGTAAAAGCAAGTTTAACTACTATACGGCGTGTTATTTCAAAAGCAGAGCATTTAAAGAGATTAAAAATAAAGAAAAAACCACCACTGAACGCATCCCGCAGAGAACAACGGCTTACCTTTTGCCGCAATTACATGTCCTGGACTACTGAGTGGCATCGTGTGGTTTTCTCAGATGAGAAAAAATTCAATTTGGAAGGCCCTGATGGCTATAGTTATTACTTTCACGATCTTCGCAAGGAACCACATCATATGGATCGCCTACATAGTCGGGCAGGTGGTGTTATGGTATGGGGGGCGATTTCGTATTACGGCACCTGTGACCTTCACTTTCTAAGTACAAAGATGAATGCTACAGCTTATATTGGAGTTCTGGAAACGGCTTTCCCTAACTTCAAAAATGTCTTTGGGCCCTTACCTTGGATATTTCAGCAGGACAACGCTCCTATTCACACTGCGCGGGTTGTTAAAAGCTATATAGGAAACCAAAATATTGATATTTTAAATTGGCCCCCGTATTCCCCCGATTTAAACATAATCGAAAACGTTTGGGGTTGGTTATCCAGAAAAGTTTATGAAGGCGGTAAACAGTACTCGACTATTCCAGAGCTCATTCAAGCCATAAAACTTGCCTGGAGTTCAATCCAACTCGATTACATAGCCAAGTTGTATGATTCATTGCCCAACAGGATCTACGAAGTTTTAACTAACAAAGGAGGCACAACCCACTATTAGAATTTTTATAATTAACATTAAATTCTAATAATCAATAAAACAAAACAATTTTAGTAACAAAAATATTAATCTACGCTTATATTTTTGGGGGTGTTCTATTCAAGTGGCGCATATTTTTCTTATCAATCGATAAGCAACAAAATAAAATCACCAACAAATTTCTAACGGTACATTTTTTTATAGCAATTCTTTCTCATCAAAGAAGAGATTAATAAACATTAAAAACCAGGGAAGAAAGTGGAGTTTCCACGTTTTTAGTTTTTAACAAAATAGAGGATTTTCTAATCAATAGGGGGGTGTGCTATTCAAGTGGCGAGCAGTGTATAATGATCACCTCTATAATACACACTTAATTCATCTGATTTAAACTTAATGTTTTGTATTTCTACCAACAATTCACTCACCGAATTTACTTTAAGATTAGCAACTAGTTTGTATATCTGATGTGGTTCTATGTTGGGTCTATATCTTAGTTTGAGAGTTTCCTTTATAAGTTGCCAATTGTCTGGTGTCGGCAGGTTGATGATTACATCTTTTGCTTGTCTCTGGATAGTTCTGTAGAAAATCATCCGTACTGCTTCTTTTCGCATTATTTCATTATCAATCGTTGACAGCAAGTGCTACTAAAAAAACTATTTACGGTTACTTCTCCAGTTCCCGTAAACGTTGGTAAATAGTTGATAGACTGCACTTTCTGTTATAATTTTGTTGGTGGTGTTATCTGCGTTAGTTTTCACTGCACTCTCTGATATAATCTTGTTGGTGGTGTTAACTGCGTTAGTTTTCACTGCACTCTCTGATAATTATAATCTTGTTAGTGGTGTGAAATAATTAAAACTCGAAATCGATTTTTTAAAAAAGAACAATAGTTTTATTAACAATGTGTTTGATTAACTTCAGGAACAGAACTGCTTTTTACATTTTTGTTTTTCTTATATGTTACTTATTACTAAAGGCTATTAGTGTATTGTCAGCATTAATCATTTATTTAATTTTGTTTATTAATGGTTGCAAAATCAACCTGTTTTAAATTCCCGTTAATTGATGTTGCAAAATTGATATAAATATTGTACTTGATTTTGCTAAATCAACATTTATATTTTATTTTTTATGTTACGAAATTACTGTCTAGTGCTGATAATACATAATTATTCTAGGGTTGTTGTCCCAGTTGTTTTATAAAATTATCAAATTTATCTGGGGTAACTTCCGCGACAAAATATCGCATATTGTCTCCCAACTCTGCAAATGCCACAGCAAATCTTGCTTAAGTTTTTTAATATTGTCGTCTATTATTTCGACTGACGTTTAACTTGAACACTGGTGGTATGCTTGGCTTGGTAATTGTGGTATCGGTGAAACAGTTTACCTCCTGGAGCTTTTTTCCCATTACGGTGGTAATAATAGTAGTCCTGTATCAATTAAATAAGCATTCTCTATGGATAAATCTACGTAAAAATGTATTTTAACTACTTACCGACTCAGGTTTCTCTTGAGGAAATTCCGTGCATATATCGTCAACAACATATATTAATTAATTTGTCTGTATTCACACGACAAAAAATCATTTTTGATGTAAAACTGCTGTATGTTGGTGCCGAAATCAGTCGACAATAACAGCTCATTCTATGTCTGAGACCATAAAAAGAAATTTATTTTAAAATATATATGTAACTAAATAAATGGTAGTATATTGAGTACCCACCGTATCAAAAAATATGTTTTTGTTTATAGAACCTGACTCTTTTTGTACCTGCAGCAATAGAAAATTATACGCTATTTACTATGTATTGTTTTTTTTTTGTTTTTTTAAATATACTCACTGTGTTGTTCCTCCACTTAAAAAGCTTCTCACGGAATTCTGATCGTGGCCCAATCCTTTTAATTGCATCAGCAATGTCCCTTTCATTAAAATATTGCAGATGTCTATACTCGATTCCGGCTTCTAAAACAAACATATCAAATCTTTTTTATAAATAAGGCAGTGAATAATTATAGTTATTAAAAATTAACCTGATAAAAAACTTACCTTCTAACTCTGGCAACAAAAACTTGAAAACGAATTGAACCAATAAATCTTCCATAGTATTAACGTGTGTGTAAACTATAAACTCCTTTGCACTTTCAAGATCAATAACTCATTCGCGGACAGTTAATTTTCGCTTTGTTTCTCTATGGGTCACATACTGTATCTTCGGATCTACTAAAGATCCTATCAGTTGTTCAAATTTAGTCTGATATAATTGGAAATAAGATACTACATAATGATAAAAACTATACAAACGAAATAAAAATTACACGAAATACGAATAGAAACACAAAATACATGTGAGCAAAAGGAACAAAAAACTTAAAAAAAGAATTCAAAACATGGAGTTTAACTTATTTTAAAATGAATGGTGGTAGTCTTCGAAGCATTTACCAGGGCAAAGAGCAGGTTTGTTGGCACAAGTTTTGCATCTATATGATGTTTCCTTTCGAATTTTCGCTTTTTTGCATTAGTTACATCTTAGGTATATTGTCCTCCTCTTTCTGTTAGCAGTTGCTAGTGGTATTTTCTCTATAAAATGTTGATTTTCCAAGTTTATAAGTATTGTCATTGAATACTTTTTATTTCCTCCATGAACAGGACCCGTTTGCACTAACTCTTTCCCAGATTGTATGGATTTTGGCAATTTTATTAAGGATTTAATAAGTATATCTCGAAAGACAATGAATGTAATTTTTGAGTCAGTTTTTATTTTAAAAATATATTACGAGTTCCAGACTGCGTCGTCCAATAAATGAAATATTAGCTTTTTATACCAGCGGATTGTTTTTCTAGGTGACGAATAGTACGATATCATTTGATCCATTTTGTCAATCCCCGACATGTGCCTGTTGTAATTAATAACCTCCTTTGGTTTCAATATTAAGTCCCCACTTTGTACTAGTTTCAACGAGTTCAGGGTGCAGGCAGTTGGTATACACAGAACTTCACGTTTATCACGCCATTTAGACACATAAACTTGGCCCTGGCGACTCCATATGTATTCACCTTTGGAAAGCTTTACACCCGTGACATCTTTGTGGTTTCCTTTGCGGTTTGCTCTCAGCGTACCGGTAGAGTGTATTTTGTTTGACAATAGACCTTTCATATAAAAGTTGTCCATAATTAGCTGGTGACCTTTATTGATGTACGGAGAAACTAAACGATGAACAATATCTCCCACATTTGATGTTTGATTCTTTTCTACTGCTCCCTGGTAGATTTAAATATTCAATACATACCCATCGCTTGATGTTAGTATTTTATACCATATTTGGCTTTTTGCCTTTTATATATTGCCGGAAATGGAGGCGTCCCCGATATAGGAGGAGGTATTCATCCAAAGCAAGGTACTCTCCCGGGTAGTAGGCATTTTGAAAACTTTTTATAAAGAGGTCTAGTAAAGGCTTAATTTTCTTTAGCTTACTTTCATCGTTCCTTACAGAAGAGCAACTTAAACAACGTAGTAGCTGTTCAAATCTCCTACCAGTCATTACGTTACGAAATACCGGGTGATAATAGAGTGGATCTCTTGAAAACATATCGCGAATTTTGGGTGCCTTGATTTGTCCTTGGAGCAGGCAAAGGCCGAGAAACTAAAATATTTCTTCATTGCATGTAGGTTTAAAAGAAGCAAAACGTGCGTTTTGCGTATGTGGACGACTATTTTAACATAAATTTGACCCATATATATTCGTTGAACTCACCAATTTTGTAATTATATCCGATGTAAAGATCTCAACGAAAAGATCTCTCGGGCTATAATTTTTATCGACGCTGATTTTTGCTCCACAATTTGCTGAATCAAATATAAATTGAGGTATTTTACTACAGTTTCTACCCACTCATCTCCACATTCAAAGTCGGGTCTAATCTCCTCCATTTCATCTGTGTCTGAACTGATATCAGAGTCGTCATCTTCGCAATCAAAAATATTGTCTATTCATCTCCTGATAGTATTTTGGATTCATCAAAATTTACAGCTTCACCTGAAGCTTTGAACGTACTGCAAGCAGGTTTTTCTTCTTTGCCAGAGTTTTCGTCGGAATTCTCTGCATCCGGCTCATAATTTGGATCGCTGCCATACTCTCCATCATCGCTGAAAGGATCACTGGCAGATTCATTATTAGAATCAATTTCCTCAAACAGTTTTAAAACTCTTTCTCTCTCTTTGTTGTATTGATGCATTTTTGCATAAAAAGTTCACTACCATATACAAAATATTAATAATATACAGGCTTGGGGTTCGCAATTACATTTTGTAATTAATTACATCCTCAATTAGACATTACATGTAATTGTAATTGAGAATTTTGAATTACAATTACATGTAATGCATAATTAAATATTTTTGAATTACAATTACTTGTAATTTGTAATTCAAAAATTTGAATTATAAATTACTAATTGTAATCAGTGATGTTATAAACTTTTTCAAAAAGTCTACGCGGCCACAAAAAAATCCCTATTTTTCCCTACGGGCTCGAAAAAAAATCCCTACAAAAATCCCTACAATTTAAAGTAATATTTTACCAATGCAAATGAAAGTTTTTATGTTATGTAAAAAATTTATTTATTGCTGTACATATATACATTCATATTGGTGTTGATATATTTCACTTTTGTGAAATATATCAATTATTACGTCACACAGTGGGCGAAAAGGCTCATCTAGCGGCGTTTAATTAATAGCGCTTAGGGAAAATTTTTTATTTTTTTTTTTAATATTTTTTTTTAGTTGAAAATAGGTTAAGCTACAATGTTAAATAAAAAAAATTAAAATTAAATTAATATTTATATATTTTTTTTTTTGTTAAAGTTGCAATTTTTTTTCATATTTTAGACATTATTTTATTCAGGAAAACTTGATAAAGTTAATATATTTCACATTCTTATATATATATATATGTATATGTATGTATGTATATATATATATATATATATATATATATATATATATATATATATATATATATATATATATATATATATATATATATATATATATATATATATATACATACATATATATTTATATATGAAATAAACAGTCTTTAAATATGAAAAATATACTTTAATATTAAAAACAGTTTTTTTAACATTTATTTTTTCTGTTCAAATAAATATTTTTTGCATTATTTACTCTTCATATACATATTTTAGTTGTTTTCATAACAAAAATTTAATTGTAATAAAAGAATAACAGCACTAATAACAATAGTAACAACAGTTTTTTATTCGGATTCAGAATTACTAGATGAATCTAATGTGCAATGTTCTGACAAAAGTTGTAAAATATCATTATCAACTTCCTTCTTTTTTAAGTTGCTTTGTGGTTTGCGTAAATTTGAAATCAAAGGATCTGATGAACACAAAAGCGCATGCATTAAGTCCTCCATTGTGTTTAATCGAGATGTCTTTCGCGTATGGTGCTCACGGAAATTACGGTAATCTTTGTTCCGGGCTTCTAACGCTTCTTCCGACATTTTTCCTATTGGAAGTGGTGATACTTTAATTATATCGGCTCCATGTATTAAGATTTTATGTATGGAACACGGCATATAAAACCAAGGATATTGCGTGATAAAAAGTTCTGCGGTCTGTAAAGCATATTGCCTAAAGGATTCAATGTCAATTTTGTGCCCGCAAGCAATCGAGCGTAATATGACACTGAATCTGTAAATTAGCTCCTCATTCACTCCGGTTATTTCGGATGCTAATTTTGGTTCTCTAAAAAATCGCCTGGCTGTATTGCCATTATTGCTGCTGCCAGAACCAGCCATTGGGATATCAGCAAGCAAAGACATTTTTCTTTTTAAGCCTTCTTGAACGTACAATTTCCTTTCTTTTACAGCATGTTTATCGGTATCGCGAACTTGCCATTTTTTAATATCCAGCCTATAAGATATATGTAGGATACATTCAAAGCATCGAATCCATGCGTGAAGTGTCGAAAGTCCAAATTCGTATAAATGAGCCTTGGGTTTTAATGACCTAACAGCATCAATGTCATTCATTAACTTGGGGGAGGCTTTGCAAATTCCACACACTTGGGAAGATGATTCTGCCAGAGCACTAAAAGCTTTTCCATCTATCATCGTCAAATGAAATTTATGACTTATCTTTAAATTATTAATGCTTGTTGGCATAATTTTTAATATTTCATCATTTAAACTAGCAACTTCTGCTCTAATCAACTCTGCAGATTCCTTGGAACAAATTATTTTTAAGGGTCTACAGAATCGAGGTGAGGAAGGTTGCGGATTTTCCCAAATTGTCAACGATCCCTTTTGCATTTGTAAAGGGACAATGCAAACTGCAAACAAGTATTCATCGCCAAGATTATTTTCATCGCATTCCACATCTTGTCGATAGGTCGAATGGCCGCTGCTGCCATCGCAGCCCCACTTATAAATAGTAGTAAGATTCTGTTCACTCTGTTCAGCACAATTAAATTCAAAAACAGAAGAATGAGCTTCTACGATGCGCATAACAATATGATTCACCATATGCTGTAAAGGCACTTGAGCTGAATAGTTCGTGAATTGGACTCCATTTGGATAACATTTTTGTTTTGCAGTTCGTAAAGTGTCGTACGTTGGATATATGTTGGCATTACGACTTTTTGCACCAGCTTGCATTAACTTGTATGAATGCTTGGTATAATTACCATCTAAAAATAATGCCAGAGCATCGTCTGGTGTATATGGAATCGGAAGGCTTGCATTTGATCCCAAAAAAGATTTAACTTTTTTTGCAGTACCTTCGTCATTAGCCATTGAAACAAGTTCTGACGCAGTTCGTTTTCCAGCTTTGTATAAACTGCATGATGCAGCTACTACGAGCTCACTGTGAGATGTTTCCTTTACAATTTGAGAAACTTTACTCAATTTTGTTTTTTGGGAACATTCGTCGAACATCTTATCGGGTCTTCCACGATTAGTCGTTGGATTAACTAATAAAAGTTGTCCGTCTAACCACTCCTTGTTGTTTTCTTCAAACTTGTGGCTGCTTCTATGGTTAAACTTCCATTTTTCAACCAATTTTGCTACAAAATTTCTAATTTTTTTGCTTATTAGAAGTATCTCATTATCGTCATACATTTTGATATCAATTATATTATTAAATATATGACTTTCAACGGCAGAAAATTTTTTAGTAGGCACTGGCTCGTTACGCCATAGCAAGTAAACTTCTCGTCTGAGCACGGACATTGTTCCTAAAAAATGCAATATCATGTAAAGTTGCAGGTGGCTGCAGATGATTTGGACATTTTACAATCACAAGACAACATAGTAATTAAAAAAAAATATTCTAGCGCGAATACCCACGAATATCAGAAGTTCCAGTCCACGCAAGTTTTATTTTGGCTTTTTTCAAGCAGTTAGTGCTATAGTCAACTTTAACCATATTTTTTTCTACAACACTTAAGCACAGGTCACAAACAAAAATTTTTTTAGTTAATACATACCTCTAACTATAAATAAAACCACTTTTCTTCCACTTAATTGAAACAAACGCAACTATAGAAAAAATTTGTCAATGCAAAGAAAACATCTGTTAAAGGTTAGTGATGCACATCCTGAAACATGTTGTGTTTGACAGCTCAGAGCTGTTAAACTGGATCATGTCAATCAAAATAGAATCGATATACATGTATAGTGGGATATAATTAATCGATATAAACATAATTTTGGCGCAATTAAACACTTTGAAAATTGAATTAAACGACGCTAGATTGGACATTTCGCCCACAGTGCGTCAGTCTTTTTATAAAGTATTAAAATTAAATAACAAAAATAAAAACTAAAAACTAAAAAACATAAAAAATCAGTTACTTAAATTCATATTAAATCACATGTATGTAGTTCATTGGTTAAAGGAACAAAAAGTAAATTTTTGGGTTTTCTTATAAATTGAAGAAATTAAATTTTTCCCTGCATTAGCGACTTCATAATAGTCGTAAAGTTGTGAGGTCATTTTACTTAAATGGATTTCGATACACTGGAAGGTGTAACAATTTTTGAGTACATCTTGCAAAGAAGAACGTATAATGCAAATTGATGTCAAATTTTTATGACTTAACTTATTTCTCTTCTTAGTACGAACGTTAGTAATAATAGAAAACATCCTTTCACTATCAGCATTTGCATGTGGCAATGATAAGGCAAAGATAGCTATTTTCGACAAAAGAGGAAACATGAAGTTGTCATTAAAATTTTTCATTTTAGTGACTTTGCCCCAAAACTTTTCGATTTCGATCTTCAAGAAATTATTTATTTCTTCATCCGAAAAGTTAAATTCAAACGTTCTCCACTCTTGCAAAAGACCGTTAGTATCAGCGTTTACTATTCTTAAAATATTTGTAAATGAGATTTCATTTTTACTCCCTGTTTTCCCCAATGCAATCTGAGGGTTTAAAAATTCGAGTTCTTTGAATATTTCTGCTTTGAGCGGTAATCTTTGCTGAATTTCTTCCAAAGCCACAATATAAAACTTGATACAGTCCATTCTAATTTGATTAGCAGCTGCTTTTGGGATAGTTTTCAGAAGCTCGTTGCACTCATACCCTAGAAAAACTTCTTCCAGGGGCAAAGAAATATGCGGAGATCTTACATTACATGTAACGCTAAGTTCAGATTTTTTAATGAAATTTTGACCTAAACTTAAAAAAAATTTTACTGATTCGCGTTGAACAATATGTATTAATGGTGCTTTGGATTGAAAGAGTGCATTTAACGAATTAAAATAATTCAAAACGTACTTGAGAAACAGCAAATATACCTTATTGCATTCGTTACTTAGCTCGAGAAAAATTCTTTCTGTAGACTTTAGTTTGTCCTGTTTGAAAGCTTGTTTAAAAAATTCTAATAGCACAGCCCAATTATCTAATATGCTTTCAATGCATTTTTGATGTGAAAGCCATCTAGTAGTGCACGTTCGCAAAATTTTTTTCTTTTTTTCATTAAGAGTTTCCTGTATGGCCTCCAAATGTGCACATCTTTTCGAACTTCCAGAAACATAGCAGCCGATCTGCCGCAAAAGATCTTCTGGTGCTCTTGGAAGCTTTACTTGCGACTATTGCTGCCGAATGGCATAAACATTTTATAACGATTAATAAATCTAGAAGCTTAACAACAGCTCGGTCATTTTCCTCATCAAAAAATCTAACTAGGATGCACATTTGCTTACTCATACTAACATCCGTGCTTTCATCGATCATGACAGAAAATTTAGTAGCTTTTAACTTATTAACTAAGTTTTCTTTTCCTACTTTTGCAATTACATTTTTTATTATACTTGTGCACTTTTGCCTTCCCAGTTCTACACTCTTAATAATATCTGAATCTGGCACAATTTCTTTTAAAAGAGGTATGAGATGATCTTCCACTTGTAAAGCCACATTGTGTTCTGCAAAAAACATACTTAGTTTTATTTCAAAAATTTGCTTGGCTTTTTCAACCGGATCGCTGCTTTTCTTTTTAAAGAAATTATCTATTTTATTTGTTTTCTGCAAGGATTTTACATTTTTTTTGTGTGCCTTCGTATCAGCGTGCTTTAAGAGATCAGATTTGCCACAATTCAGAATTCTATTGCAAGCGGAACACTTGCATTTAAAGGGGTCTTCTGAGACAGCTTCCAGCCAACCTCTAAAACTGTTGTCGTCCAGCCACCTGTAGCTGAATTTTTGTTTTCGATACTTTTGGTTTTCCTCAGCAGAGGTGTCTGAAGAAGTCGACGAATTCATTCTGCAAAATAAATAAATTAATAGTATGCCCATATTTATGTATAAACAAAAGTAATATTTTACCTTAAAATCAATTTTAATTCTAAAGCTGAAATGGCGGCAAAAGTTAAAGCTCATAGATTAATCACTGAAGCAACTTATAGTTTTTTTCCATGTAATAAACTGTCACAAATGCTTATAAAAAAACAAAACACTTTTAGACCCCGTATACATGTGTCAGAAAACGATGTCGGACATACACAGATGTTTGTATGTTTTGCATTTACAATGTTTGTATTTAACAATCTTTTTCTCTTCAATGTAAAATATACCCTTCATACTTGAAAATAGATTGTTTACAATTTGTAATATTGCCGTATCGACAATCTTTTGATACAATTTATACAAAAAGGTTGCCAAATTGTTGCTTTATTAAAAATCCCTACTTTTAAGGGCTTTAAAAAAATCTGTCTTTTTTTCCCTACGGTCATTTTTTTGGACAAAAATCCCTACGTGTAGGGAATTTTCCCTACATATAACATCACTGAACCCAGCTAGCATTTTGTGAAAATAATGATCAAAAAATAGTCACATTTGAATATTCTAGTTGATTAAAACTATCAAATATGCAATCATTTTCTAATCATAAATGATTCTGTCATCGGCAGAAAATGGTACCCTGGATGTGACTATTCCTAAATAGTCATTTATGATCTCTGCTTTAATGTAGTTTTCATGTACATTTGTTATTATATGTGATAATATTTTCAGTTCACATTTTAGTTGAATTTGCAATCATTTTGTGATCATATTCTGCATCATTTTCGATCCATTTTTGAAATCGTTCAATGATCATATTTTGTATGATATTTGATAAATTTTTGAAACGGATCTTATCATAATTTGAAATCATTTTATGATCATATTATGTATAATAATTGACCCTTTTTTTAATAGAAATCAGACTATAATTTGGTATAGTTTTACAAAACAAAATAATTTCTTAAATTCATTGCTCTTAACTTATATTTACATATACTATTAATTAAAAAACAAAATAATATCAAGAATTCATTTTACTTAGATCTAGTTTATGTTAAATTATGTACATAAGTATGCAAATTTAACAACGTTTTCGTTTATTAGCACGTTCCTTCGCATGGATACTATTTATTTCCTTTTCCTCGGCCTTGTACTTCAGTTGACATATATCTATAAAGAAAAATGTTAAATTAAAATAAAATAATTTTTTAAATTGAAATCATTACAAACTTACTTTTAATAACTGTTGTGATAAACAGTTTTTCTGCACTCGGCTTTTCATTGGTACCCTTCCAAGAGAAAACAGAGGCCAATTCATCCGTGAACACTTTTCGTATCGCGCTTCTTAAAAACATCGTTTGTCCATCGCCTCCAACTTTTCCAATACAAATTTTCTAAAACAAAATAAAAGTTAATGAGAAATGTTACAAACATAATGCGAATATACGTACAAATTCATCCAGCAATCCTTCGTCCTTCTCCAATTCATCTGTAAAGGTGTTCACGCTCTTACTCATTGGCCAAAGCTTCTGCTAGTCGTGTATGGAAATTCTCATTACCACTACTGTATCGCGTATTGTAAACAAACTGTACTTCTTCACCCATTTTTTTTCGAATAAATAACAATTCTTCCGTAAATTATTGTCTCTACCTTTCAAAGCTCACTACGCATTACTGTGAGAGTGTTTTGAGTAAACAGTACAGAGAAAAATAAAAAATACCAAAAAAGTACCGTAATCTTCATACAAAATGTGTGTGTATCTGGCCAGATACATGCGCTACTTATACTATACGATGTATAGATGAAAAAATCCAGATAAAATTTTTTTTTTGTTTTTTTTTATATGTTTTTTCATAAAACAGTACCCAACAATATTTGTAGAGGGTACCGGGAGACTCAAACCCTTAGCTAAATTAGAAATGTATTTTAATCTTAGTTAAATTCGTAATATATCTGGGCAGATACATGTGCATGACGGAGGGTTAATGCATTTTTAATACCATAATGGACATAGATGCCGTCACCAACTTTTCTTTAAACAACTACAGTTGGTGTTTTTAAAATTGCTCTACTATCTCTAGGCACTTTAATTTTGCATTTGTTAAGGAGACACAGCAGTGAATTTAATGCAGAGAAACTTATGGAAAATGCATTTGCCCATTTACCCAATTCTTCACAGATATTACAATCGTCTTCCTCACTTTCACTGCTGGAAAAAACGGTTTCCTCTCCATTACTTTCAAATAATGTCTCAAAGCTATTATCCACTTCTGATCGAGTTTCAATCTGCTTTTCCACATTTTGTTCACCTCTAAAATTGCTTGACATTATTTTTTCAGCTTCTCTTTTAGCAATGCGTCTAATTTTTTTTGGCTGACATATGTAGTTTTACTTGATTTTTTTAATTTTTTAATTTATTTTTAATAGTAATTAAATATTTCGTTTTTTAATTGTATTAACTTTTTTTAATTTTTTCAATAAAAAACTTTTTTATAACAAAAATAGACACCAATTCTCACTTTAACAATCAAAAACAGGACTTCTCACTATGCAATCAAAACACAATATAAGTACATACTTATAATATTTTCTGCATTGCTTTTCCTTTGACTTGGTTAACGGGAAATTGTTTACATGCAGATCGCTTTTAATGTTTGCGAGTAAAAGAGTAAGTAAGATGATTACCGAATTGTATCACATTTTGGTCACCAAGAATAGTCAAAAAGAACTCATGTAAATGATGAAAATTATTGTAATCAGTTTTTAATCATAAAGAATAGACAATTTTGACTGTTCTTTTTGATGAAATATATGAAAACTCAGTTTTTAATCACCATAAGTAGTCAAAAATGAGTAAGTAAGATGACTACCGAATTGTATTACATTTGCTCGAAAAGAATTCATCATATTCAGCTCTTCTTCTGGCTACTAGAAGCAAAAAAGAAGCTGGAAAAGTAGCTTTGTTTGTTACTCGAGTAGTTCCCCACAAAGCAATGTCAGCCATTAAACTTAGAATAGTCCCATTTTCTTCTCCTGAGCCAGCGATTATATTTGCAATATTGCGAACATTTGGGAAAAGCTTAAACTGTTGTACAAATGCACTCTTCCATGATTCCTGGTATCTCCTGTCAAGTTGTTTAGCCAAGTTTATCGCAACTGTCATTGGTCCTAGAGCCTGTTTCATAGCGCTTTGTATAGTGGGATTGTAAGAGCATATGTAAGAGCAGTGTGCCTTGGGCTCAATCCTTATCTATCTATAGGAACACAATACAAAATGTCTCAAGTTTTCCTCTTGGTCACAAGATTAGTCACATCTCGAACTTCTTTACATCTTTGCTTAAAACAGACAAGATGAGCCAACACAGAGCCTAATATCCCAGTCCTTGCTTTCTGGATAGAAGTGGTGTATAAAAATCCATAAACCTCTGCAATATCCACGATCGTTTTCTTTAATTTTCCCCAAGGAACAGTACAGCCATTGGCACTGAATTCAAATGCATCGTAAATCAACTCACCTACCTGGCCTATGCCATTGAAAGATTGCTTAAATTTTATATGGACAGTCCAGAGTATAGATGTTAACTCGGCCACAGTGTCAATGTCCCCAACATCAACCTTAAAGGCTTTTACCAAATACTTATGCCAGTGCATGACTAAGAGAACCGCATTTGTTTTAGTTGCATTATCTGGGTTTAACCTTGATCGCTTTTCATCTGGGAGTTCAATACCATTGACATCCACTAGTCTTGCGTCTCTGAATTGGAACTGGGGATGCCTCCTGTACTACTTCTTGTTGTTCCATTTGCATAGTTTCTGGAGTGGCTTGAGTCATTTTGATTTAATTAAAAATGATCTTATATAATTTTCGGGTATGCTATTGCTCTACTTTGGGTTCTTTTAATTGCAAAATAAATACACACTGATATTACTTTTACTGTAAGTCACTTTATTTATGACACTCTCGTAAAGTACGACAACTGAACTCTTTGACGTTTTAAATAATACTACCATGCCACTCGCAAGCCACAATTCTATTTATAGGCGATCAAAAATTTCTAGTACTAAACCGCCTTTTATTTATGATACGTATTTTATTTTATTTATGATACGTATGTTATCTTTGTTGTATTTTTAGTTAGTTATGTATGTATGTACGTAAATTGTAAATGTCGAAAACAGCCGATTGAAATAAGTTTTTTTCTTTTAGTGCTTTTATTGTATTGAAGAAAGCAATGAAAAATATAAATTTAACTACTGATTTTAAATAGTTTTTTATGTTTGATATTTTTTAATTAAAAAAAAAAATATGTTTAAAACTAATTGTAATTTGGCAAATAGGTATTTTAAAATACAAAATTTCGTTATAAATAATATAGGCGTTTAAAGCAGAAACATCAATTATGTTCGAAAAAACAGCCATTGTCCAGCGATTGTTTTTACGTTTGCAGCTGTAACTACATAACATTTTGTCAACGGTGTCAACTCCTCCTTTAGTGGAGTTATAAAACGATATTATTTCGGGTAGTTTCTTTGGACCGTTCAAAACTTTTTGATCATAATGCATTGTGCTCATTGCAATTGTGCATTTGTCTTTGTGGCTGATATAACTAACAAGAGTTGTATTAGGGGTAAAAGCGAATGATGACTCATATCTTGGTACTTTTATGCATACTAACAACTTTGGAGGAATTGATCTTTTATTTTTCCGCATTGTTCCAACCATTGTTAAATTTCGTTGCAAAAGTTTTTGACCAAGACTGTGCGAAGAAAAAAAGTTATCCATTGTTATGCCCCTTAAGTCCATCAACTAAATCAAGGACGACCCGTTCACTCTGATTTCGCTCTGGAACGCCAGATACATCTTTGCCCAAATACGGCTGTATTTTCCACACATAACACGAACGCGAATCAACAAGCAGCCAGAATTTTAGACCATACCGCTCTGGTTTTGATGGTATATACTGTCGAAACTTACAGCGCCCATGAAAACCTAAAAGTTGCTCATCTACAGTCACACAGTCATTTGGGTTATAAAACTGTGATAGACTTTGAGACCATTTGTCCCAAAGGTTCCTTATTGGCGCAAACTTATCCGAACTTTTCTGAGCACGCCTCGCTAAAACGTTATCAAACCGTATGATTTTGTGAATTGTTGTGATCTTTCAGACATTATTGATCGAAATATGGGCCGTCCATAATATTCATCAAACATATCATGTAAGGTCTTATTTTTGGATCTATAATGCAAAAGATATATTTACATTTTCTTTTGAAAAGCTATTATTTTTATTTACTTGTACACTCCGGCCAATAATAAAACAGCCAAATAAGCATAAAGCGATTCTTCATCTACATCAATATGGTTGACACCGTTGAGATGTTTTCCATAATTGTTAGTGTTTTCGATTATAATTTTTGTTACTTGTGGCGAAAAATATAATAAAAAGGAGTCCCGAATATTACAAACACGACTTGAAGCAAATCTTGTAACACCTAAAAGCATTGGTCTCATATTTGTTCTTTTTTCAAATTACTTTTTATTTACCTGGGCGCATATTGATGATATTTTCCGTTCCCAATCTTCCAGTTGAGCAAGGCTCTCTTTGCCAAGAAGTTCCATCTTTGGCTATATATGATGGATCAGAACTTGCGTTGTGAATTTCGTCATCATCAGAGCTACTTTCCTGATCTTCCAACTCGTCATCAGATATATTCGAAATATCAGAGACATCTGATAAATCTCCATCTTCTCCACCAGAACTCTCGTTAAGAACATCATTTACAAGTTCTTCCAAAGTCAAAATAACAATTTGATAACAATACAAATAACAAGGCGTTCTGAATAGTTCAAACGGCTAGAAAAAAATTAATTCCACATAGCAAATTGAAAGTGCTTTCATTGCGAACAACTTTTTCTTCTTACGTTTCTTATAGAAGCAAAATAATAATGAATTTAGCTCTTTGAAATGTCTGATGCTGGAAATAAATAATTAATCTAATATTTAATAATAATAAAACGAGGGTACATGGTAAAAACCAAAGCTAAATAACATGCGCATAACAATTGTTTAAATTGTAAAAATGCAAGCCAACTAAAATATAAATAATGTTAATATTTTACCATAACAATAATTATTTTCAAATCTAAAGTTACTTTAATTTTAATGATTTTTTTATTTTTCAAAAGAAGCTTGAATTGGATTATACTTTCTACTTGGAAAGTACTGTTACTGAATCAAACTGTATTTCAAGCAAGTTTTAATTCAATACAACTGCAATGCAAGTGTATCAATACTGTAATGTTCAACTTGAATACGAGTTCTTTTAACTGGGGTTTGCTATTGTTGTAATAGAAGTACATATATTGATTTACATTTGCTTTTAATTTAAAGAAAAATGATCCATACAAATTGCATCATTTGGCGATTAATTTGCTTTTTAAGTATCGCTTCACTTATTTGTCCTTTCAGCCTAATGCCATCTTGAGTTTGAGTAATTTCCGCACACATTTTGTCATTTTCCAATTAAGTCAATAATAAGCTTCAAATTACGATGTATTTGACTTAAAACTAACATTTGTATGACATTTCCAAAAAATTATATATCCGACGTAACCAAATTTGGGGTCTTACCCAGAAACCCCCTTTACCATAGGGGGCCAACCGTTCGCAGCTCCACTCAGAAACATCTGTGCTTTGCTTGTAGAAAATGGATGGAAGGATCGCCATGTAGAAAGCAATTTATTTTATTTTTAAATAATTTAGACTTTTATTTTATTTTGGTTTTATATACTTGGTGCTCAGCGGTTAGAGCTACCAAGTGACTTTTTATTATTCTTTTTATTCTTACAAAAGTCTTCTGCTTATATACTATTTGGTTGAGTGTTTTTACAAATCACACTCAACCTCGTAATTCTATTCTTATCCTAATTAGTCTATACCCTAACATAATGAAATACCAGGCAATCATGAATTTTGAGTGATTTCCAAAATTCATGATTGAGTGAAACTTTAAAATTTAAAGTGTTTAAATCTATGGGAACCATATGGGAAATATGATCTATTTATTAACAGTTTTTATTTTAATAATTTTTATTTAAAACTGAAATATTTTGGGGTGTAATATGAAGCGTGCTGATCGGCGTGTGCGGACAACAAAGTCAAGGGCATTTTAGTGGTGCATTAATTTGAAGGCCACTTGACCGTTGTTTACTTAAACTGTGTGTGGGAATTTATTATTGTTAATGCAATGCAACAACAACAACAACGATGTATGTTTGTTTGTTTCTCTACTTAAACATTAATATTTATTTACCATACCAAATGTGTTGGTAATTAAGACTGTTTGTTACAGTACTTGTGTGATGGTTATACTAACCGATCAGTCACACTACAGCCTCTGTGAAATTTCATTAAGATATCTTCAGTGATTCATGATATACCGAATTATGTCCAAAATAAATCGTTTTTAAACCACTATGTGCCGTTATTGTAAGGGTGCTTCCTTTTATGTAATTTTCCTTACAAAAATTTTATCTCAAAACTATTTATGTTCAGTAGCAAAAATTTTAATTACGTTATTACCAGAATATTTCTTATCTTAAAATTATGTTTACAATATACTTATCATAAGGACTAAACAAATATTTCTTATCTTAAAATTATGTCTGGAATTATAACTAGTCATAACCTTTTGTTCTGCTAAGTATATATTTTTATCATAATATTTATCCCATGTATGATGATGGGTTTAATTAACTTAACTCGCAGACTTTGTTCAACGCACAACTTAATTAATAATGATAATACTGATCTGATGTAATTAAATTTCTTGTAGAAAACGATGACCATGATTATTCTTGTTGCTCTTTTTTAAGATTTTATTTATTTGTAGATACCTATACAAAGTTAAATTAATTTTATTAATATTGATTAATTTATAACTTTAATCTTCAAACTTTTCTTATAATTTTAACTGTCCTGTCCTGTCACGGTCGCCAAATGTTTAATCGTGAATTAAGGGCTTGTTTCACATATTCGACAGAGTTCGTTCTTTCTTATAATTATATTTAAAACAAAAACGAATTCAAAAATTTTGTTTTTGTTTTGAATGTACTTGTACGAAAGAACGAATTCTTTCGACATTGTGAAACTGCCAGTAAAACTATATAAAATTGAATAAAACACAATGAATAAACAAACGTTTTGATGTTACTGCTTTAATGGTCACAACGATAATAAAAATATGTACAAAAGATTTCTTTTGCATAACTTCAGTTTTGCAAGTAAATACAAATATTCTATTTTTTAATAAGCACAAGGTCTTTTTTATAAAAATGTTTTAATAATTTTTATTTTCAATATTTCGCTACACCATTGGGTAGCATCTTCAGGAAATAAAAATAATAAAAGTTATAAAATTTAAATAATTTTTATTTTAAATTTAAATTAAAATTTAAATAATTTTTATTTTAAATTAAAATTTAAATAATTTTTATTTTAAATTTAAATTTAAATTTTTATTTTAAATTTTATAACTTTTATTATTTTTATTTCCTGAAGATGCTACCCAATGGTGTAGCGAAATATCGAAAATAAAAATTATTAAAACATTTTTATAAAAAAGACCTTGTGCTTATTAAAAAATAGAATTCAAATATAAAAAAGGTCAAAAACTACAATAATTAGTAAATACAAATAGTTACAAATTATAAGAAAAGAAAGAGCAACATAAAGAATTTTTTTAATAAATGATACTTTATTTAAATTGCTGAATTCATGTTAATATAATATATACATATATTGACAATGAATTATTAATGCGTCTAATACAGGGTGGGCCAAAAGAAACCAAGGGCTCTCCAAAAATTTGTCTTAAAAGTGCCATTGTGTCTCGGGCAGTATGGGCAGTGGCTCCGTCCTGCTGAAACCACATACCAGGTCTGTTTTCAAGAGCAGGACGTAAAAAATTTTCTATCATAAACCGATACCGCTCTCCATTTACGGTTACAGCACTTCCATCTTCATTCTCGAAGAAGTAGGGCCCAATGACATTTTCAGATGTGATCCCACACCATACTGTACACCTGATGGGGTGCAATTGGCGTTGATGAATGGCTGTTGGATTTTCAGAACCCCAGAACCTACAGTTCTGCTTATTAACAAAGCCATTCAAATGAAAATGAGCTTCATATCTCATAATCAAATTTTCAATAATGTCGGCGATATGCTCTTTGCGTTAAAATAATTGATCTCTGGTTTAAATAATACAATTCCAAGTGTTGTCTATATAATCTGAAAGAAAAAATAAAAAAAGTTAATAAACAAAAAAGTTATTAAACTTTTACACCCCTTGGTTTCTTTTGGCCCACCCTGTATAATGTCTGCCATTGTTGGAGATAATGGATTACACACTGTGTAATTTTTTAAGTCATGGCAAAATAACCATATACGGACACCACTACGTCATAAAAGACAAAAAAAAAACTCTGTCTCCCAATTTTGCCCAAAGTCCTCCAAGTTTTTTTTATGGGGCCTCGATGTCATTTTTGCAAAAAAAAATGATCATTTACTCAAGCTCATATTTTGCAAACCGTTTGAAATTTTCATATACTCTCTGAGGCAGAGTTGTAGCTCTTGTCATAAAGAACAAAAATTGTTAACATATAAAATAAAAAAAAACTTCATCTTCAAGGTCAAAATCGCAAAAAACTTTAAAAAATTCAATTTTTTTACCTTTTTTCCCCTGTTCAGGTCCATAGGTAGCAAACCGTTAAAAATTCAAGGAAACAATCAACTAAAAAAGGAACCTAAGATCTCAATAAACAACTTTCTAGAACATATGAACTTCCTAGGAATGATTCTTAACACCGTTTAGGTAGCGCTTAGGTAGTCGCAAAAGTGAAAAACAATTTTTGTTCTTTATGACAAGAGCTACAACTTTGCCTCAGAGAGTATATCAAAATTCCAAACGGTTTGCAAAATATGAGCTTGATTAAATGATCATTTTTTTTGAAAAAATGACATCGAGGCCCCACATCTTTGAGGGCCCATAAAAAAAAACCTGGAGGAATTTGGGAAAAACTGGGAGACAGGGATCTTTTTTTTATGGTCTTTTATCACGTAGTGGTGTCCGTATATGGTTATTTTTTTCCGTGTTGCTCTGTGTTATTATATGTCCGTCAGACAGAGTTGTAGTACTTTAAAATTTGTTGTCTACCGTTTGGCAGTATAATCATGCTGATCATAAAAATATGATAATATTTTTCTTTTTTTAATTTTACCAAATCGGAATAAAGATTAATATCTTGTTGATCCTTTAAAAATTATAAATTTTTTTTTTTACTTTTATTAATCCGGACGCTTGTTCAATGTATAATTTAAAAATAAATTTTTTCTTTTTATTTCTTTTTACTTTTACCAAATCGAATGACAGATCTAAAGAATTTATAGAGTTGCTGTTTTTACTCGGATATAAAATTTCGCTGATCGCAAAAACTTGATAATGTATTTTTTCTTTTTTACTTTTACTAACTCGCAAAAAGTATTAATATCTTGCTTATCTTTTAAATTTTATGCTGAATTATTTCCCTTTATTTATTCAATTCAGACGTAAAGTTTAAGATCTTGTTAATCTTATAAATTTAATAATAGAGTTAAAAGATTTTAATAAATTTCCCATTTGTTTAACTTGCTGATCATAAAAATATGAAAATAGATTTTTTCTTTTTACTTTTCCCAAATCGGAATAGAACGATCTTGTTGATCCTTTAAAAACGATAAAAGTTTTTTTTTTATTTTTACTAATCCAGATGTAAAGTCTAACATCCTGTTCAGTGTATAATTTTATAATAGATTTTTTATTTCTTTTACTTTTCTCAAATCGGATTACAGATCTAAACAATTTATAAAGAGTATCTGTTTTTACTCGGATAAAAGATCACGTTGATCGTAAGCATTTGATAATAGATTTTTTCTTTTTATTTCTTTTTACTTTTACTAAATCACAAAAAGAATTAAGATCTTGTTGATCTTTTAAATTCGATGCTGAACTTTTTCCTTTTATTTAATCAATTCAGATGCAGAGTGTAAGACCTTATAAATTGAATAACAGAGTTTTACTTTTACCAAACCAAGTTAAAGATTTAAAGTAATCTTCCTTTTTACTTGGTTATAAGATCTCGTTGATCGTAATAATTTGATAATATATTTTTTCTTTTTATTTCTTTTTACTTTTCCCATATCGTAATAAAGATTAAGATCTTGTTGATCGCGAAAATTTAATAATGAATTTTTTCTTTTTATTTCTTTTTACTTTTCCCAAATCGGAATCGGAAAATTCTGTTGATCTGATGGTTTAAAAATGATAACGTTTTTTTTTTTTTTACTTTTAATTTATTCAACCTCCTGTCTATGCACATTCCGACCTCACCTGTTTTTTTTTTTCTTCACTAGAAAAATGGGTGACGTAATGTCTAAAATAAATATTTAAAAGTTTTCGGTCGGGCCCGGGTTGCTTGCTGTGGGCAATAAACCTTTTTTGAAGATCGTGATTTTAGCTTCGTGTTTCCAATACAATTTTTTGTTAAGTTGGTTAAAAATGAAATAAATAAAAGAATAATTATTACTAGGTAAGTAGCTTTGGTTCTTTGTGTTCTTACCTGGGATATAATAATTTATACTGCCAAGGCAATTCACCAGTTGGCGACATAAAATAATTTTCGCACTCCTGCCGAATGGCTTTTGCTTCGCTGCATGTATAAGAACTTGGAATTCGTTCTGTTGCACGTTCAGCTGCTGATAAAGAATCATTTGCGCGTGCTCCAACAACCAGATTTCCATGTTCATCAAAGCGATCGATTAGCGTTGCAGTATAATTTGTATTTTTCTTCACTAAAAAATTATGTAGTGCACAACAAGCTAGAGTTACACGTGTGGTTTTGTTTTCATTAAGTTTTATTGGACGAGAGAAGACTTCGAAACGCTTCGTCATAATCCCAAATACATTCTCAACTATTCGCCTTGCTCTCGATAATCTATAATTGAAAATGCGTTGTCCTGCTGACAAACTGCGCCCAGGATATGGTTTAAGCAAGTAAGTTTGCATTCTAAATGCATCGTCTGCAACCAAAAAATAGGGTACGTTGACTTCACGACCTGGCAAAGGACGTGAGGTTGGCAAATTTAGTTCGTTGGTTTCCAAAGCTTGCTGAAGGGAACATTTGTTGAAAACACCACCGTCGGAAATGCGCCCATTACAACCGACGTCAACATATAAATAATTGTATTCAGCATCAACAACAGCCATAAGCACAATGCTGTGAAAACCTTTATAATTAAAAAAAGTGCTCCCTGATTTTGGTGGTGCGATCATATTCACATGTTTTCCGTCAAGTGCTCCTATGCAGTGAGGAAAGTTCCATAATTGCTCGAATTTTGAAGCAACTTCAATCCATTCTTGTTGTGTTGACGGCATCTGAAAAACGTCGAGAAATGAAAACGTTTTCCATTTGGTATAATATGTATAGATATATGTATGTACTTTACCTTTATGTATTTATTTTTAAGTACTGTGAAAATTGCATCACAAACTTCTGGAATAAACTTCGATATTGTGTTTGGAGCAATGCGAAAGAAAGCTGAAAGGCTTTTGTAGCTGTCACCGGTGCACCGGTGACAGCTACCGCGGTGGCCAAATAACGAAGTGTACAAGCTAAACGTTGGCATACTGGAATTGCTTTTCGAAAAGTGGTGTCTTGCTTTTGGATGTATGGTGTTGTTAGTTCAACCAATTCGTTGAAATTGCTTTCATTCATTCGCACATAATTTTTAAAAAGAAAATTTTGGTTTTCAACTTCACGAAATTCGCGTAATGTACTCTCATATGCACCATATTCATTTCGTTTTCCCAACCACTCTCTCACCCAAATGCTTCGTTTTTTGACAATTTTTTTATTTTTCAGCTTCTGCTTTTTTTTAATCATTGACGCCACAATATATAGGGCCGCAGCAATTCTATGTTGTTGGTAGTAGTCCATTCCTTTAATTTAAAATTGTGTAAAATTAAATTAAGTACGTTAAAAGCAAATCAACGAAAACAAGTAAACAAAAAACATATGATTTAATTCAGTCAATAAAGTGTGACGATAGTGTGACCATATTGTACCGATTACACTACTTCACAAAATTTCAACAAAGTCGTGACCAAATGAATCTGACACTTGATCTGTATGTAAAATTGCTCACTGAATCCGAATATGAAATCAAAATGGTCAAAAGTAGAACAGTTTTCGAGATATTGCGTAATAACCGTTTTTTGCGTTTTCTAAAAAGGTTATGTCACTATAGTGAACGTACCTTCAAAACAGCTTGGCGGATTTTGAAAGTCTTTTTTGCCGTTGAAAGACAATAAAATTATCAAAACAATCACGGAACGCTTGCAAAAATTGATTAAGAATTTAGAGTTTTACAGTTGACCAAAGCTTGAACTTCACGAAAATTTTAATGATTTTTTGAAATTTTGCTGTTTTCAACTTCTTTTTTTTAAACCAAACAATAACTTTTTCTTTAGTTTCATCACTTACGAGATTAATTTATTTCAATACAAATATTACGGGTCCAATAAGAATCAGATCGGTGCAAAAATCACAGAGTTATAGAAGATTAATTGAATTATCCCATTTTTAGATTTTTATAAAATTAAAAAATTGCATGTAGGTATAAATTGCATTATTAATAATAAATATTAAAAATGACTTAGAACTGTTGAATTGCTTTGCCTATTGTAATTATTTTCTGTCTCTCGCACAAGGAACCAACAATAGTCGCCCAGCATCACCTCATCATACACCCCTTTGTACCGACGTTCCATTTCTTGTATTTGTTGGTGAAAACGCTCACCATGTTCGTCACTTTCATCGCCGAGGTTATTTGGGAAGAAATTTAAGTGCGAATGCAGAAGGTGTATTTTTAAAGACATATTCAGGTGTGTGATGTAAACCGACTCGTTTTCAAATGAAATCGACTGTTTAAAACGAGAAAGATTATTTTATATGTGACACAAATCGACTCGATTTCATATTCCATATTTGTTTCATTCTAATATTGGTACCACAAAAATTCAACCTTAATATTATTTACAATAGTAAACAAAAAGTATTTCCAAAATAAAAATTAAATTATTTATCTATAAAAAATGGCATTTGTCATAAATTATTCCATGATTTTATTAAACGAAGAAAATAAATGTGAAAATTTAAAGCGAAGAAAGTTGCGGGATACATCCGATCCACTAGATTTGCCCGAAAATAAGTAAGTTCAAAAATGCCTTTAACCAACTAAATTCAGCAGACGCTTTTTTCTTATAGATTTAAAGAATTATTCAGATTAAATAAAACAGGATTTATATGGATAATAGAAAAAATTAAACTACAACACACATTCACATCAATACCCATATCCATAGAGTTGGCCGCTGCGTTAAGGTTTTTTGCCGAAGGAAGTTTTCAGCGATCTGTTGGTAACGATGCCTCAATTGCATTGCATCGTACAACATTCTCCAAGTCTTTCAAAAAAATGTTACCGTCTTTGGAGCGAGTTTTATGTCCTGAATGGATTAAAGTACCATCAGATGCCCAGGAGATAATAAGGTCCAAAAAATATTTTTTTGAAAAGTATGGCTTTCCTGGCATAATTGGATGCATAGATGGTACACATGTGAAAATTATTAGGCCGGGAGCACAGGACTACTTATTTTTTAACCGGAAGGGTTATTATAGCATAAATGCACTAATAGTAAGTAGTTTATATTTACCAAATTATAGGCATGTTTTTTAATTTAACTTCTTAGATTTGTGACTACAAAATGAATATAGTGGGAATAGATGCAACAAGACCTGGTTCCAGCCATGACTCATTTGTTTGGAGTCTAAGTGTAGCAAGAGATTTTTACAAATCTCGATACGACAATGGAGAGCATGGATGGCTTTTGGCTGACTCAGGTTACGCACTGGAACCTTTTGTAATGACCCCTTATAGAGATCCTTCTCCAGGATCAGCAGAGCATAAATATAATAAAATTCATGCGTCAGCAAGAAATATTATAGAGAGAACCATAGGGGTTTTAAAAAGTAGATTTCGGTGTTTGTCGAGAGATTTATGGTACAAGCCGAAGAAGGTTGTAAAAATTATAAATATTTGTTGCGCGTTGCACAATATGTGCAATTTTTATAAAATTGAAGAGAGACCAGTAGTGGAACTTATCACTACAGAAGATGTTTTAGACCCAGAATTTGAAAATACAAATGCCACAAGCAACGAAGCCCATAGAATTAGGAATAATATATCCCACAGTCTAATTTAATTTAATACTTATTAATTTAAATATACTTTTTTAAAGAAATAAACATAAAATAAAAAGATACATGTTTTTTTATAAATCATTTATTTACTATGAATATATAGTATATATGTACATAGGTAAAGTATGCGCATTAAAAATAATAATAACAAAAATACCTTTCAAGTAAAAAGCACATTTAAAGTTAATTAAACACAACATAAATGATATGAAAGTTAAAATTTAAAACAAAAATACTTATTTCAAAAAGCGTATTTGGTCTCTTTTAAGCTCCAAAAGTTTTGTTTTTAATACATTTTTTTCATAAGTCAGCTTTTCAATTTCCTTGTGATGCCTTTCAAATTCATTTCCTTGCTTGGTCAGCTCTTTACTTTGCTGATTTATGGCTTCTGTCTGTTCTTTTAGACGATCTGCTACTTTTTCTAAAGATCTGTTAATGCGTTTGGTGTTTGACTCAAGATTTTTCATTATTTCAGCGCTTTCCTTGATGGTGTTTACCATTGTTGCTAAAGTTTTAGAGATCTCGGCATAACAATTCGTCTCATCAGTCATAAATTTTTTTAAACTATTTTGCAAGGTATCCATTTCACTTTTTCTTTTCGGAGGCCGACTAGGTGTTGCTTCTACTTCATTTTCTTTTTCCACTTCTTCACTTTCAAACATTATTGGCACTTCTTCATTTTTGTTTAAAGGCTGGCCAATACAAGCAACAGTATCTTCAATGCCATCAACAATATCGTATAAACCGCAAAGCTTACCAATGGCCTCTTCTCTATTGGAAATATATAACTGGTTATAAGGTCCGCCGCCAGTAGTTCGCGCTTCTTTCTTGTTGGTCGAAATTTTTTTTTTTATTTGGGACTTCTTATCCACCCATGCCTGTGTATTACGAAATAATGTATAATTGAATTCAATGTCCAAAACTTATATTAAGTAAATATACCTTCTTCCATGCATCTTTTGGTTTTGTAGGTGGGCCAATGCTATTTAAATTATCTGCGAGAGTTTGCCAAAGACTTTCGGTTTCTACCCTATCGCCTTTGGAAAAGCCTTTAGCTAATTGTGGATTATTTTCCATAAATTCGATCATCATATCTTCTTGTTGGATATTGATATGTTTTCCCCTTAAAAAACTGTCCTTAATATGTGCGCGAGAAGGTCATTAAAAAATATATACTTACATTTTATGTTTTTAATTATTAAAAAAATGTAAAAACGACGTTAGTTGTCTGCTCGATTTGAAAACTGTAAAACACTTTAAAAAATCGTTTTCTGTCACAATGTTTTCAGTTGAGTTTTTTTATAGGAATGGAGTGAGAAGCGAAAACGAGTTCGATTTGTTACAAAAACGAAGAGAAATCGAAAAATAGTGTAGTATCACACCTTTGCTCGATTTTGTAGCGATTTTCAATCGAAAACGATTTACATCACATACCTGATTAACTCCTTTTTAAATAAGATATAAAAATGAGTGTTAAGTAAAATTCTTCAATGAAAAAACGATTTAAAAACCGTACCAATTTTCTCATAGTTTTTTAGCAAATCACGAATGATGTCTTCATAGTTTGGATCCCTGAAATTGCCCAAAAAGCCTGATACAGCCAAACCAAATGATCTCCATGCCTTTAACTCATCTTCAGACAAAATCGAATCAAATTTTGAATCCTTGAGTAGCTTTGTAATTTGTGGTCCCACAAAAATCCCTTCTTTAATTTTGGCATCTGACAAGTTGGGAAAAACGGTTTTCAGGTATTTAAATGCGACACTGTTTCCTCTTTTTACCAAAGATTTTACAAAATTTTTTATTAAGCCAAGTTTTATATGTAACGGTGGCAAAATAATGTTTTCCTTTTTCACGAGAGCTTTATATTTGACATTGTCTTGACCAAGCGTAAAATTTGTTCTATCCGGCCAATCTTTTCGGGAATAGTGTTCCTGATGCGCTCGGCTATCCCATTTGCACAAAAAACAACAATATTTTGTGTACCCTTGTTGCAAACCAGTCACCATGGCAACAACTTTTAAATCGGCACAGATTTTCCAGTTATGGACTTCATAATTTTCAAGATCGAGCATTTGAGATATGGACTAATAAGATTCTTTTACCTTTACAGCATGTGCCACTGGAACTGAAGGCTTTTTATTACCTTTGTGTAACAGAACAGCTTTTAAGCTTAACTTGCTGCTGTCAATAAATAACCGCCAATCGTCTGGATTGTGTGTCTCCCCGAATTGACTGAACAAGCCATTAATATCATGGCAATAGCAAATACCATCTTTTTTCGAAAAGTAACTAGAAAAACTTTCATGTCGGCTCCTGTAATGCGAAATTCTCACGTCAGGTGTCACAAAGCCACGTTCTTTCATTCTTGATGCTAACAACTCTGCCTTTTTCTTCGGTAACTCCAAATCTCTAACCCAGTCATTGAGTTCAGCTTGTGTGAGGGGCATTACTGTTTCTTTATTTTCATTAAAATCACTGTCGTCACTTGAATCATATGAATCGGAGTCATGCTTCCGCTTTGGACAAAGGGGATATTGAGCTTCAGGCATATGAGGAATTGGTTTTATAAAGGAGTTAACATCTGCATATTCAACAGACTTATGACGTCCATTTTGCTTTACATTGGCTAAGCAAAAATAACAGTCGATTTCGTGGTTTTTGGGTTCATGCCAAATGGCGGGAACATCAAATGGCAAATACCGACTACAGTATAGTAAATTAGCTTAAGATTCTGAAGACATATTTTCTAAGAACAAAATTAAAAAACGCATACTCACTCTGCACCCGACATCCACATAGTTAAACGAGTTTTGCATGAATTACACAAAGTATTCGGGGTCCAAGATTTCAATATGTTTTCCGTATTGACTTTGAAATACATCCGAAATGCTTTTTGCAATTGGTTTGAAAAATTTGACGGCTGTGCAAAACTGTACACTCCACAAGCATAGCAAAACTTGTTTGGATTGTTCTTGCAAATAAATGCCCGTTTTGCCTTACGCATTTCGTTCTTGTTATCAAATTTCACGCTTTCTTAATTTTTTTTTTTCGCAAAATTACGATTTTTTAATATTTAAAATGTTTGTTTTTCCTTTGGGCACTTGATTTAAAAATAGCGAAAAGTGGCTAAATTCACTTAATCTTCTGTAGCTTTGTCACTTCTGCACCAATCTGGATCATGTTGGACGCAAAATATTTCCACTTAAATATACTAATACGCTATGTAAAAATACATACAAATTTTTAATTGTTTGGTTTAAAAAAAAATGATTGAAAAGGGCGAAATTGCTAAAAATTAACAAATTTTTCATGAATCTGAAGTTTTTTCCACCATTACTCTGTCATTTCATGACCGATCTTAACAAACAACCGATGGTTATTTTAGTAATTTTATTGTCTTTCATCGGAAAGAAAGAAATGTCCGAACCGACGGACATTTTTGAAAATATTTTATTTTAAGTGCCTTCATCTTTTTTAAAAACACAAAAAACAGTTATTTTGCAATATCTCGAAAACTGTTCTACTTTTGACCATTCTGACTTCATATTTGGATTCAGCGGACAATTTTACATATAGATTAGGTGTCAAATGCGTTTGGTCAAAAAACTGTTCTCTAGTGTTATTGTCACATTTTTGTTTCGGCCGACATGTACCGAAAAAATAGCACAATATGCGATGATAATGAGACTGCTCAAAAAGTAGTTGTGAAATTTTTTGTCAAGTTCACCAATGCAGCACGATTAAAATCGGTACATATTGTGCTATTTGCACTGATAGTGGGATCTTAGCTTAACTCGCTAGCACGAATAAAAGCTTTAGCCAAGTATTTATCAATTAATTTTTGTAGCTCTAATATTTCAGAATAGGACAAACGCCTTGGTGGGTAGTTGAAAGGCTTTGTATCATCTAAAGTTAGCTGCATCATACAAGTTAAGTATTTCTTTTATAGAAATACTAAAAAAAAATTATTTCTCCTTTTTTCGTGTGGTCTATGACCACCTTTATTGACTTAAAATTTCAATCTGATTTTAAAATTACAATTTTCACAATTTATAACTTAATTACTTGATCTAAATCTAAAAGTGGCGTGATATTATTCTTAAGAATTATTATTTGCTGCAAACGCTGATGCAGCTTAAAATAATTAAATTAGTTCATAAACCTTTATTTTACGAAAGAGTTAAAAAGAAAATTTATTTAATAAGTTCATAAACTCTTATTATGCTTATTTTACAAAAAGTTCGAAGAAAATATTATTTGAGTATGTTGGTCAATTCATGTTGTTGTTAATTTAAAATTATTAAATAAGTTCATTAACTTTTATTAATGCTGATTTTACAAATATAGTTAAAAGAAAAATTATTTGGCTTTGTTCTTAATTTATGTTATTGTTAACTCTTCCCCTCTTAAATATGTTTGTCCTCAAGCATGAGATATTGACAATCTCGGAGGTTTGGGAGGATTTGTAATTAAAATAAAAGGTTCGTTAAGAATTTTATTAGTTGAAATAGTTTCTGACGTCTTTGTTTGTAATAATTTCCACATTTCTTTCATTGGTAATTTTACTACTTGGAGTGTTGTTGAATATTATTTTTTCTTTTGTTTTGCATATAAATCTGAATGAAGCTAAAGTTAATATGAAAATAACAAGAATAACACCAATCA
Source organism: Phasia obesa (assembly GCA_949628195.1). Lineage (NCBI taxonomy): Eukaryota > Metazoa > Arthropoda > Insecta > Diptera > Tachinidae > Phasia > Phasia obesa. Next base: position 139,494,372 of record OX451218.1, on the reverse strand, counting down.
ATGACTTACTAACAACTGCCTCGGTTTCTAAGCGTTCAATTTTGGCTATGTTGCTTAGATGGAGTTGGTTAAGCTTTTCCAAAGAGAGCATTTTAATATATTGCCCTTCCAGAGGAGTTTGTTGCACTATTTGTGGTGAAATTGATGTTATGGGAGCTTCCAGATTTCGGAAAATTTTATTATTGATATTTACAGATGCATTACGGAAATGAACCAAATATGTTCTTTTCATTGATTGATTATTTATTATTCCATGAAAATCATTTAATAGAATTACACCTGACCTTATTTCTTCTACCGCTGGGGTATGGAAGGCATCAGAAATGTCACAATACGGACGAGATCCATTTAGAAGAGGTGGGATAAAGGTTGAGTTAACAATATTAGTTACTTCGTCTCTTTTACAAACTGTTTTAGTATTTATTATAGTAGTTACAATTTCTCTTAATAGCTAGAATATCCTCTTTATTTTTTAAAATTTCTTTAAAATTTACGTTTACAATTTTGTTATTTTTTCTTACGGGCTTAATTAATATTTTGGTATAAGTTTCTGTAGAAGTAAGTGGAATTTTTATAACATATTGTTACGTTTTTACTTTACGTTGGGTTCTTTTTATTGCAAAATAAATACACACTGTTATTACTTTTACTGTAAGTCACTTTATTTACTTAACACCACTGTTCAAAAATACAGCAAACTGTTAAACACTCTTAATATTCGACAACTTAACTCTTTGACTTTTAAATTAATACTGCTATACTACTCGCCAGCACGATTCATTTATATAGGTGCTTTAAGTGCTAGATCACACATGGAGATTTTAGTTGCGCAATTTTTAAGTTTATAGATGTTTACGGGGAGGGAAATAAAAAGGGAAAAATAATTTCCAGTACTCGGCTATTTCGACCAATTCTCTCATTCGCTTTTTTTGTTTATTTGAATATTTGACATTTCTTTTTATTCGTTGTTTCGCTTATTAGTGAAAATATCGTTACAGTTCAAAATAAAGAGAATAATTCAAAGAAAATATTAATAAATAAAAATTGCCTCAAAAAAAAATATACTTTTTTTATCAAAAATAAACTTTTTAAAGCTTGCAATTATTATTTTGTTTATAAAAAATGGCTTTTAAATGGAATCGTGATTTAATTGAAAAGCTGATTACTTGCATTGAACATGATGATGAGGATTATGATTAAAAATTTAAAGGTTGGTAATTACCCAAGCACATAAACATAAATTAAACATACATATTCAAATCAATTTATTTTATTTTTAGATTTAAAGAAAATCAGCACGCCATTTATGTTTTTATGTTAACTTCCAAATATTTAATTAATTTAATTGTTGAATGAATTTTTTAATTTTGTATTACATTTCTTAACAAAACTTAAAAAAAAAGATAAACAAATATTGTTATCATAAATTTGCTGTTTTATTTCAGAATAAAAAATATGTACATATATACATATGTTCATACATATGTATGTATAAACACAAAAAAAAATTAGAGCCAATCTACTTTGCCCTCATTATTAAAATAAGACATAAATTGTTGTCGATAATGTTCTGCATGTCCCTTTTTAGGATTGTACATACTTTCCTGATTTTCATTAATTTCCATTGTGGAATGTATGGATTGGTTAAGGCAGGTGTCATCAGACTCCAACAAAAAATTATGTAAAACGCAGCTGGCTAAAGTTATAATTTCAACAGTTTCTGGCTTTTTCAAGTTCATAGGAGCTAAGAAAACCCGAAATCTATTTGACAAAATGCCAAAAGCATGTTCCACAACATGCCTTGCACGAGAAAGCCTGGCGTTAAAAACTTGTTTTTCCCTTAAATTTGTATGATAAGGGTAAGGTTTCATTAAATGCGTTTGTAACGGAAACGCATCATCTCCAACTACAACGTATGGAAGCATTCGACCATTTCCTACAACACTGTTATGTGGTATTTCCTTTTCATCTTCCAAAACATCTTTTAAGCAACTCTGAAAGAACACACCAGCATCATTATTGCGACCATTGCAACCAATGTCCACAAATATAAATTTGCAATTAGCGTCAGCTAAGGCCATTAAAACTATACTGTTGGTTCCTTTGTAATTGTGGTAATATGCTCCGTGTTTTCGTAACGGCCGAAAAGTTATATGCTTTCCGTCCAAAGCACCTAAACAATTCGGAAATTGCCACTTGATTGCAAATTCCTTTGCTATTTTTTCCCATTCTGACGGAGTTTTAGGAAACTAAAATTAAACATAAATAGAATGTTTTCCAAAAATGAGCTTCAAATATGGAAAATTTTGTACAACAATACCTTTAAATATATTGGAGCCATATGCTTACAAATTGCTCTGCATACCTCAGGAACTACAGCCGAAATTTTAGATCTTGATACTCTTGTCTGGTAGTCTATGCTGCGATAAGTTTCACCTAAAAGAAATTTCGATAGTTTTATGTATTAACTATGTGTCTAAATAAATTTTGTTTATAATCACACATACCTGTGGCAAGAAAACGCAGCGTTATTGCCAACTTTTCAGCAGGAGATATCGCGTCTCTCATTGGAGTGTCAGCGCGTCTTATATCCTGTTGCACTAAGTTTAGCACGAACTTAAACTGCTCCTCGGACATTCTGAGGTAGTTCTTATATGACGCTTCGTCAGTCAACAGCAATTCATTTTTTAAAAAGGAGAATGAGCCGCGCTCAACTCTCACATTCCTCCATGGTTTTATCCATTGCTTTTTTGTTTCTTTTACGGGCAGAAACGATGCTGCTTTACACAAATTAGATAAACCAAATTATTATAGTTTTTTTTACAAAACACATTATAACTACAAACCATTTAATATGTCTTTTTTTTCATCGGCGTCAGAATCCAAATCGATTGCTTCTCCTATGCATTCAATTATGGATTTTACTAAATCATTTTTTTCTTTTGAATTCATTTTTCAACTCAAATTATTTTATATTATATATTTTTTCGCGTTAAACACAAATGTCAAATTGTAAGAAAATGAAAGCAAAACAAAACAGTAAAATTGACTTTAAAATTTTCATGTGTGAACGTAACAGCAATTTCAAAAGAAAATTTGAAAAAGTTGGGCAACTAAAATCTCCGCGTGTGATCTTGGACTAAGAGCACCAGAATGTTCTATTCCAGACATATCTGGCAGGTTCGACTGTTATTGCTCTTGTTTTTCTGTTTGTGTGATTGGTTATTTCTTTATACTTGTGTTTGTGGCTATTTATTTCTTTATACCTGTGTGTGTGGCTGTTTATTTGTTTATGCTTGTATTTATGTATGTGGCTGTGTATTTAACAGAAGAGTGTTTATTTAATCTGTGTGTGTGTATGCGTAAATGCGAATTTTTGTATGAGGCGTTTCTTTCTTCCATCATTGTAAGAAAATAAGCCATTAATGTTGTTGTTGTAGTTCGAGAGTATTGTTGTTCAAAGCTTATAATGAATAAATTCTTCTTTCGTAACACTACCCCCTTCTCAAACCTGTTCGTCCCGAACAGACACAGATGTACCTTTTCCATAGTTGGCTAGCCGCTCCAAGTGCACAACTTTCATTTTTGATCTTGGGCTCTGGAATTTCTGTATTCTGTAAACTACGTCGTTTAGCCGCTTTATTACTTTATAAGGTCCATCCCAATGAGTTTGTAGTTTGGGTGATAATCCTTTCTTCCGTTGTGGGTTAAAAAGTAGAACCAGTTGTCCCTCGTTAAATCCCTCAGAGTTGGCAGCTCGATCATATCTGGATTTCATTTTATCACTGGTTAATTTTATCCGACTCCGCACGAATTCGTGAATCTCCTGAAGGTCCCTTTGCGCCTGACTAGAGTTTTCGCCGTCTCCTTCTGCCGATGTTGGCTTAACACCAAACTCTAAATCTGCAGGCAAATTTAGCTCAGATCCAAAGACTATTTTCGCTGGTGTTCGTGAGGTGGAATCGTGAACAGCCGATCTATATGCCAATAAAAACTTGGGTATATGCTCATCCCAGTCCCTCTGATGTGCGCTGACCACTTTTCTCAGGTATTCTTCCAGGGTTCGATTGAATCGTTCGACCATACCATCAGATTGCGGATGTAACGGTGTCGTTCTGGTCTTTCTTATTCCGTATACCTCGCACATCTCTTTAAATATAACGGATTCAAAATTTCGGCCTTGGTCGGAGTGTAGTTCCAAGGGAACACCATAGCGACACACCCAGTTGCTTATAAAAGCGTCTACAATCGTTCTGGCTTCTTGATTGGGAATGGCATATACTTCCGGCCATTTGCTAAAATAGTCCATGACCACTAAAACGTATCGGTTTCCACCATTGCTAGCAGGGAACGGACCTGCTACGTCCATCGCTATACGTTCAAAGGGAGCGCCTGAATTGTACTGCTGAAGCTGCCCCCGACTCCTTCGTACTGGACCCTTTGCTGCAATGCACTCCTGGCAATTGGCTATCCACTCTGCTACGGCTTGTTGACAGCCGACCCAATAGAACCGTTGTTTTATCTTTTCCAGCGTCTTTGTTACACCAAGGTGACCTCCGCTAGGACCATTGTGGAATTGTTTCATGACCTCTTTGATCTTGGAGGATGGCACGACGATTAAGTCTATCACAGTTTTACCGTCTGTGCTTTCCCAGGTGCGACATAAGCAGCCATCCTTCAACCTGAGACTGTTCCACTGGGCCCAATATGCCTTCGCCAGTGGACTTTCTGGTGAGATCTCACTTCGCGTCGGTCTTCTGTCTTCCTCTTTAGCCGCTATAACTTTTGCCAATATGGGATCGTTTCTTTGTGCAGTCGGCCAGTCTTCACTAGATTCTATATGTGTAAGCCGAACATCAATAACAAATTCTTTTCTCTCCGCCTTTGTACCATGACATAACATGGAGCATAGCTCCGTTGTCGGCATGTTTGTGTGTGTGTTTTCGTATCTCTCATTTTACACACACACGACGGCGGTGGTGTGTGCAGTGTGTTATAAATCTTTACCGCGCAATAAATAAATTTTACTACGTCATAATTTTAGTTAAATATATTATTTTAATATTATTTTTTTATTAGTATTAAATGGCAACTGTACCTGGCTACAACTATTTAGGACCAGGCAATTCAATATATAAAGGCGATCCAGTAAACGAAGTTGATTTAGTAGCACAAATACACGATTTAGAATACACTACTGCGAAAAGCGATTCGGATATTCGTAAAGCAGACCTAAAAGCTATTGGAGAATTTTATGACGCGCCAGTCTCTTTCGGATCGTTGGTTGGTGAACTTGGAATTGGAGCAAAGTATATTGTTGAATCTGGTACTGGTGTTCTATATGGCGGAGGTGAAATGAAAGGAAAATTTAATATTGGACAAGAATTGTATAAAAGTAGACAAAAAGCAATACACGAAGCGTTTCGAAAAGCTGTTAATAAAGGTACTCATCACGATTTAAATTCATTTCGACAAACAGAAGAGTATAGAAATATTATTACAAAACATAAAAAGGGTGGTGAAGTATATAATCAGTTATTAAAATCTAATGATAATCAACCGTCAACTTCAGGAGGACATAATAACGACGACGAACCGTCCACTCAACGACAACGTATTGATTCTACTCAGGACGAATCTTTCAATTGGGAAGATTACTTTAATAATTTTATTGGTGATTTGCCTGATCAAACTATTGCAAGTTTGCCATCAGAATCGAGTATGGATATACCACAATCTGGTAGTGATCGTGGACCAAATACGGGGGTACGGTCACAGGAGGCAACAGCCTCGAATGGAGGAGGTGCCATTGTCAGGATACCAAAGTCCGTACCAGCAAGTACATCTAGTATAGTTTTTCGGAAAAGTAGAATTTTATATTCTTATGGATATTCAACACATACATTACAACCTAATGATACTGTTGATTATTTTACAACTCCAATGGCTTTAATACCTGTTGATTTTTTGCCGTTTTATTTAACTCATTCCGAATTTTCGTCTTTACCCGAAAGTGCTATCATTAAAGAAGTTACTTGTAAAGTATATCCACTTGGTACAAGAACAGCATTTGACACTGGTACAACCCTTAGTGGATCTGCAACATCTGAATATATTCCAATTGGATTATCTGCCGTTGGCTTAAATGTTGATTTTTATGGTTGTAATAAAAGATATACTACAGCAACAACCAAACCTATGGTCCAGTAGGTACCATATTAAAGACATAAGTTGTAGAGATATTGTAAAAAAATATTATGATACTTCAACAAGTAATACTATGTGTATTCCAAGGAGTATTTCAGAATATTATGTACATACATGGAACAGAAGTGCTAACCCAGATGCAACAAAATATCCACAATATCAAATACATAATTCTGGAGTAGCTCATATGGATCAAAAAGTCAATCAATTTTTAATAAATACAGCTATAAATCAACCAATTGTTCAATATATGTATATACCTAAAAATGGATTGATAAATACTGCTAAAGAACATTATATTCCATATAATAAAAGAGATAACACAGTATATTCAGAATTTAACAGATCTAGGACTAACGCTTTACATTATTTTACTGAAAATAATGAACCAGTTTTAGGCGAATTGGGAATATCTACAGAGAATCCGCCGCCTACATTGACTACAAATCGAATGGATACTTATTATAAAAAAATTGAAAATTATGGAAGTTTCAGTTTCCAAAATGGAACTTCATCATATGCTGCACAACCACAAGTTCATGTTGGAATTCAAGCAACTCCTCAATTGAATCCTGCAAATGAAGATACAAACTTTTTAAATTCTTGTGTTTATTGGAAAGTTGAATGTTCTTGCATTGTTGAATTTAGTATTTCTTCTGCTTTTACTAAAAATAATTCAATTTCTTGGCCAACAAATGTTCATTTCATTGAAAAAACTGGATGTCATTATACTGATGGTACAACAATTTTAGGAGTTTCAGACGAAAATACAGGTGTTGTACAAGATACAATGGCTGATGTAATTGATGAGGAATTCGAAGTTTTAAATTATCCAAAAAAAAGAAAAGTTTAATTGTATTTTTTATTGCTTTATATATTTGTTAAATAAATGATATATACATAATGGATTTGGTTTATAATTATAATTTTTTAAAAAAGGTGCAGGTCTCCAATAATAAGAATACATTCGTGACCGAAATGCTTCATCTTTGGGAAATACGTCATTATTTGATAAAATAATAACGGGTGTTCTAGAAATAACTGCATCGCCTTGGTATTTAACTTTAGCATTGCAAGTATCTCCACCCAAAATACATTTAAGTGTTTCGGTTGCAGATGGTTCCATTACTGGTTCGTTCCAAAGAATAATTCGTTTATCTACACATTCTTGTAAAGGAAATGAACAATATCTATTGAAATTACCCATTTGACCAAAATTTATACAGTAATGTATAACAGCATCAAAAAAGAAATTTTTCCCAGCATTTGGAGCAGATAATATAAATAAACTATTTTTCTTTGGAACTTTTCTATCTAAAACATTAAATAAATTTATATAAAAATCATTAATTTTAGATTCATTATTATAAAATTGATAAGATATTAATTTTTCCATTATGTCAATTGAATCGGGAATATTCATATAATAATGATCGATATTAACAGTTAGGGAATTAAAGACAATATATTGAGGTTCCAACATAGAAAAATGTGTATATAATTCTTCAACTGTTAAGTCATTATAAAAATTACTATGGATTTTCATAATATTTACCATTAAAGAACTTATCTTATTAAAAAATTTATATTTTGAATTTAACCAAAATGGCATGTTAAAAATATGATTTACTGGCGATACTGCGTATTCCCGTAGAAAGAGGACGATCCGATCACCCTTTCCTCTTTTTTCACCTCTGGAATTGATGCAACTTGCTTCGCTACCTCGCTCACTAATTTTTGGATCAATATATTCTTCGGATCCACAGGAGACTGAGTTAAGAATGTTGAACGAAGCTCTGCCTCCTTCCACCAATTTTTCTTCGGCAGATTGCAGATCTTCTTGAAATTGTAGATATCTAATTTTATTACCTATACAAAAAATAAATTAGTAATTTAAAGTTATTATTAATAATTACTTACCTGAAATCCAGTTTCTCCCGGCGATGTCCAAGTAACGCAATTTTCGTTCTTCCTTCGACAAATAGATTGTTGTATGGATCCAGTGGCAGATGGTGTATTCGTAAGAGGCAACAACTCGTCGAGAAAATCGAGTCCCGACTGTCCTAAATGACTTGATGATGTCGATGGCACTGCATTTACATGTGTAGTTACTATAGGTGCAGTCGTGGATAACGTGGAAGTGATCCCCATGTTCGCCGATGAAGAGGACGGTGCCTCTGTGTTTTTCGAATATGTCTCTATAATTAGAGTCTGTAATTCCAAATCCATTGTTTTTGTATATATCGTGGAGAATTCGCCTTTTAATACTTCTTTCTTGAAGTCCTCGAACCCACATGTTTTTAATTCGATCGATGCACTTTTGATCTTTTTTAGTACCGTCAACATTGAACTGAGGAGTGTTGTAATAGTCTTCTTCCAAGCTAAATTCCTTTTCTTTACACAAAGCCTTTCCAATTCCTTCATAACTGGTAATATCGTCATCAGAAAATTGGTTTCCCATAGTAGTTCTAATGTCTCCAGAAAACTGTTGCTGTTCGAATACCCATCGTTCAATTCGTTCTGAAGTTGAATTGCTTTCACATTGGCTGTTTGGCTGCTGGTCTCCATTGCCACTTCCAGTTCTGCTAATACGTCTTGTGTATTTGGGATTTCTATAGGTGGCAGAACTTGCGCATTCGAAATTATTTCCACTTGATCCTCTTCGTTTTCCGAGTCTGTAAGTATTGGAGTTTGTGATTGGAAATTTACTTTTCTTTGACGAACCATTTTTAGAATTAATTGAGTAATTATATGAACAAGACGACAAAGAATAATTATACGAACAGCTACTGTTAGACATGAATCGAATAATGAAAAATTAATAAAAACTTTCTTATTTATATTCTATTTTTAATAAACAAACTTTGTTTATATAATGTAAAATTCATTCTTATCCACTAAGTATTAATTTACAACTAAAAATTTTAATCTATTTTTTGTTTATTCATCATTTTATTTTTTGCGCGGTAAAGATTTATAACACACTGCACACACCACCGCCGTCGTGTGTGTGTAAAATGAGAGATACGAAAACACACACACAAACATGCCGACAACGGAGCTATGCTCCATGTTATGTCATGGCAAATGTACAATGCTTACACCCCAGATCACATGGCCGCCTAGAAAGGGCGTCTGCGTTGTTATGCTTGCCTCCTTTTCTGTGCTCAATACTAAAGTCATAGCTCTGAAGTCGCTCTATCCAGCGTGCAAGCTGTCCTTCAGGGCTCTTGAATTGCAGCAACCACCTGAGTGCGGCATGATCTGTCCTCAACGTAAAATGTTGGCCATACAAATACTTGTGGTAGTGTTTTATGCACTCCAATGCTGCTAGAAGCTCTTGTCGCGTTACGCAATAGTTTTTTTCAGGCTTCGAAAGTACTCTGCTGTAGTAGCCTATAACCTTTTCTGTCCCATCTACCACTTGCGACAGCACGCCTCCTATTCCATATCCGCTCGCATCAGTGTCTAGCATGAATTTTTGCCCAGCTACTGGATATGCCAGGATAGGTGCCACACACAACAATTCCTTGAGCTTCTGGAATGCTTCCTCGGCTGCTTCACTCCACTGGTAAGGTCGCGACTTTTTGGTTAGCTCATGTAGGCTCGCAGCAACACTAGCAAAATTTGGCACAAATCGTCTGTAGTATGTGCAGAGTCCCAAGAAACTTCGTAACTCGTGAAGATTTTGAGGACGAGGCCAGTCCTTTACTGCCCGTATTTTATCTTCATCGGTTAATATGCCCTCTGCTGTTACACGATGCCCCAAGTATTTGACTTCCTTCTGAAACAATGCACATTTCTTAACACTGAGCTTCAGTCCAGCCGCTGATATACGCCTGAAGACTTCTTCCATATTCCTTAGGTGTTCATCGAAGGTCTTTCCCATGACAATTATGTCATCCAGATACACCAGGCATGACTTCCAATTGAGTCCCTTTAACACTCGTTCCATTAAACGCTCGAAGGTGGCTGGAGCGTTGCAGAGACCAAATGGCATAACATTAAACTGCCATAAACCATCGAGAGCACTAAAAGCAGTTTTTTCTTTATCTTTGTCTGCTATCTTGACTTGCCAGTAACCGCTCTGTAAATCTAGCGTAGAAAACCACTTGGTTCCTGCTAGCGTGTCCAAGGTGTCATCGATTCTTGGTAGCGGATAACTGTCCTTTTTGGTAACATCGTTGAGCTTTCTGTAGTCAACGCAGAATCTAGTGCTGCCATCTTTCTTCTTTACTAAAACTACCGGCGAGCTCCAGGGACTCGAAGATGGTTCGATGATTCCGTCTCGCTCCATTTCGTTGACTAGCTGCTTTACTTCGCTCCGCTTGGCTAGGGGAATGCTCCTGGGGGCTTGTTTTATGGGCCTCGCTTCGCCAGTATTTATTTCATGCTTCACTATTGCCGTTCTACCTTGGCTTTTATCTTTTAGGGCGAAGACAGAGGCGTACTTTCGTAGCAGCTGCTTGGCTTTGTTTCTGTCAGGTGGCTCCAGCTCTGCTACCCATTTCCCCACGTGTTCTGCTAGTATTTCGCGCTCTTTAGTTGACAGTTTTTCAGGCTCTGAGTCTCTCTCGCAATTAATTATGGCCTCTGCTGGTGTACATTGAGCTATCTGAGAGTTTTTACCAATTACTTTTTCACTGTTGGATAGATTTAACACTCTCACAGGAATTTTTCCATTCTTAGAGGTTTTCACGAGGGCTTTTGCTGTTATTGTCTCACTCTTAATTGCTGATGGTTCTACCACCCACAACCGGTTGTCCTCACAATCTTCCTCCATACGTGCCCATATCACAGTTTCTGCCTGAGGTGGTAATTTCTCGGATGCTACAGCAACCAGCTTCCTTACTGCAAATTTACTCACATATCCAATATCAAGGGGTATTTCGACGTTTCGCCAGATCATTATTTGTTGCCCCATGCGCAGATCGACTCCATGCATAATCATAAAATCTGCGCCAATAATAACTTCGTCCACGATATCGGCAACAATAAACACATGGTCCACACTCATGTTGGCTATAGTTAATCTGACTTTGGCCTTACCATAGACAGTAGCAAATTCTCCGGTAGCGGTACGCAGACTGACATTATTCAATTGATGCACTTTTCCCTTTACTAAATCGGGCCTTATTATAGACTGCGACGCTCCTGTGTCTATTGTCAGAATGCGCTTTCCTCCGTTGATATACCCGCTTGCAGTAAGATTGCTGTTTTGCTGCTGCATCACAGATATGGAGATTGTGGGGCCCTCGGTTGTGGGAGCTAGCTCATGCCCCGTAGTGCTAGCTCTCTTTAGTTTAACGACTCTCGAGATGTTCCATGAGTCGCACGTTTATTGTTTCTTGGCGGCGAAACAGATCTGGCTCGTTTTCTTGCTGCCTTACAGTTTCGTTGAAAATGGCCGACTTTGCCGCAATTAAAGCACTTAGCGTTTGTCTTACCTTGTCTTTCATCTAAGACTTTCTTTACCGACTCAAGTACTTGCTTTATGTCGTCCATTGTTGTTTTTTCATCTTCAGCAGCAACTTCAACTTTTCGCACTTTGTATGACTGCGGCCTCGAAATGACTTTTGCTGTTTTTTGAGCCAGAGCGTAAGCAATGGTTTCAGCAAAGGATGTGTTTTGCTTAGCGCAAACTGCGTGCTTAATATCTGGGTCACGAATACCATTAACAAATGCCTCCACCTTGAACTGTTCTAGAAGGGGATGGTTTTCCCCAGGGTATATTAGCTGCACCAAGCGCTCTATCTCCATGGCGAAATCCTGAAGCGTCTCATTTGCTCTCTGCAGCCTGCCGCGTAGCTCCATTCTATACAGCTCCTTTTTATGATCGCCGCCATATTTCCGCTGTAACGCCACCATTATGTCCTCATAATTATTTCTGCAGCTAGTTGGTAGGCTTTCGAGGACTTCTGCTGCAGATCCTTTAAGTGCCAGAATCAGTTCAATCGCTTTCTTTTCATTGCTCCATAGATTTTTACTGGCCACTGTCTCAAACTGAAATTTGAAGACGTTGAAGGGTATGGTGCCGTCGAAACTGGGAGCTTTTATCCTATTTGTGTTTTCAGTCACTACTCGTGCTGGACCTTCTCTTATTTCCAGGCTCATAATTTTGTTTTCGAGCTCCTGCAGCTTTACATCGACATCCTTTACCTGTACTTCGACGCCACTAGTTTCTAGAAGATTCACTTTTCTGTTTAAACCGGACAGTTGCACTTCCACGGCAGAGATTTTTTCGTCGAACTTGACTTCTACGTCGTCTACTCGCTTATTAATAGTTTCAGAAATTTGTAGAAGGTTCTCGTTGACTTGTCCCAAAAGTTTCTCATTATTCGCTCTAGAAACTTCTTGAATCTCAGCTAGAAGTTGTTGATTTTTCTCCAGTTTCTCATTTACTGTTTCCAGTAGTTTCTCGCTGTTTGTTCTAGAAACTTCTTGTACTTCAGCTAACAGTTTTTCGCTGTTTGCTCTAGAAGCTTCTTGTACTTCGACTAGCTTTCCGTTTACATTTTCTAGAAGCATTCTAGAGTTTTCTCCCATTTTCTCCATCATAGCGGCAAACATCGTATTGAGGTCCATGCTACTTGCTGTTGTTGTTTCACGGCTACATACCTCTGTCATCTCTTTTTCATCAAACTCATATGCGCCAATGTCCATGCCACGACGCTTGAATTCATCTATGAGCCTCTTCTGCAGTTCTGTTTTGTTACCTGCTGTTGGCAAATCCAGCTTACTCAACTCCTTTTTCAGCTGCTCCACTTTAAGATCTTCAAATTTCATTTTTAAGTTATTTTATTTTACAATCCCACTTCTGACACCAATTGTTACGTTTTTACTTTACGTTGGGTTCTTTTTATTGCAAAATAAATACACACTGTTATTACTTTTACTGTAAGTCACTTTATTTACTTAACACCACTGTTCAAAAATACAGCAAACTGTTAAACACTCTTAATATTCGACAACTTAACTCTTTGACTTTTAAATTAATACTGCTATACTACTCGCCAGCACGATTCATTTATATAGGTGCTTTAAGAGCACCAGAATGTTCTATTCCAGACATATCTGGCAGGTTCGACTGTTATTGCTCTTGTTTTTCTGTTTGTGTGATTGGTTATTTCTTTATACTTGTGTTTGTGGCTATTTATTTCTTTATACCTGTGTGTGTGGCTGTTTATTTGTTTATGCTTGTATTTATGTATGTGGCTGTGTATTTAACAGAAGAGTGTTTATTTAATCTGTGTGTGTGTATGCGTAAATGCGAATTTTTGTATGAGGCGTTTCTTTCTTCCATCATTGTAAGAAAATAAGCCATTAATGTTGTTGTTGTAGTTCGAGAGTATTGTTGTTCAGAGCTTATAATGAATAAATTCTTCTTTCGTAACAATATAATAAAGTAGAATTTTTGTATAAAACTTTTACATCAGCATATTCTAATGCTTCTTCAATGGATATAAATGGAAATTTTTCTTTATGTAAAGTTTCAATGACAATATTTATTTCTCTTTTATTTAGTACTATAGAATTTATTACATTATTTTTTGCCCATTGAATGGCGTATTTAATAATTTTCAATTCTTCCTTAACTAATCTTAATCTAGTTTGCATGCTTATTATAGCAGAATTGCCAATTGAATCTTGGTTTCTTATCATTTTATTTATTGTATTTGTATACTCTGTAAAATCCGTTCGACACTCTTTCGCCATGAATTAAATTCTATTTGGTTGCCGTTAAATTCACGTAGACTTTTGACAATATCTGGTATTTTGTCAAAGTCGGTATTGCTCCTCAATTACTTGGTCGGAAACAATACTAGGACTTGGGTTTATTATGGACTGAATCAAATTGGGTAATTGTTGTTGTAAGAATTGAGAGGTCGTTTCAGTAATTATATTATATTATTTTATTTTATATTATATTTTATATTATTTATTGCTCTGGATGCTTGTTCCATATTTGCTGTATTTAAAACTGCAGGACGAATTAGATTTTCTGGGTTTGACATGTTAACGAATATATTTAAACAAAATGTAGGTATTTTCCATTAAGATAGCAAGATAAAATGGGAATGATATATTTTCATGACAATTGAAATGAAATGAGTTTTATTTGAGGAATCTCTTTTAAGATTTCGGGGGAATCTTTTAAAAGATTTGATAATTGCCGCTCATAAATAAAATAGAATAATATTTGGGAGGAAAATTAGAATCAGCAAATGATTCTTTCCTTTTGGTTTAAAGGATATTGGGTACTCACCTTAAATTTTGTTCCGAGAAAAATTAATAGAGGTTTGAGCTTTGTATTTTTTCTTAAAACGTTATAAACGTAGCGTTTATTTAAAATTTATGTCGTTGAGTTGAAGGTTGAAAGCAAAGTGTGTGTTGAACAATAAAATAGAAATATAAAAAATCTCGGCTTTTGCATAAACCGAAGTTTTGCAGTCCTGCTGAATGAAGTTCAGCAGAACTACCGTAACTTAACGAAAAGTTTGGTTTATGCTATAATTAAAGGAATAAATTTTTCATTTTTAATTTAAGTTACTTCAGGTTAGTTTTAAAAATTATAAAAAATTTACTTATAATAATTATAATTTATTAAAAAAAAATTCAAATTCAATAAAAAATTCAAAAAATATTAATTTATAGTCCAGGTTTGGACAACAATATTTAAATTCTTTATAAATTTGTTATTGTAAATTTTATTTATTTTTTATTATAGAATTATTCTTAGCACTAATTCTACAATGTTTGTGTTTTCAACTTAATTCTTACTGTCTATTACAATATGTATTTGATAAAATTTATATGTCGACTTACATTAACGTTGTCTGCATCTTGATGTTTCCTTTGGAAAGCTGGCTGGACACGTAATGCCGGCCTTTTTGCTACTAGGGGGCCAATTACTATCACTTGATGAGGAATCCTTTGTTGCACACTTCCGTTATTTGCTCCTTTGATGATTTGGATGTCTTATGGAGTTGTTTTTAGTTCGGTTAAAATTTTCATCACTTTTTGCTTCGGGGTTTTTATTTTTTTTACTTTATAGTTCGTTATCAGCAAGGGCACTGTTCATTCCTTTCTGCTGCACTACTTTAGGGCTATTTGCAGTAGGATACTCACTTTTTGGTTGTTTTTTGTTTTTAATTTCAGTACCGGCGAGGACACTCTTTACTCCTTTCTTTTACTTATCTTTACACACTTCGTTTTAATTTATAGTTTTAACATTAGTTTTAATATTAACAGAAATTACATTTAACAATCACTTTGTTTTCATTTCTTAAGTACTTCATTTTAATTTTCTTCAACTCTAAAAGAATTTAATTTCCAAAAACTCACACACGGTTTAGCGACCGTCGAGAATACGACCGTCTGTTCTGTCCGTTTTCTTGTTGGTCTTTTGCTTATTCTGTTTCTTCGTTTGTTTTCTTCGTGGTGATGCCCATCTAGCGTGTATTGCTAGTGTACGCCTCCCACATATATTTTTCTTCAAAAAATGTATAAAAAGTTTTTTTATTATTCTACTCAATGTTTGCTCCAAAATTATAATCAACTTCATCGCCATGTGGTGGATGTTCTTACTGTCTCTTTTACATTTAAACAAGTTGTTTTTATGATGGTTACGGGCGGCAGACTGACTCTGCTGTTTTATTTTTTTCAACAATTATTGAGCCTTGATTCAACAATAATTGTTTTCCAAATATTGTTGAATCAAGGCTCAATAAAATAACTTTAACTTAAACGTAAAGTTAAATTTATTAATTTATGACATCTAATGGATCAATATTCGGGAACAGTTCTTGAAACTTTGCAACATAAGAATTGGCAGCAGTTGCATCTTGTAACTTAGCGTCAGCATGTTTTGATGCAGAATATGTGGAACGGTCAAAGCCTAATCATATTTCTCATAGTTTCCTCTTCAACAAACCGGGCGTCTGCTGGCTTTCGCAATAACATTGTATGTGTAAAATATAAAAGAGTGATGCCAATTATAATATTAATGTATAATGGATGACGAAATTGCATTATAACCCTGTATTATTCTATCTTAATTCCTTATGTCGGACGTCAAAAAAGGATACCTTCCTGGGTCTTCGCATACGCGAACTAGACGTGGCAGCCTTTTCTTCTCTGCTATAAAGCGTAAAGTATTCGACGGCAACGCTAGAAGACCTCTTCTACCGGTCGGTACCTTTGCGACAGACAAGTTAATGGCGTTACGAAAGCACCTGCTCATAGATTCAACACAATTGTCAATATCAACATCGCCTACGTAGCTATGTACGTTGCTGTGTAGCACACACTCAGACAGCCTTTTGTTCGAAAATGCGTTGAAACTATTTCTGTTCATTGTATTATAATCAAACCTAGCAGGCCGCATACGACCTAAAAAACGTTAGTCAGACTCGAAATCTAAAGTTGTGAGACCATTCGCTGTAAATACCGGAGCCAATTCTACCGAAGTCATTACGACATCAATAAACGAAGCAGACACTGAAGTTGTCCTCGTCGGCCCATCATTTGGGTGAATGTCCAAGTTCGGATTTGCTGGAAGCAAGTCATGTAGCACTCGACCACTCCTCGACGTCCATTTTGTCGATTCTGTCTAAATGTTATATAACCCTCAATGTCTAGCTAATGGCAAGGGCTAAGGCCAGGCTCAGCCAGAGCAAACACGACATACTTAATAATACTGCTACACAAACTAAGTTAAAGATTTAATGATATCTGTCTTTTTACTTGGTTATAAGATCTTGCTGATCATAAAAATATAATATATGTTTTATTTTTACTTCTCTGATATCGTAATAAAGATTTAGATCTTGTTGATCGCAAAAATTTTATAATGAATTTTTTCTTTTTATTTCTTTTTACTTTTCCCGATTCGGAAAAAGAATTAATATCTTGTTGATCGTTTAAAAATTGTAAAAAGTTTTTTTTACCAATCCAGACGTAAAGAGTAAGATCTTGTTGATTGTACTTTTACAAAAAGCATTCAGATCTTGTTGATCTTTTAAATTTGATGCTGAATTTATTCATTTGGTTTATTCAATTCAGAAGTAAAGTGAAAGAACTTTTAATAATAGAGTTTTACTTTTACTAAACCATGTTCAAAATTTAAAGAAATCTCCCTTTTTTTATTTCGTTAAAAGATCTTGCTGATCATAAAAATGTGATAATAGATTTTTTCTTTTTATTTCTTGTTTACTTTTCCCATAAAGTTAAAAAAAATTAAGATCTTGTTGATCGCGAAAATTTGATGATGAATTTTTTCTTTTTATTTCTTTTTACTTTTACCAAATCAGAATAAAGATTAATATCTTGTTGATCGTTTAAAAATAGTAAAAAGTTTTTTTACTTTTACCAAACCAGACGTAAAGTGTAAAATCTTGTCGATTATATAATTTAATAATAGATTTTTTCTTTTTATTTCTTTTTACTTTTCCCGAATCGGATTACAAGTCTACCTAATTTAAAGAGAGTTCCTGCGTTAACTCTGATATAAAGTAAACATTTGATAATAGATTTTTTCTTTTTATTTCTTTTTACTTTTACTAAAAAGCATTAAGATCTTATTGATCTTTTTAATTTGATGATGGTGATCAGTTCAGACGTAAAGTGAAAGATCTTTTTAATCTTCTAAATTTAATAATAGAGTTTTACTTTAACTAAATTAAGTTAAAGATTTAAAGAACCTTTTTATTTGGTTATAAGATCTTGCTGATCATAAAAATGTGATAATAGATTTTTTCTTTTTATTTCTTTTTACTTTTCCCATATCGTAAAAAAGATTAAGATCTTGTTGATCGCGAAAATTTGATGATGAATTTTTTCTTTTTATTTCTTTTTACTTTTACCAAAGCGGAATAAAGATTAATATCTTGTTGATCGTTTAAAAGTCCTAAAAACTCTTTTTACTTTTAATAATCCTGACGTAAAATGTAAGATCATATTCAGTGTGTAATTTAATAATATATTTTTCCTTTTTATTTTTACCAAATCGGATTACAACTCTAAATAATTTAAAGAGAGCTCTGTTTTTCTCGGATATAAGATCTCGTTTATCGAAATAATTTAATAATAAATTTTTTCTTTTTATTTCTTTTTACTTCTGCCAAATCGGAAAAAAATTATGATCTTGTTGATCGTTTAAAAGTGATAAAAGTATTGTTTACATTTATCCTACCAGGCGTTAAGTATTAGAATATAATAATAGATTTTTTTTTTATTTTACTTTTACTAAATCGGGCTACAGATTTTTAGTTATCTATTGTTTATGTTGAAGGATTAAAAAGTAAAGTTATTTATTCGTTCCCATTGTTTTCAGACTTCGCTTGGTTTGCCTTATTTGGAAGGACTTCTCTTTCCTTAATTAATTTGCAACTACTTGTTTCTTGCCTATAATATGAACATTATCCAAAATGATATAACGGAGACTTGGCCGTCACCATAAGTTTTAGTAAGGGTAGTGTTACAAAGTCCAAATTCATAAGTCCACTTACAATTGTAAATGCCGTGTAGTTGCAAAATCTGATGCAGTATTTTTTGCGCAGTTAACCACAATAGTCACATTTAAAAAGTAATATCTTGAGCGTTGGCTCATCAGGCCTTATTTGCAAATTCTTGATTATTGCTGGTGGAAGCATCGTTGTTTTGCCAGTACCTGTCGGTGCATTACAATAATACCACTTCTTCCCATCCAGCAATGTCGTGCCAACTAAATTACGAGCACACATAACGAAAAAGAAGTAAATTTTAATTTTATATCACAGAGTTGGGTACATGCTTCGTCTTTTTGGTTTCTTTACTGTTGGTATCTTAGGGTCTTGTGAGATGGTCACCTCTCTCTGTTTCCTCTTTTTATATTCATTTATGGAAATCGGCTGTTCTCCCATTATATTTATTAGCCAGAAAAGGTAGAATACATGGTAGTATAAAATAGTAAATATATGGTAGTAACGTGTGACCACGTTCTCATCCTTGTTCTTTCAAGCAAGCCTACAGGTGGTCCAGCCTTCTAGGTTTGGTCTTAACTTTGGACGATCGTGTCATTAAAGGCAGTGATTTGATGTTGTCGTTTACAGATTGAGTGGTGGCGTTAGACGAAGAATTGTTCAATCTGCTGGCTTTAAGTGGAATGTGAAGCTCCGCTTTTTCAGCGATGACTTCTGGCGTTGTTTATATTTCGGCTTGAGTTGGTCGAATATCTGCCACATTTCTAGGGTACAATTTGCCTCTCGCAGCTTCGACTAGATATGATCGAGGGTTAATTTATGTGTTTATAATTGCTGGTTTCCAGGTTTTTGATTATTCGTGCGAGTCACGACATTATCTCACTTGGCGCACTGATGAGGATTGTTTATGGCCCCACGGTTTGCATAAATGCTTTGCTTTTCTCTTTCTGCTTTTAAATGTTTCGTGATTGTTTTAATTTCAGATGGTAGCAATGTTTCCTTTGTGTGGCAGCATAGTGACCCAAGATTGCCACGAGGGGTGTTCATGTAATTAACCAGTGCTAAGTAGTAGTCACTGTTATCGTAAGCTGATTTTTTAAGTATTTTTGGCAATCGGCATTGCTTTCTTTGGTAATCCGTTGCCTCTTGGATGGCAAGGGGAGCTGGTGCGGTAATTAAATTTCCAGCTCCAAAGTCTGATTTCTCCGTGTCACTTATTTGTTGCTGTTCATTTAAATAACTTATTTATTTTATTTTATTATATGTTTATTTATTTATGTTTCCATAACTTGTTTGTATACATGGTATTTTAATTTATTAGGCGTTACCATATGTGTGGTTGCGTTTACACGAGCCAAAAAACGCTTAAAAATATATTGTATATTAGTGTGCCGCTAACAGTTAGATTGTAATATGTACGAACAACAGTTCATATAAATGAGATAGGCTGTGTTCACTCTTTAAAACCTCAGGTGTTAAAACGTTGTTGTACATTGTGGATGTTTACATACGAGGTATTTTTACAAGGCACATTTATTGTTATTATTTATTTTTTTTTTTAAGACGATACTACCTACAAAGCTTCTTACTTGTCTACAGAAACGCCTAGAGTCTTCGGCGGGAATCGAGATAAACTCACTAGGAGAAGCTAAATTATTTAGAGAAAATATATAAAAATTTTTTATATGAAGTTTGACATTTTATTTAGCCTTAAAATAAAATGCCTTTAAAATTTTTCCCTCAATATTTTAACTCCGCCTAGTGACTTTACCTGAAATAAATATGCCGCCTTGAGTATTTTTATAATCGAGCAGCTACTGTAAATCTTCCATATGCTGCCTTTGTACGAATAACGTTCGAAAATATTTAAACACTGAATACGTAAAATAACAGTAATTTTAATTGAATTTTGAAAACCAATTTGCCGATTTTTTAAACACAAAGCACTTAAAATAAATTTACTAATGAATATTTTTTATAAAAATATTTAAAACAAACATTTTGACTTTATAAAAATACTTATATATATTTTTTACAGAATCAAAAATGTAACACAAAATAAAAATAAACTAAGCGAAAGAACACCACGAAAAAGAGTAAAATATTAATAAAAAAAATAACTAAAAATTTGTTAAGTTTTCTACAAAAAACAAAAAATTAAATGTAAAAAAAAAAATTTAAAAACATCTTTAAAAAATCAAACAAAAAAATTTTAAATTCTTTTGAAAAATATTAAAAAAGAAATTTTTATAAAGAAGTTATATATATTATTAAATATGAAAAATATTAATTATAATTTAAAACACAAAACTAAACAAGTGTAAATTCATCTTCAATAATAAAAATAAAATAAAAAAAATTATAGAAGATGAATATGTTAGTGAAGTCGTCTTATACTGTTTATAAAACATTAGCTAAAGCAAAAAAAAAAAAGGAAAAAATGTTAAAAACAAACTATAATTAAGTTTAACTTCAAATAATTAAAAAAAAAACTAATTTCTTAAAAAAATTTTTTTCAAAATTGTAATGCAAGTAATAATTTTTCATTTTCTTTTACTTAAAAATAAAACTTGTGCTGAAAAGAAAAATCATTACTTGCAAACTAAAAAAAAAATAAATAAAAAATGGACCTTCTGTGAAGGTCCCATTAGGCTTTAAAATATAAGAAAATTGTTTTGTAAAAAGGATGTGCAGATTAAAAAAAAAAAACAATAAATTTTTGTTACAAAAATTATTATTTTTTTAATTTTTATTTACATAAAATTTAAAATATACATATTTATTTAGTTTCTTAAATTTTTGTTTTCCTTAGTTCTTATCTATATCTATGCTGCACATCTTTTAAAATATATTTCTAAAAATTTGCTTTTGTAAACTCAGGGATATTTTCTTTGTTAAAAATCCTAATTATTTTATTATATACACCTTTTTTGGCACCACCATAATTATTATTGTTCATTTCCCCCAATAACTTTTATTTTCTAAATTTGTATTTCTTTCATTACTGATCCTATTCCTACAATAATCATATATTTTTATATCTCACAATTACATGTATTTTCCTCTCCCTCCCTCTCTCTCTCTCTCTCTCTCACACACACACTTAAAACAAATTCTTTTTTCTTCCCGCCATCTAAAAAGAAGTTTGTAAACACTCTTCTCTGTTCTACAACAAATGGAAACTGCTCAAACCTAACAAACACAATTTTACGTTGTAAGATTTAAACAATTATAAAGAGAAACAAATTGTGGTAAAATCGAAAAAAAATAAAGCATTCCAGTGGAAAGAAATGTGCATTTTATTGAAATAAAGAACATTTTTGGTAAGTATAATTATCAATATATTATTCTTTTAAAAACTGTATGCCGTACAAAAAAGTAGGTTATTGGCAAAGCTACAAAACCAAAGCGCCAGCGTGTGATTTCCCTAGCTTCCTCCAAAATCTGCAGCGCGACCTATACCTTCGTATAGAAAGTGAGACATCAAATTCAGCTAGGTAACATTTTAAATGAGTTTAATGGTACTCCTCCAGTAAAAATTGAGTTTTAAAAATGGTGCTCCATCAATGACCGACTTATTTAATTAAAATTTTTAGGTTATATACAATTACACGTACTTAGCTGATTAAATCAACCACCAATAGCAGTACAGCTATTCGAATAAGCCAATCAGCCAGTGTAAGTGAGACGCAAACCACTCGAAGTTTGAGAAACAAGGACGGCCTGATTAACTTTAGGCTATAATCGCAATGACGCGCAAACGATTTTCCCCAGAGCTACTTTATGATTATCGTAAGGGGTCTTTCATTAAGCGCTTCTTTAAGTTTAAATGAAACAAATTGTGTGTGAAATATCATCACAATTTTTTAATCGTTTGAAAAACTTATCGATGCCATTGTGTATCGAGTTAACATCTTCACCATGTTCGATACCTAAACGTATCAAAATAAACCCCTGAATCAAGATATAGTTATCTTACTAGGTAGTGGCGTCCCTACAACAATACAAGAATAACATGACATTTTGTTGTTGCTTTGTAGTTCGGAATGTCAAAAAACATAGAAGAAAATTGAGAAGGCGTATATGTATTTTATTACTTTCTCACTTCTGAACTATAAAATTTCTAAAAACATACAACTTTTGACGTGTGGAATTACTAAATCAGCTGGGCGGATGACACTACCTAGTAAGATAAATGTACCTTGCCCTGAATTGTTTAGTTTTAATTAAAGAGTTTCAAAATTAAATTTTTCTACGTCTTTTTTTAAAGTTATTTTTTTTTTGGAAATATAATTTACGGCATATGTCCGCCGCGGGACATACATGGTCTATTCGATATATCCTATTTAAATTAATTTTTCCAGTAAATCTGGCCGAATGGCTAAATACTGGCTTTAAATCCTTCAAGAGTTGCTGGTTTGTTGGCAAAAATCAATGACTTAACGTAGCCCCATTAAAAAGTAACCCAGAGGCGTTAAATCGCACGAACGAAGTGGCCAGTGAACAGTAAATAAAGCTGTCACCAAATTAATTTTGCAATATATCGATTGTTAAGCGCGCTGTACACAAGTTGCGGCGTCTTGTTGGAATCAAATGAAGTTGATGTTTAGCTGATTAATTTTTGAAAACAAAAATTCAGTCAGCATGGCGCTCGTCATTCACCATATCGCCAGCTCCGTACTCATTTCGATACTTCACTTCGGTACTCATATTTCCTTGTCTTGTCAACATAATCGGCACCAGGCCGATTATTAAATATCAATGACTGATCGCCACTACACCGATTATATTGACTGTAAACTTCGCGAACATTTTTTTCAATGTAAATTGCCACAATTTGTAACCGTTATCATTTCTGTTCAGTAAGGTTTGGCAAGTCATTAAGAATAGTTTGACACCAGGGGGTTTTACTGTGTAATTCGAATCGAAAACCAAATATGTAATTCGAATTTGTATAACTTTTTCATTGTGTAACCCCCTGATGTTGAACGAATCTTAATGACTTGCCAAACCTTAATAAACAGGAATGACATTCTCAGCTGTCAAAACATAGTTATCGTTATCGATAGTTCTCATGCAGCCAAAAAAATACAACACCCGATATATCATACCTATTAAAACTCACTGATTAGTTTTCACTCGAAGTTTATGTTCCTTGGGGCTCTTTGCTCAGTTGGAAAGCCCTATTATAAATGCATGCAAATTATAATTGTCAATTCCACATGAAATTATTGCGAAGCGTATTTATAGATGTGCAATTATAGCATTCACATCCACAAGCTAGAAATATATTAAAAAATAGTTTTTTAGTCTTTATTAGTCATTTGTGGTAAACCGTTTTACAACGAAATCACAATTTTTAGTATTCTGCACATCAAAATCAGTCATTGATATTTAATAAATAATTTTCTTCTGGTAGCAGCGCCTTTTATTTTAAATCATTTAAAAAATTTTATTCAAATTTAATTTTGAATGCACTGAATTTAGTGCGATTTATCGAGTTTGGAAATCAATCGAATAAAAAACGAAAACAAAAAAAAAATACTTACAAGTATTGCATCTAATCGATGCTCTGGTATGAGAGTACGCAATAAAACTTCAAATTCATTGACTGCAATAATGTGTTTGTTTATTCTTTATTTTAGCATTTTATTTTTACTCATTGTAAATACATTTTGTTAGTTTTGATGACAGACATCTTAACGAATTTTTAGTTTAGTCTAAACAATTATTTTTTTTTTTTCTAACATTAAAAAAAATTAATTTGATTATATTTTTGCCAACATTTTCTAATTAAAAAAAACATGCAAACATTACAAAAAAAACTTATAATAAAAGTTAAAGGGGACGTTTTTAACGTTAATCGTTAAAAACCATAAGGTTGTTTGTGTCCCTCACTGAGCTAAGTTTGAACAAACATTTTTGCAATGCTTAACTTAAACAAACAAATAAAATGAAATTCGAAATCCTTTTCAAACAAAAATTACTTTTCATTGTTGAATAAAACGGAATAAGATATTTTTTATACGTTTAAGGGGAATTTAAATAAAAAATATTTTAATATTATTGTGTTGCTGTTATTTTGCTGATACAAAGCTTTTCTCAAAAAAACACTGAGACCTTAAAACCTAAAACAAGACGTTTACATTTAGGTGAGAGGTGGTGGTATATTAATATTGGAGAAATTAAAGGAAGAGATAATATTTATGATCATCAAGTTAACAACTTGAGTGATCGTTAAGTAACATTAGTCATATGCTCTTACAAATTGAGCTCATGTTAAACTTAACTATGACTTTACAGCCATCATTCTCATCATTCTCTTCTCATTTCCTTAACATTTTCGTTAAAAAATTTCTTAGATGGCCATTTGACACAGAACAAACTGTTGACAAGTTTCTTTTGCGCTTTCAATATTTTACAACAGCAAATCCATTTGTGTCCCCTTCAGCTTTGTAGTCACATCTCTCCATTGAAGCTTTAACTTAAGTTTGACCATGCATACACAGTAGTTCTGGTATGATGGCTAGCAAAAAAGCACACTATGTATTTTTGTACTCAATTATAAAAGCGTTTTCGTTTAACTTTCAGTTGCATCCATGTCAAAGAATGCAACTTTATTTTTAATTCCTATTGCTTGTTGCTCGCTTAGAGAAATTGATACAAAAATCGAGTTTTATAAATTGGATTTTTTTTCAACACAACTGTGTTTTCCGTCCGTTTCTTTTTGTTTCCTATCCTAGCAATATAACCCGCTTCATCTAATAGATGTATCTTAACAACTTATTGTTGTAAATTTTGTTGCTGTTGTCTGTGATGTGGCTTACTGCTTGCTGTTGTTGCGTTGGAAAAAGTGTATTCTTAACCTTACTTTCTTCTTTTTGTTAGTTCTTTTCTGACTAACGCGTGTCATCCTCCTTTTATTTCAAAGTTGTTTGTTTTGATTCGTTTTTGTTGAAAAGTTTCTTGGTTGTTCTGTTTAAAGTTCTTTTTCTAGATTTTACTTCAGCTGTTTATGTTGTTGTTGTTGTTTCTGCTGTTGTTGCTTCTACTGCCTTTCTTAGTTGCTGTAGATCACCAACCATTTTCGTTTTCTATCAATAAGGTTGTGAAAATTGGCTCTGAGAATTAAGTCCTAAATTTAAGCGATCATTATTAAGTGTATCCTGCAAAATAAGGGGAAAGAAACTAAAGTTAGTTTGGCTTCTTCACTTGTTTCCAAAATAAACTAATAAAAATATTAAACTAGTTACAGCAATTAGCAATAAAATTTCGAAATATCTATCAAACATCTATAACATAATTTACAAAGTAAAGAAGCTTACCGTTCCAAAACCAACATCCTGCGATAGTATACCATCCATTTGTGATATTTGACCAAAATCTTGCGATAATTCAGGCTGCTGTGATAAGCCCGTAAATACGGTTTGACTCATTTGTTGCGACATATTTTTCTGCGTAAATATGGGAGCAGTTGTTTGTGAAGAGTTAACAGAACCGCTCAGGTTGGAGGCTGAAACAACTTCAGCAGATGCTGCACTATCAGAAGTGTTGACTGACGTAGCAGGAGCGCTACGAGTTTTACCAGGAGCTTTGTTAAGTGAAGTATTTTTGACATTTCCGGAGCTAGCTTGATTGGCCGTGAAGCCAGATGTACGACGACCTTGTTTTGCCGCTGCCTGTATAGCTTGTTGATGTTGATTATAGAAACGTGGCGGTATATTGCTCATATTCATAAACATACCTACTGGCACAGGCATATTGTTCATAGCTGCTTGTGCTCTTTCAGCCGATATATAAGAAATTGAATCGTGTTGAAAGTTGTGCCAATTATGTGGGTTATGTGGAGGAGCATTGTTAAGATTAGAACCGAATTGATTCATATTTGGTCGCTGAGAGCCGTGAATATTAAAACCGCCGGCCATACCACCACCACCCCCTGCATGGGGAGAATTCATGTAATTATTAAGAGCATTGTCGCTCACATTTGGGCCCCCCATACCTTGAAGATGTGGATTTGTAGTGAAACCAAATGCAGAATTATTGCCGCCAATTAAATTGTTGCCAAAGTTATAGCCAAAGTTGTTTGATGTTGTAGTTCCCGAATAACCGAACTGTCCCGAACGATCATAAAATGAACCGGGTATAATGGCTTCTCTAGCATCTGCCATCATGGTGCTCATAAAATGGGCTCCCATGTTAAGGGTGTTAACCAACTTCTTCGGCTTTTGGAATTGAATAAGCGATTCTTTTAAGTTATTCAATGAGCCCTCTACCAACACTTTTCGGTCTTTGTAAAAGTTTAGCAAGTGATTCCACAGTGGTTGCTTGGACAGAATTTTTGGATTACCCACTACAATAGTGCCATACTTTGAACGGGTTAATGCCACATTAAGACGTCTTGGATCACTGAGAAAACCAATGCCCTGTTTTTCATTAGATCGAACACACGACATTATTATGATGTCTTTCTCTCGACCTTGAAAAGCATCAACACTGGCTATTTCTATCTCTTGATATAGTTTTGAATGTAAGCTTCCCTGATATTGCATATATTGCACCAAGTAAGCCCTCTGTCCCTCATAAGGTGTAATAATACCAATTTGTTCTGGTTTCACTCCAGCTTTCAAAAAGCGAGTAGTTATTTTTTCCACATTAGCGGCCTCTGTGCGATTGAGATAGGAAGTTCCTGAACCAGCGATTTCTTCCTGTCCTAGTGTTACCAAAAAGAACATCGGACGATCAGGTTGCGGCCAAGGAAAATCAATTTTTAACTTGCGGTCTTCTGCGCAAACGCCATTTTGTAGGGAACCCTCATAAAAAAAGTTCGAGGGGAACTGAGACAATTCTGGATGCATTCGATATTGCACTTCTAAGCGGAACGGTCTTATACCCAAAACAACTAAACGTTCAAAAAGACTTTGGGAAAGACCTGCCCGAGCGGCTTTTTTACACATTACCACAGGGCCCAATTGGCAATGATCGCCTACCAAAATCAATTGCTTTGCTCCTAAAATAACAGGTACCATACATTCAGGTTCTGTGGATTGCATCGACTCATCTATCAAGATAGAGGTGAATTTAATACGATGCAAGCGAGCATCACCTGCACTGACGCAAGTGCAGCAAATAACATCAGCTGCTTCTAAAAGTTGATGTTCGGCAGCTCTCTTAAGAGTCCTGTAACGTTTCTCATCAGCCGAAGATAATTCACCAGTTTCGTCTTTCAGTTGCATTAATTTTTTCAGCTCTATACCCGTTTCCATGTTACGAATTTGATTGTGTAAAGCCAAAAAGCTGACTGGGCTGTCAATCGCTTCGCGAGACTTGGCACAAACCCGTAAAACTTTCAAATTTGTACGATGTATTTTTTCAGTCAGCTGGTCTACAGCAGTGTTGCTGGGAGCACATACCAATACAGTGCCACCGTGTTGCTTAACAAGTTGGTAGACTATAGTAGCAGAAGTAACCGTTTTTCCTGTTCCCGGTGGACCCTGGATAAGACTTAAGGGTCTTTGGAGGGCATGTTTTACAGCATACACCTGTGAACGATTCAAGTCAGGTAAATTAGGAGCACTATATAGTTTTGGCGGTGGACCGCGAAACACAAGATCGTCCAAGTCGTCCGGTCGACCATGACCCAAAAGCCGCGCATATATGTAGTTTGACACTGAGTTTCGATCAAACGCAAACTTTTTCAAAGCTCTTCGCATGCGATCGAATGAGGTACATTTCCAAATAAAATCGACAGCAAAATTGGAAGTACAATGAACGGGAGCTTTGACCGAAGATTTTAATTCTAAGCCAACATCTTCACCAAAATTATCCGGCACCTTAATAACATGACCCACAGCATCCCAAGGCTTGTGTAATTCCCCTACGTAACGTAAACGTAACTCATCGCCATGCATTAGTTTCATGTCAGAATCAGTTTTGGCCAAAGTAAAGTAGGCAATCGTTTTTTTATTTAAACCAATATCCCAGCGCACTTCAATGCCCTCTTGCGTTTGGGATTCTTTCAGTTTCTTATCATATTCTGCTTCTAACATTACCAAAGGACCAAATATTTTTTCATATTGATAGCCATCCTCATAGCGCAAGAGAACCTGTGCCGGTTCTGTATCTATGCCTGGTTTTTCGAGATCTTGAAAAGTGGCCTCGATATTTTCCTTCCACAATTCTTCTAGTTTATTGATTTGAGCCGCTGAAATTTGCCTGGCTCTTAACTGTTCCTGTTCAGTGGGAACTTTTACCAGCCACGGCAGAAAAGAGCGATCGGATATTAAAGGTTTCCATTGGTCTTGATCCCAATTCATATCCTTAAGAGAATTCTGAGCTGCACATGGCTGTCGGCAGAGAAGTACCACCACAGAGTCAGCCTTGGCTGGTATAAAGCCCAAAACGAATACGTTGCGTACTCCACAAGAATAACATTCAAGTACTGTTTCTCCCAAGGGCCCTTCAGAGTGTAGAGTAACCTCACGGTGTTTAGCACGAACTAAATGATTGACGATGTGGGAGCCGGAAGTACTGCCACGACCATTACAAAACCACTTCTTACAATTGTTACACATTACCACTGTACCAGGATCATGTATGCCGCAGTATTTACAAGCATGTGCGGGTAGCACATCAACGGGGCACAAGGCGTTGTCCTCATCTTCTTCTTCGAATTGTAAATCAGCCGAACCATTTACAGTCCCCAATTTTGCTTGCAAGTCTAATTTTCGTTGGCTCTGAAAATATAAAACGTAATTCAGAGTTTTGCGAGCGTAAAAATGGTATAAAAGTCTAAATAAAAATTCTCATTGCAATATTTAGTATTCAAAACAAAAGGATGGATGCAGTTTTTTTATTTTTAAACTAGATTTTTTTACCCGATATAAACTAAACAAGAGTTGACTTACGGTCATTTTAAAAACCGTTTTTAGCCTTTCTGTATCCTCGTTTCTTAATACAGAAAAAAACTTAAGTCAGAAAACATAATAAATGCGGATTTATTATGTTTTCAAATCAAATGCTTTTAGCAAACCAAATTGCGTTTGATAACTAAGCAGTAGCTTTGCTGATTGACTTTGTAGCATTTTCGATGTATGCAAAATGTTCACTGTGTGTCTACTTCTTTCTCAGTTGTAAATTTACTTTACAGCAAAACTTATACTGTAACTCGTTGTGGTAGCAAACGATTTATATAGTGTTACTTATTGTACTTTGGCGAGAAAATGTAAGTACATGCATACTTTTTATTCGCCTCAAAATACTGTTCACTAAATTCTCTTTAAATTCACTTAAAAAAAGTTTCCATTTTAAACTTTGCGCAGTCTATTTCCTCATGTGCAATTAAATTTTTTTTAAAAATATATATCCTCAAAAAAGGCGCTGCGGTCAACAAAATCGGCTTGAACCAATTCCAATCTGATAGAAAGGAATACTTCTGGAGCAGACCTCACGAAGCTGTTTAAAACTCAATTTATTTTTTAACAGAGCGGGGACTCCAAACACAAGCTAGATGGAATTATAGATAATGAAATAACCTGCGCAAAGTCCAGACCTCAATGCTATAGAAAATGTATGTGGCCCTTTATTTCTAAGGATATAATCTCAAATATAAATACGTATATCTACCTAACTACCCATATAATAAAATAAATATATTAGAAATATTGTGTTTTATTATTTTTTCTCGTTTTCTTTTTAATTTGATATGACTTCTACGATAACCATAACACAATAAGTGTCCTATATTGGAATCAGGATACTCACAAAATTTTGTTAAAATCCATCCAGTAGTTTTTAGACAGACAGGAAATAAATGAGTTACTTATTTTATTATATGTACAGATTTCGCCATACAATAGTCGATTTATGCCATATTAGAGGAACATAGAAACTGTGAAGAATCTAACTCGAAAAAAAAAATGGTTTTCGCTGTTTTTTTACATTTTACATTTCAGGCAATGGTCGTAATATTTAACAACTTATAACTTTTATTTCTTTCATATAGTACTACAAAAGCATTACTGTCCGAAAAAGCATATTACTCAGCAATAATAACCCGATTTGATTTTTACAAGGATCTTGGATTAATACTTTATTATGAACTTCTTGAATTTAAACCTAAAAATAACTTGTTCTATATATGCATGTGAGTATACACATGTATGTATTTAAAAAGAAATTGATTGGAGAAAGGTAATGCTGCGAAAGTACTTGCATTCCCTTTTCCGTTGTTTAGTGTGAACAAAAACTTTTCAACATATTAAACTTCTTCTTTTACTTACTTGACTTACAATGCCACTACTTGCACCAAGTCCACCTTCAAGTTGCGAAGCTTGTGTTTGAGAGGCCAAGGTTAAATCGCGATAATCAAAGTCAGATGCCTGAGTATCGGCTCCTATTAAATCATTCTCTTCCGTATCCAAAAATGTTAAAGTTTGAGAACTTGGTCCATAAGCATCGACTGACATGTTTTCTGTGTTAAGAATTATTTTTCCTGAAAAAAGTAATGTTAGAGTTAACACGCAATTTTATTAAATCGAATCGAATATAAGAGAAAATTTCTATCAACTGATTTTCGTATTTTTTTATTACTAATCTTTATTGTTCTAAATAATTGTTTTCATCGGTGTAATACTTTTATATTAACATCAACGCAGTCACGTTCATTTTCTCTTAATTCTTGCCAAGAAATACTTCTTTCTTTTGAAAGTTTTGTTTTTCTCACCTTTGTCTGGAATTTTTGACACACAAATTCAATGTGCTGCTTGATATTTTAATTATATTTAAGTTTGCTTGATAAAATTAAGTAGATAATCATTAGCAAGTTACAAAGTTTATAATTTTTGCATTATTCCAATGACGAATTTTAATGCGGGAATAATTTTTTAACTTTTTTATTTCAATGCTTCTTTTTTGTTGCCAACATTTATTGCATGGTTGACGTTTTATCAGCACTGCTCACATTGTGAATGATTTAAAAGTGACACACGTCAATCAGTGATGAGATTTGAAATCGTTAATATCTTTTAAATTAAATATTCCAAGTACTAAATTTAAGGATTAAATAGTTAAACTTCAATGATGAATGTTATTCCACATGTTCCACACTTGCAAGTTTTGTTTCTGAAACAGTTTTTAAATTCTCTTTTGAAGTTGCATTCGTTTTCATACTTTAAAAATTGTGTTTCTGACGACTGCATATTTTTAAACAGTCATCCTCAAAGTGAAAAGAGCAAAAAACAACAACAATAGAGATTCGCAGCAGAGTTTCAAGTACATGAAACATCTTACCTAGTGTCTGTACCTGATAAAAAATGTTCTAGATAAAAGTCAAACTTAATATTAAAAAAACATTATTTTTAATACTGGGTTTTATTATAGGAAGTTTGACTTTTATCAAATATAGACAATAGGTAACCGCTGCAACTTTTATTTTCTCTCCCAACAACAAAAACATGTGTTGCAGAAACAAAAATTGCTATTGTGGACGTCACTACACAAATTGACAAAAAGAAAAATCATATTGCTATTGAATGCAAGAACAAGATGGAGAACGAATTAAAATTTACAAGAGCTTTTTTTAACTTGGAACAGTACCAATAAAAATTAAATAAAAATGTTACTGATGGAGACCAAAAATACCAGGTACTGTTGACAATATAACCTACTAATCTTAACTGTATAGACATTAAAATCCAAAAGGAGAAAACAAATTATACTCTCCATATGATAAAAATTGCTTTTTTAAAGTTTTTAAATATAACGCTTATCCTTCGATTTTGATTACTCTTATTATACTCCAATTTTGCCCGAAGAGTAAAGCGGCCAAGACACGATCTAAGTGCTGGATGTCAAAATCGTATATGTGTGCTGGATGCTTTGATGTACACATGCTGGATGACTCGTTAAGCATTTATATTAATTTGATTTTTGCTGTAAACAACTTGCTGCAAGTATCGCAACTTCCGTCTAAAATTCTTGCGCAGCACATTTTTCCTTTTTAATCTTATTGATTTCCATCTAGCATGCAATAAATCAGTTATCATCCAGCATCGTCTGTGTAACACTTATAAATATATTTTCACATATACTATTACAATGCTGCTATAATTGAAATGCTACAATTAAACTACTAAATATATGTTTAAACATATTTAAATATTAAAAGGGCAAAATTGCTAAAAAGAGCACTATTGGGCCACAAATTCCATCATTGACGTCAATTGATTGCTGAAGTTATTGTGAATGAATTGCGGAATTTTACTATTCACGGTTACTCTTTATGTGCCAAAATTAACAAAAGTTCCGTTTAGACGATTTTTTTTTCAAATAAAAACAGTTCAATTAGAGCATTGAAAAATTAAATTGTATACATTAATTTTTAAGTAAAATGTAAAAACTAATTTTTAAAAAGTGTGTGTTTGATTAGTTAGTGGCGAAAAAAAAACTTTGCAGTATATGCTAGGTGAGTATGTTGCTTTAAAACATACATATGTACATACATACATATTAAGATGAAATTATATTATTCCATAAAATAACTAAGACTATAGTGCACTTTCGGTACTATTTGTGAATTGTTCCATCAAGGAAGAGGAGTACTTAAATGATAAATGTAGAGTGGTTTAACGTTACATTACAATACATCCATCGGAATAACTCAAAGCTAAACACGATTACTTCATGGGGCACTTGCAATCAGTTAATATTAAAAAATATAAAAAAATATTTTCTTTTTACTTGTTTGCGCAAACTTTTGCCCTTTTTATACGAGAGTGACTATCTAAAAGTTTTAGAGAAAACTAACCTTAATAAAGTATAAAAAACTTCGATCATCTTTGGGATCATAGCACCAAACGATCGACTGACCTCCTATACATTAGTCGCAATAAATATAAGACACTCTTCTAATTTAAACATTAGTTTCAAATTAGTTGAATAGCAAAAGCTCCATATTCGGGATTTTTGGTAAAATTTTGATACCTACATATGTATATATCCAATTTTATTTATATAGCGAAACACGATTATTAAATAAAACTTTGATTTTAGTGCTAAATCCTGGCTTTTGTAAAATTTTAGTGTTTGTAAATTTAGGTGTTTGTAAAATTCCGTTTTTAGTGAAATCTGGAGGTTTTGGCGAACTAGAATTTTTTTTGGTTAAATTTTAATTTTTGTGATGACAAAATTACACTTGCTTATGAAGTTTGATTTTTTTGTTGTTGTAAAAACACCAAATTTCACGAAGTTCTCAATTTTTATATTTATTCTTTACGTTTCATTTATATTCGTTGACTCCCTGAATTCAAATATAATTTTAAGAAAATTCTTTCTCTTACAGTTTTTCAGCTATACAATTATCAAAATAGAAAATATCACTTTTTTGCATATGCCTCGAGGATAAAATATATTCTAATTCCAGATCTATAAGACCTAGGGGTCTTTGATATCAATAATGAAAAAAAAAGTTTTTAAAAGATTTTTAACAAACTTGTTTCTTATATTTAAGAAAAAACTGGGTAATAAAGTTAAGAAATATTCGCTAAAACTGAAAAATATGTAGTTTTTTTAACATAACTTCTAATGATCCCACTCTAGTTTTATGATGTACTCACTAAGCCGCACTAAAACACATGTAAATTTTTAAAAAATTAAAAAATAATATCTCAAAAATTTTAATTTTTATTTTTTTTTATTTTGATTGTGATATTGAGTATTGATATCAATTATGAAATCCTCAATTTGGTTTGCACATTTATAAAAAAAGAATAAAACCTAACGATGTTGAAAAATCAGTTTTCTCACTGTTTTGTGCTTTTTTCAACATTTGGTAAAATTTAGATTTTTTTGTAAAATAAGTTAAAACGTGTGAATTTTCGTTTTTGTTTTTAAATTTTAGGTAGTTTCAGTAGATACACATATTTCTATATTGTGAAGAAATGCAATTCATTTTGATTTTCCTATCCCTAGATTGTATTTCATTACTCATTAAATTGGTTGGGAGAGTAATTAAACTTGTTTTTAAGTTTTATAATATATAGAAGAACTCTCAATTTAATTATTTTTACAAATCACAAATGTAAACTCGGTTTTCAGTGAAATTATTAATTATTTAAAATTTATTCATAAATTATAATACAATTTATTGCTTTTTTAATGTAGTGGACGTATCTTAGATTAATTTGAATTATATTTTGTTTTCATGCTTATTGAAACACCTGCGTTTTTTTATATTCGCACCTGACTCATTTTCTTTGAACTTGTGAAATTAAATAAAAAACATACTGATGTACATACAAGATAAGATAGTAATTCAATACAGAAACAGCACATTACGAACTGTTATATTGCAAGCGAGCGAGAAAATTTGTATAGAAATAACTCAAAAAATCGAAGGCTTTTCATACACATTTTCTAGACGATTTACTCGCTTGGAATACAGAAACAGTACATAAAAAATCTAAGCAAAAAATTGCTTTTAAACTTAAATGAATAAAAATCAATCGGCATTTGCTAAATATAAAATTAAAACCATTCTAAATTTGTTAAATTAACAAACGACAGGTTTTTTATAGGCCTCAAATATTCTGAAAATCAGTGAGCCCCTCGAAAAAAGGTGTAATCGATTTTTTACAACCAGTTGATTCAGTCTTCGTGATACAGCTTAACTTTATTAGGCAATAATGTAGCTAAGAATCTAATGAACAAATGTTCTTATCCTTTTATGCCAAAAATATTATTTTTTCAAGCACTTCAAGCACAAGTAAGACCATTCCGAATCTTATATACCCTTCACCATAGTAATGTTACATATTCCGTTACTCTGTTATGTTTCCCAATTTCACAACATACATTCGGTTTTTACTTTTATGATTTTAAACTTTATTATTATAAATATAATATAAAGATATAGACATTTTTGTGTAAAATTTTTTTCGAAAAATTTTTTTTTATTATTTTTTTTATCGGCAAACAAAAATTTTATCGAAAATTTTTTTGTAAAAATTTTATCGAAATTTTTTGTAAAATTTTATTGACAATTATTAGTAAAAAGTTTTTCGATAAATTTTTTATTAATGTATTTATTATACTCGAATACATTTTATTGCAAAAATTTTATAGAACATTTTTTGTAAAAAATTTATAGAATTTTTTTTTTATTATTTTATAGAAAATATTTTGTAAATAATAAATTTATTATTTTGTAAATATTTCACCGAAAATTTTTTGTAAAAATTTAATAAATTTAAATAAATAACAATATATTTTAAAATTTTATCGAAATTTTTTTTGTGAAAATTATATCGAAAATTTTTGCGAAATAAATATCGAAATTTTTTTGTAAATAATTTATAGAAATTTTTTTATTATTTTATAGAAAATTTTTTGAAAATATTTTATAGAAAATTTTTTTAAAATATTTTATCGAAAATTTTTTGTAAAAATTTAATAATTTTTTTTTTTGTAAAAATTTATTCTAATTTTTTTTTTAAGTATATTGAAATTTTTTTGTAAAAACTATATCGGATATTTTTTGTAAAAATTTTTTGTAAATTTTTTTTTAATTTTTCTAAAAATTTAATAAATTTTTTTTGTAAAAATTTATTCGAAATTTTTTTTTTTTTAAATATATCGAAATTTTTTTGGTAAAAACTATATCGGATATTTTTCGTAAACACTATATAAAAATTTTTTTTAATTTTTTTTTTAATTTTTCTAAAAATATCGATAATTTTTTATACAAATTTTATTGAGATATTTTCTAAAAATTTTCGAAAAAAATTTTATCAACATTTTTTTTTAAAAATTTTTGTTAATATTTTATCGATAATTTTTTGTAAAAATTTTATGAAAATTTTTTAGTCAAATTTTATCAAAAGTTTTTTGTAAAAATATAGAACATTTTTCGTAATTTTTTTTTTAAATTATATCTTACATTTTTTGTAAAACTTTATTAATAATTTTGTGAAATTTTTTTTCTAAAATTTTACCGATTTTTGCGAAATTTTTTTGTAAAAACTATATCGGATATTTTTTGTAAACACTATATAATATTTTTTTTTAATATTTCTAAAAATTTTATCGATAATTTTTTATACAAATTTTATTGAGAATTTTCTAAAAATTTTTGATAAAAATTTTATCAAAATTTTTTTGTAAAAATTTTTGTTAATATTTTATCGATAATTTTTTGTAAAAATTTTATTAAAAATTTTTGTTAAAATTTAATCGAAAGTTTTTTG
This sequence comes from Phasia obesa, assembly GCA_949628195.1. Taxonomy (NCBI): domain Eukaryota; kingdom Metazoa; phylum Arthropoda; class Insecta; order Diptera; family Tachinidae; genus Phasia; species Phasia obesa. The sequence continues at coordinate 139,457,462 of OX451218.1, read as the reverse complement.
TAAAAATATTAAACATTTGGTAAATTTTATTTTAATTAAATTAAAAAAAAAAAACAAAAGATAATTATTGCAACCAAAAAAAATAAAAACAACGTGAAAAAAATATAGGTGGGCGTGGTGTTATGCCCACAGCCTCGAATGGAATGGATGTAATGTTGCTGAATTCCATTACCGAAATTTTCGAAGCCATGCCTTAATCTACCAGGCATGGTTTCGAAAATGTGGGCTTAAATTTTCTGTATCTCTGTATTTCTTGGCAAAGTTGATTCTCTATGTATAAGGATTCAGAATATATATACTTTATGAGGTCGGAAATAAAATGGAAATGTCGTGTGTAGAAATTATAAAGCTAAATAACTGTTGTGAACATACCAACACAATCTGAACGTGTCTAGGCAGCCTTAATAAGACCATTTTGTATTTAGAAAATTTTCGTATTTGAGGTACTTTTATCGCTTTTTTGACTATCTTTACGTTGTTGCTTATTTAAGTAATTTTAAGTTTTATTGTTGTTGTGTATAGCTTTTAGTGATATTTTTAAAGAACAAATAATTTGTTTCTGTTTTTAGCTTTCAATAAGTTAGTAAAATTCATAAAGCTACCGTAGCCAAACAAAAAGTTCAATAAAAAAGCAAAGCAAATAAAAACTTTTTCGAACTAAAAATGAATAGTTTACCAGCAAAAAAGCTGAAATATCTAAAACTGATACCTGCTACTACTGAGAAAAACACAAACTTTTAACCAATTTGGCTCTCATGTCTTCTCAAGCTTTTAGACTACAATCTCTTGTTTCGCCAAACCAAGACGAATTCATATATGGTGGCAGCTACTGTTTTTTATTAAACAATAAAAACAATAATTAATGTTCCCTTAAAATTTTCCTAACCCTACTGAGGCCATCTTATTTAATATGCCTTGAGACTGTTTTTTTAAAAATAAAACCCTGCCAGCATTTTGTATCAAAAATCACTGGATAGTTACCCTGGTTATAGTTACACTGGTATTGAAGGTAATCGAATTCTTAGTGTGCCCCGTCGGGAAATATGCGTATTTTAGAATAAAATCAAATTTTATATATTTTAAATATCGCTTCTGATAGTAAATGTTGTAGTCATTCGAAAAATGAGAACAATATCCAATGCCTCTTTTTATTGTGTGATCCCTTTCACTGGTGTAAGAGAAAACGTTAGATTTCATAACTCAATGACAAATCAAAAAAGACTACGTTCTTTAATTTTGAAGTAATCGAAAAACGTTCTTTATCTTTAAAGATTCAGCTTTATTTATAGTTCTTCAGATAGAGGATAATTAATAATACTTGGAAATCCTTCGAAAATTATGTATGTGTTTTGTTCTTTTGGTAAGAGTCTTGTTGAGACTGTGCTAGGATGATAGAAGATAAGGTTACGCCATCTCGAAAATAAAATTGAAATTTTCTGGGCATGCCGGCCAAATGACGTCACGAAACTGTCTTTCTATTGGCTAATAATTCTGACAGGGAATATAACTATAAATTATAAGAGTTTTTAATATAAATTGTGAAAGTTTTTGCAGGGTTGCCAATTTTTGCCTATTACTTACATAGATTTATTTGTATGTATTTTACCCGGCGTTGCCTTGGTCCACCCTTGGAGCCCTTCTAAGTGCTTGCGAAATGATTAACTTTTTTCGGTTTTGTCCACCCTGTAGGTTCACTCTCAACAGAGGAGAAACAATTATAGTTTCGCGACACAGCATTTGCATACATCTCCAGAACAGCATCACATATCGGGTTCAATCAATCGAGGTGGTGATTAAGGAAACACAAAGGCTTGGTGCTTAAATTTGAAATAAAAAAATAAAATAAAAAAGTAACACATACCTATGATACAATGTAGATGTATAGCAAGTGAAAAATCGAATTGTCAGCGCACAAATAAAATAACGATCGAAGCAACGACTGAAAAGATTCAACTCAACATTCCAATTAGGAAGACCGAACGAATGTCATTATACATATAAGATATTACGACACATGGTTTGGTAACTTTTCAAGTGACAACAAAAAACATAATATGAAAAATTGAGGGCATTTTCTTGATATTTGTATGGGAATATATAGGAAAATGTAAATGCTATATATCCGGAACCACTGGGCCGATTTCGTGCAAACTTCACACAAACCATCTAGAGACCATCCTTAACATACTCTGGCTAAAATCGGCGTTGGCTAAAATCAGTCGACCCGTTTCCGCAGTTAGCGGTGACCTCAAAGTGTACAATTCTTTTTATATATATAGATTTGAAGCAATTTGTTGATTACAAGCTTGGCAACAATGCCATCAACGCATTCAACACGCTTGGCAACAATGCCGAACAACGTCATCTACGGGAAAACATGCGTATGGCGTAATCTTATATTTTATCATTCTTGACACTGTGCGTGTGTTCACAGACACTCAGAGGTTTTCGTGGGTGCCTTAGTTTATTCAAATCAATACCAATTGGGATAGCGTTGCCAGAAGTTTTCAATGAAAAATCTAAATTTGTATTTTCACCTAAGCGCCATTAAACAATTTTAAACTTGGAAGGTTTCATGTTTACATTTGTTATGTTGGTAATATTTAGTAAAATTATAATGTTAAATTTAAGAGCTTAAAATTGTCAACTTTAAATTACAATAAGTTAATGACGGCAATTTTAAGTAAAACGTTGAGATTGTTTGAAATGGAATAATATTAAAGTCAGACCTAAAAAATTGTATAAAACTCAAATTCAAGTTAATTATTTTGGTCAAAATAAATAACAAATCATTGCGGCAACGCTGACCAGAGAAGTTACTTTGTTGTTTTAATAAAAGTACAACACATTGTTACTGACTTACATACATGCATACTTACAAACGTACTTCTTACATGAGTTTTTTTATTTTAGTTGTAGTTGCTTAAGTTTAAGTTTTGTACAATTAAGAGAGCTTCTCATTTTATAGGTGAATCGAACTTTTAAATGAAACGAATGTTGTCTATAGTTGCCGTCGAAGTTTCAAAGTGTCTGGTTATGGTGACGCGTATTGCCGTTGTTATTGCTACGGTTTGTTTGATTTTTGTACTCGTACACGACCAAAAGTTATTTAAATTTAATTTGAGTTAACTGAAAATAAAATACAATTCATTTTAAGATGTTTGTTTAAGGAAAATGAATTACAAATAAAAAAAACAACCTTTTTGGTGTAACAAAAAAAAAAAATTATTAAATTTTTTACTCTCAAATATATATTTTTTTTTTTGAGGGAGAGTAAATAAAGTGTCAGTTAAAGCCAATTCTATAAAGATAATAAAATATAAACATTTTTTAATGTTAACTACCTTTGTTTTTGATAAATAAATAATTTGACGACAAACGAAATATTTTTTGTTAAAATGTGATTAAAAATTATTGGGAAATGTTTCATAGCTGCTTATTTTATTTAATAATTAAGATTTAGAAAAATCTTAATAACAACAATAGTCGTTATATGGCTGAATTAATGACAACTACAACCACCATCAACAGCAACAAATAAGAGCATCAACATGTAACACAACAATTATTAAAGTTCAACAATTTACAATTTTATACAAAAAAAAAAATAAGAATATTTTTATACAATTTGTTGGTTGGCTTCGTTAAAACAAAAAAACAATAATTGCTAATAATTTGCCATTGGATATTATTTTTGTTGTTGGTGCTGGCAAAAAGTTGACACTGAGGCTTAAGCCGTCTACTTCGGCGGCCAATTTATGCCTCATTTTCATGTTTACATTCAACGAATCTATTACAAGGTAAGAAACAAAAAACTCACTTATTTAACAAACACTTACTGCCAACTTAATTCAAAGTAGATTTAAAAAAATTACCAAATAGTAATATTATTAACGTAAATATTAAAGATTTTTAATTCTCCAGTCAATAAAATAACTATGTATGTATATGTACATAGGTATGTATGCATGTATGTATAATCAGGAAAAGTTAAGCCTCTACAAAAGCATAGATAAACGCATTTTTTTTTTGTGGTTTATATTGTTTTTACACTGATAGAAAAACCATCATAACGCTGATTTAATTTGTCAAGACAATGACAAGTGTCTTCGTGTTTGACGCCGTGTCACTTGTCATCCTTGTGAATGGTTAACACCAATTGGTCATTTTGTCATCAAAGGCAAGGAGGTCAACTCTGTCATCAATGAAATGACACACACGGTCTTCAAATAAATGATAATTATTGAAAAAAAAAAATAAATCGATTCAAAACAGCCAGTTGAGTATCGAATATGAACTAAAAATGAATAAAAGGAGATCAGCTTTTAATGGTTAATTTTATATTCTTACAACTTTAAAAGTGCGGATATGTATGAACTTTTTCATGCCTATTATGGGATCCTTTAATTTTTAGTTTTATGTTCTTATCAATTTTTTTTTGGCGCCCTATGCTCCAGTGGGAGTTAGAGGAATAAATAAAATAATAATCACTTTTTTTTAATATAATATTTTTTGTTCTTGTTATTATAACGATCGTATTAATAAAGGGTATTTTTTATAGAGGTATAGAACTTTAAGTTGCAATAAAACAACAATGGATTATTCGATTGACATGAATTTTATTTATCCGAAAGATAATCTTGTGGCATTACATTTTAAATATGATTTCTGGTATATGACCGCAACGGCTGGCGCGGATGTAGTCCAATCTGGACGTCCAATTTTCGATGACTTTTTCCAACATTCGTGGCCGTATATCGGCAATAACACGGCGAATGTTGTCTTCCAAATGGTCAAGCGTTTGTGGCTTATCCGCATAGACCAATGACTTTACATAGCCCCACAGAAAGTAGTCTAGCGGTGTTAAATCACAAGATCTTGGAGGCCAATTCACAGGTCCAAAACGTGAAATTTCACTATTTGCACTATTGCGTGCACGCGTTCAGGCGTGAGTCTATTCATGATGAATTGCCAAACCAAACTGAGAATAAATCACTTGACAGCTGTTAAATCGTTCGCCATCTTGAAAAGTAATGCCAACTTAAAGTTCTATACCTCTATAAAAAACACTTTTTACATACCCTGTCCAAATTTTAAGTTTCTGCCTATAATGCTTACAAGTGTCGACCTTAAATTCATATTAATTTTATTTTTGCTACTTGTAATAGTGGACATTGTAAAACATACTCTATGTAAAGTATACTTACGTAAAATGGCGTCACTATTGAACCACCCTTTAATTTCTGGGTTTTTTATATTTTTTGTTATAGCGGGCGAAGACAATTTTACATATTATCGTTCATTTTAAGTATCTCCCTATTAAGGTTCAAAAAATAAGGCCATATACTTGACCACCCTTTTAATTCTTAGTAATTGTTATTATAGCGATATAGCAAAACACATATTGTGTAAATTTTAAGTGTCTATAATGGTCTAAAAGAACCAAATTAACTCTTGTTTTTACTTTCGTAGTTCTAGTTGTTGCAGATATATATTAATATATACTGTTTCCAGTGACTATTTATAATATAACAGTTGAAAAGTTAAGTCCATTTACATCAATTAACATCACCTATTGGGACACTCTTTAATTTTTAATTTTAAATGTACAGACATAGTCATATATATTTACACAAATTAAAAATTTTAGAATTTTTAGTTAGCAGAAACATTTTGCTGCTATGTTAATAAATTTGCGACAAGAAAACTTCCTAATTGTATTCCTCAAAATGTATAGATTTTGCTAGTTTAGTTAGTTTGCTAGTTTTTAGCAATAAAATTGATAGTTGTTGATTAAAACACAAAAGAAGTCTGCGCCTCATATTTCAAAATTATTTACACAAATTTATTTACATTTAAAAGTATTTACACAATAGAAAAAACATTATAAAACACCAATAAAAAAACAAAAATGATTAGAGGCCAGATAAATTTCCTTCAGCATCTATGACAGCTTGAAGTCTAGCTGGAATAGATGCAATCAAATTGCGTACAAACTCGATATCTAAGCTGTTCCAGATATTTATTATTTCATCAATAGTTTCCTCTCGTTTTCGGCCCATTTGGATAGATCTCTGCCTTTTTATGAATGCCCATACATTCTCTATTATATTTAGATCTGGAGTCTGGGGTGGCCATGAAAGAACATCTTGTCCAACTCGATTTAAAAACGTTGTTGGTAACCATGCTTTGTGGCATGGAGCATTATCATGCTGCAAAATCCAATTTTCATCAAGTAATAATCTCTGAGGCGAAGAAAAAACATGGTCATTCAAAATATGTAGATATCCTGCCTGGTTTAGAGTGCCTTGTATTGGTACTAGGTCTCCAAATCCATTGTATGAGACACATTACCAAAACATTACTGAATCCCCGCCGAAACGATTAAGAGGTTGTACTGCTTTATGCTTCGATCCTTTGGAAAGGTGCATATAAGTTTTTCCAAATGACCCTTCAAATTGAAAAGAGGACTCATCATCGTCCATAATACATTATGCCAAAACTCCATTGGCTTATGGATATACTCCACGGCGAACTCTATACGTTTTTTTTATTTTTTTCAGATATGTCTATTACTTTTCTCACGACATAGGTCGTTATATCATACGTTCTTAATCTTCTCCGAATTGTGGATTCACTTACAGGTTTTCCAATGATGTTTTCTGCCTCTGCAGCAACTTTAACCGGACTTGCGACTGGATTTTCTGCGAATATTTTAAGAATAGAACGATCTTCTATTTTGTTTGTCACATATTTCCGACCAGTTCTGACCCTATTTTGTAGGCTTCCATAGGTTTCTTTCTTCTTTACTAAATTGTATACTGTTTTCCGACATATTCCGTACTCTTTTCCCAAGTCTGATGCCGAGGAACCCATTCCAAACTTCGTTGCGATCTCAACTCGCGTTTCGACGGGAATTACCTTTATTTTTACCATTTTAAACGTTTTTTTTAGTGACTTTTGTATAAATATTTATTTTTATGCAATATAAATTTGCTAACTATCAACACAAATGAGATTTTTTAAAAGATTCCAGCGTTTTTAACTTAATTTCACGAATGTGTAATTATTTTTGACAGACAAAATAAGTGTGTAAATAATTTTGAAATATGAGGAGCAGACTTCTTTTGTGTTTTTAATCAGCAACTATCAATGTTATTGCTAAAAATTTTAAACCAGCAAAATCTATACATTTTAAGATTTACAACTGGGAAGTCTTCTTGTCGCAAATTTATTCACATAGAAGCAAAATTTTTCTGATAACTAAAAATACTAAAATTTTTAATTTGTGTAAATAGATATGACTATCTGTATATTTGTAATACATGTTTTTTTTAAATTTAATCAGTCTGCCTATAACGTTTCTTTCTTACTTCACCTGTGGGGACACCCTTTAATTTTGAATATTAAATATTTATGCTTATTGTCATAGCATACATAGTAATGTAATTTTCAAGTGCCTGTCAAAACATATGCCCATATACGTCAAATTACGTCACCTATGGGTGACGTTGATTTTTTATTACTCTTTGTGGAAATTTTAAATGTCTCCCCTTTACTGTTAAAAATATAAGTGGAAATCAGGTCTGTTGATTGGGATAACCCTTTAATTTTTATCAAAATGTTATTTCTTAAATGACATTAATCTGTGCATGTAAACTTTCAAATAAAAAATCCAAAAATGGAGTTTTGAAGGCAAAAATAATCTTTTTTTAGAAGTCAGTTAACAAATAGAGATTAATTTAATGAGAAGTTGTCATCAATATAATAAATATTTGATATTCCATAAAAGTATTAGGATTTATTTTTTTATTTTTTGAGAAGATACATTCAGGCAAACCTTCTAATCAATTGCGTTACCTTCTTTGGAGTAGAGGAATAGAGCAGAGAAGACAGATGATGGTTTTCATGTCATGTTTATTTATAGAACATATTTGCCTTGCCTCTGTTGTTGAGTAGGAAAATTAATTTGAAACTAATAGTCATTAGGTTCATTATTTGCTGATGACTTATTGCTATTGATAGGAACTTACAAGAAAATGCGCTGTGATAAAACCCTGTATAAAAAAATTAAAAAAAAAATTTTAACTTTTTAGAAATTGGTTACGGATGGGATACGAATCCGTGATCGTCAAATCAATTACTTGCTTAGTTGACATCGCGTTGTTGACATTGCAGTCATTACGTAGATGACAATATACATATGACAAAATTATTACTTTTGTCATTACAATGATGTAAGTTTTATTGACATTTGTCATAAATTTGATGTATGACAAATTTCAATAAAAAGTGTGTGAAAGTTATGTACTCACATAACTTTCACACTGCGTAGAGACTCATGCCCTCCTATTTACATAAATAACCAAATGATACCGCAGCTTTTAGACGTCAAATACCTGGGTATACATCTTGACCGTCGCCTTACTTGGAAAAGCCACATTGACTTCAAGTTAACACAAATGAAACTAAAAGCAGTACAACTAAATTGGCTTAAACTCCACCCTGAGCTTAGATTGTAAACTTCTACTGTACAAGTCGGTCCTCAAACCAATTTGGTGTTCAGTTTTTTGGGATTCAGTTATGGGGCACTGCCTCAGCTAGCAATGTAGAAAAAATTCAAAGGCGCCAAAATAAGATTTTAGGTATTATTACATCTGCTCCCTGGTATATAAAAAATTCGAACATCCACAAAGACCTAAACATGCATCAGTTAAATCAGAAATAGCGAAACATGCAGTCACACATCTAAAGAGGCTTGAATCTCATCCAAATCCTTTGGCGCGTAACATGCTGAATAAACCTGGTTACATTCGACAAAAAGAAGAGATACTGCTTTTTTTGGCCGTACATTAGAGGGATGACCCGCAAATGATTGCAAAATCCGTGAAACAAACATTATTTTTGTCTAGCACTGGCTGGACTTAAAAAGTATATTTTTATTTTAGACTTAGGATATGAGTAATTATTGTTAGTTCAAAACTATTGAAGATACAATAAATAATTTATGAAAAAAAAAAAATAAAAATTTTGTTTTCACAATACCGGTGACACTCTGGCATTAATCCGTCGATGTATTTTCTATCAGTGTATATGTATGTAATGTTAAAAAAGGGTAGTCAATTTGAAAAAAAAGAAGAATGGAAATAACTGCAAGAAGTACTAAATTTGCGCGTTTTTAAGTGTAGGACTAAAAAATATTGTTAACGTTTTGGGCAACTCAAAACGGGTTAAATCTAGCCCGTAAAGGGCTAAGATGGCATTACTAATTGTGAAGTGTAAATTTTTTTAAACTTAACACACAAGCAACACGATGCATTAAACTATAACTTATTTTATTATTGTGTGAAATATTTTAATTTTTACCAAAAAAATTGCTGCTAAAAATTATTGTTGCAAAATGCATGTGTTTTTAAAATTAAAGTTTTAGTTTGTGCCCTGGTTTAATTTTATTTTCAATTTAAAAATGTAAAATCAATTTGCTATTCTCTATTAATATTAATAATAATTGACATTTTTTATAAAAAAATTAAAATTAATAAAATTTAAATGATTGTGATGCCTGTGTGAAAAAAAAACACTAGCCCTTTTGTTGCTGCAACTCTTTCTACCTTAGAATACGAGTAGTTTAAATGTTATTTTACATTATTTTCTAATTTATGCACAAAAAAAAAAAAAACAATTTTTTTATATAGTAGTAATAAAGGAATATTTGTTGCCTTTTAGGTCATCTCAATATTTGAACTGAAAATATGAAAATATCTTACAATATCAGAGTAACAAGTTTTTATTCTAAATTATTCATCAATAATTAATTTCATAGTTGTACTGCTTTAAAATGGAATCATGTTGTTATATATTAACAAAAAACAAGTTCGCCTTTAAAAAATGTACATTAAATTATTTATAAAATATGTACATTTTTATTTTGCATATTTAAAATATTTAAAAAAAAATTTAAATAAATGTGTTGAAATCTAAAGTGTTTGTTAAAGTTAAAAAATAACTTTCTAAAAAAAGAAACTTTTTTGTAAGCGTTACCTATTAAAAACACTATTATAAAAAAAACCCCTATGATGATGTTAAAAATTCTTAATCCTCTTATAAACGTCAGGGTTATAAAACTATTTAAAATTTTACGATTTTCAAAAGATTTATTATAATCGAACCAACAACCCCCAAACTGATATACCAGCAGACTAGCTACTAGCCTACCAGGGCATCCGATAAGATGGTCTTTATAAAAAAAAACTATTTTTATAAACAAAATTATTGGAGAGAATACTAAACACAAAAATTTCGATGTAGTATTTATATGAACATATTTTTATTAAAAATAGATCTCATTAATAGATTTCTATTTTTTTATAAGAAAATATGAAACCAAAATTAGTTCGTTATACATACATATATAATTTTTCTATTATTAAAAAAATTAATTTAATAATTCATAAAAGAATTCGATACTATCGATAGTATCGCTAGTTTTTCAATTAACTATCGAAAATATCGAATATGGTGACTATCGATGGTTTGCCAACTCTATTATACATAGAGAAGTTCATTAAGTGATGTCCGTCTGTGTTCGGGTTTAAATCAACTTTACCAAGCCATCAGAACAGATACAGAAAACTTAAGCCCACCAATCTGTCACGCATAATTTCGAAAATTTCGCTATTGCGGGGCTGCTGAAAAACCACGCCTACCTATATTTTTCTCGCTGTTTAGATTTTCTTTTGGTTGTAATAATTTTCTTTTGCTTTTTTGTTAAATAAATAATAGACCGCGACCAGTAGATCGCGTGAAGTGCATACAGATGTCCGGGGAACAATAACCCCCTGCGAGGGTCGGTTTTTTAGTTTGGTAGGGTTTTTACTGCTTTTATTTGTATTAAATACCTTTATAGAAATCAATACACATAGAGGTAGCCGATAGATCCAAAGGGTGCCCACTGGGAACAAGGAGCAGTCAAAAACCAATGTGATTTAGTCTGTCGATTCTAACGCAATATAGATAGCAGGAAGGTCCTAACTTTTCCAAAAAAAAAATTCGCTTAATTTTTACAAAAAATTTTTAAGAAAATTTTTACAAAAAAAAAAATTTCTATATATGTATGTATATATGTACATATGAATATATACATAATAACATATTTGTAATAATAAAGTTAAATATCATAAAAGTAAAAACCGAATTTATAGTATTGTGAAAATGGGCAACATAACACAGTATGGGAATATATAACATTACTATGGTGAAGGGTATATAAGATTCGTCATAGCCGAATAGAACACTCTTACTTGTTCTTAATAGTTCCTTTCTTAAAAAGTACTTATTTTTTAAATTTAATTTATACTATTTTCAGTAAATTTTCTCAAATGTATGGGAACAATAGAAATACCTTTTTTCGTTAAAAATATCTTTTCAAAAAGTACTTTTTGGTAACGCTTACTTTTTCTCTTAAATATTTTTATAAAAACTTATCTTTTGTTACAAAAGCACCTTTTTAAAAAGAACTTATTTAGTAAAGCTTAAATAAAAATCTTTCTAAAAATTTACTTTTTTTTTTTTTGGAAATATTAACTTTATTAAGAACGATTTTTTTTTTCAAATTTAGCTTTCTTTAAAAAAGTATTTTTTGTATACTTTTTTAAATGTATTTGTATACTTTTTTAATGTATTTCCAAAAAAAAAGTACATTTCTAAAAAATACTACTTTTCTGTAAAAATTTTTTCTAAAAAATTATTTTTCTAAAAGGCCTTTTTTAAATTTTTTTTAATACATTTTGTAAGTTCTAAAGTAACAATATTTTTCGATAAAAAAGTACCTCATTTAAAAAAATCCTTTACTACAAAATAAAAAAAAAATTAAATGGCGCTTTGTTTCAACAAACAATTTTTAATTAAAAATTTCACATTTTTAAAAAGTCACTGCTGCAAAAAATGACATAGTTTTTTTTTATATAAAAGTATCTTCTTATAAAAAGTACTTAAAGTACTTACGAATTTCTTAAAGACCATCTTTATCAAAAAATTACTTTTTTCTTTAGTTTTTTTAAGTATAATTTTTCCTTTTCCTACAGTATCTGTGTTTAAAGTAACTTTTTACATTTTGGCGCCTTTTTCAAGGAAGTACATATTTATAATTTTTTTCCAAATCATTTTTTTATTTTTTAAATATGTTTTGTTATAGAAGTATATAGGAATATGTAGGGAAATAGCAAAGCGTACCACAAACACTACCGTCCCTTTTGACTATTCTTCTTTCCTCAATGATTTCGGAAACTCGATAGGTAATTTACTGCTACCTTACTTTCATACAATTTAATGGTGATTTCAGAATGACGACCAGAGTTAGGCACATTCGCCAATTTTCTTAGTTGAGATCGTTCAAAACAATTCTCTACTTTATTGATATGGATTTGGGTTTTTCTTGCTTTCTAGACTTAAGAAACTTCTTTGGTTTAATAAATTTTGGGCATAAGAATCAGAAAGTTTGAAAAATCCACTTATGATATGGTTAAGCACCAGTGAAATAGCTTTCCCCATGCTTTCCCCATTGTAATCTGTTTAGATTATTATATTTTTTGAAAATAAATATTTTATGATTCGTTCATAAAATATTTATTTAATAAATTTAGAAGGAATTATGCATTTTTAGAAATAAATAATGCTAAAATAAAATATTTAATAAAAAAATACAAATGAATTTTGTAGCAAGGCTTGTGTTTGTTTTATTTTTTCTAAGTTCAAGAATATTTTTAATTAATTTTAAAGAAAAAGAGGGAAAAATTTAGTTTAGACCCCAGCAGAACTTAATGGACTTTCTGGATCGCTACATCTTTCTTCAGCATCCTTCCCCTCTATTTACTTTGGGTAGTGCTCAGATGTAAACATCATTTATTTAACCAACCAAAATCAGATATTAGAATACGAGAATCATCAACACCTCGTATTTGAAGAATTACGAAGACGAACTCAAGTCATACGTCAAAATCATTTTTATGTTATTAAGAAGTTCGACAACAACATTTAATTATTAAAAGAGTAAATAAATATTTTTTCTATAATATTACCTTTACTACTTTTTTTTTGGAGAAAATACTATTTTTGAGAAAGTACTTTGTTTTAAAAATCTATTGGACTAATAAAGTGCCTTTATTTTGTTTTTTAATAGTTACAAAAACATTAATTTTTCTAAAAATTATGTGCTCTCTCTATTTTTCAGTATCTGTTTTTAAATATAGTTTTTTTTTTGTATTAAAAAGCGTTTCTTTTTGTAGAAAGGTACTTTTTAAAATAATGTTTTTTTTGTAAACATGTAGCTTATACAAAGCTCACAGTATAGATCATGTGGCTTTTAAAATATACGTACGTATTTATGTACATACGATTTTGATGATTTTTAACCAATCATTTCCTTCATTCAAACGTCAATATTTATTGTGGTCTTTATTCTTTTTACGCAAGTATTAAGTTTTAAACTTATTAAAGCAGAGGTTAAAAGTACGAAAAAAAATCAAACAAGTTTAAAAAGTCAAGAGGGAATTTACTTTACAAAGTCACCAAATAACGCAAAAATAAACCCAACAAACGCAACAACCAAATGACATCATTTTTGAGGAAATCGAAAATAGAGCTGAACAAAATAAAACTTAAAAAGGTTCACATACACAATAAAATAAAAACCAATTTCTGGCTATTATATTTCAAACAATAAGTAATAGTAATACTCATAAGTATGTAGTTTTTTCAAACTTCTTGGCTTGTGTTTTTTTTCTTTCCTTCTTCGTCTTTGATTCATAAAACAATTATAATGTTTGTATTTACTTATGGGTATTTCCATGGAAGTGACAGTATATGTTCGATTCTACTATCAAAGAAGTAAAACCCTATACTCAGTTTGGCGAAATAGGTGATCAATTTTTATCTATGGGCCTAGAAAGATTCGGAAAATCAGGGGGCCCTTGAGAAAAGTTTCTCATATAAACTAGATGATAGCGCTTAATTTTGCCTGGCAATAATGTAGCCGAGGGTTCGTTTAACAAATTATATATACATTTTATAGCAAAAAAAATATTTATTCCTGCACTTTATAAATAAATAAAATTTGTGGTTTTGTACTTTTTTTCAGCATAACTTACAGGGACTCTAAAATTTTCACTAACAATATATGAGAAAATTGTAGCCACTGGAAAACTAAACAACTTTTGTGAACATACCAATACAATATGAACGTACCAAAGTTAAGTGCTATCACCTAGTTTGAAAGGGATATTAGACAAAAACAGATGGCACCTTTTTTGAAGGGCCCACTGACTTCACAAATCTTTCGAGGCCCATTAATAAAAATTGGTCACTAATTTCGCCTATCTGAGTAGAGAGTTTTACTACCCTTTGATAGTAGAATCGAACCTATATTGTCAAGTTCGTGTATTTTTCAAAAAGTTTTTATTTGTTGCACTGCATAATAAGTCAGAAAGAATTTTTGTCAATTTTTAAATTTTTGTGGTCATCTTTGCGTGGAAATGCCTATATTTTTGTATCTTTGCTTTGTATGCTTTTATTCAAAATATGACAATAAAAATTAGTGAAATACTTTCACGAAATTTATGAAATACATAAAACATTATATTCCCACTTATATATATATGTATGTACATACGTACATATACTTGTGTTTATGTTAGTTAGTACACTACTTCTCTAACTAAAAGGGCCTTCTCATTTCAGGCCTTCTCTAAGGCATGCTTAGACGTTCTCTAGCTGAGACCCTCATTTTTCTGTGCTTTCTAAAGAAGGCTTTTTAGAAGGCCTTGGCGTTCGCTTCTAAAATATCTAGTACACATTCCATTCACTTCTCTTTGAAGGGAATCGTGATGTTCTTTTTTATATCATTCATTTGGTATGGCAAAAACAATATTTTCTCTTTTCTCATTTATGAAAAAAAAAACAAAAGTTCATTTAATTGCCGTTTAGCTAATTCAGAGCTGATTGCTATTGAGATACTTCGATATACTACTAGCTTTTGCTAAGAAAAAATTTAATTATTTCGAAATAAATTTAATATGCTTAACAAAATCTGTAAAAATAATCTTGCCCGAAACATTTTTTTACTTTTTGATACGAAAAACCTTCTAAAAGGCATTTGAAGACCTTCTAGCAGACAATTTTCGGAAAACCATCTAGAACGCTTGCCGGCAGAAGCGAGTGCGGTAGGACTGCTCCGCAATGATTACCTGTATAAAAAAGATATGAGAATAGAATGCGAATGGAAGACCTCCAAAAAAGGAGTAAAGAGGCCTTTTAAAAGGCCTTCATACTCCTTTTTACTACTGGGTTATTTATATTCTACTGTATAGATATTAATGAACCTATGTGTGATTTTTTATGCTTTTGGTTTATAAAGAAAAAAAAAAAAAAAAAAAAATACGCAGATGAAACAAGCAAGAGTGCTATATTTGGCCATGCCGAATCTTATATACCCATCACCATAGTAATGCTAAATATTGTGTTAACCTCGAAAGTTTCTTGAAAATATTTGGTAAATTTTTTGTACAATTTTTTTAAACTTTAAACAATTATTGTAATTTTTGACATTTTTAATAATTTTATAATTAAGTTTTTATAAGACAGACCTAGAGCTTAAAAACTTAATTATACAATTTTTTTAACTTTTTTAAATATATTGTTTTAAAAATTTTCTTGAAATTTTTTATATTTTTT
Source organism: Phasia obesa (assembly GCA_949628195.1). Classification (NCBI taxonomy): domain Eukaryota; kingdom Metazoa; phylum Arthropoda; class Insecta; order Diptera; family Tachinidae; genus Phasia; species Phasia obesa. The sequence continues at coordinate 139,441,736 of OX451218.1, read as the reverse complement.
TTAATTTTTTGTAATATATATTTTATTGAAAATTTTTTATTAAATATTTTTAAAAATTTTTTGGTAAAAATTTTTTGGAAAATGTATAGTAAAAATTTTTTAAATTTTTCGTAAATTTTTTTAAAAATTGAAAATTTTTTGTAAATATTATTTTGAAACTTATAATAATTTTTTCTTTTAAATTTTTTGTAAAATTTTTTATAAAAATTTTAGTGAAAATTTTTTGTAAATTTTTTTACAACCTTCCTGCAATCTACATTGTGTTAGAATGGTCAGACTAAAGCCAAAAAATCCTTAAAAAATTTTTCTCATTTTGCCCCCCCAATGGGCCTATTGACTGCTCCTGGTTACCAGTGGGCACCCTGTGGTCTAATGGTATTGCTTTCTATAAAAGCCTTTATTACAAATCAAAGCAGAAAAACCTTAAAAACTTAAAAATAAACAAAAAATCGGTCCTCTCTGTATGCACTCCTTGCGATCCACCTGTCGCGGTCTAATATTTATTTAACAAAAAAAGGCAAAAGAAAAAAAATTAAAACAACGTCAAAAAATTTAGATTATCTTGGCAAATGACATTTCAATGACAGACTAACACCGCTTAATCAACTTCTCTATGTATAAGGATCCAGAATATTTATACTTTATGGGGTAGGAAATAAATATTGTAGAAATTACACATGGAATGACAAACTTATATGTATGTATATATATATGTATACCCTTTCTACTTGTGGTGAAGAGTATAAAGAAACAGATACATACGTGTTTTTATTGTTTTTTCAGAGTTGTATTTTAAAGACCGACATTTCACATTAGATAAATTGCTTTTCGAACACTGATCGTTGATGGTTATTCTTTTCAAACTATTCCTGTCTGTTGTAGCAATTAGCTTTTTATGATCGCTCGAAAACATATAATCAATTGGTAGGAAACTGATAAAATGTCATGGATATTCCAAATACTAAGATCATTTCAGATAAGTTGAGGAAATAATAATGTGAAAACTTATAAAAATATAAATCTCCTTCTTCGATTTTCATCTTGGCCACTTTCACTTACTAAAGCGCTATTGCCTCAGGATTGCCTTCAGAAAATAAACTTCTCAACAAGAGGGTATATTAGGAGGAACATGGCCATGTTATCTTAAATGCTGTTTCGTGTGTATCTAGTAATAGTAAATATAATTTTTTATGTTGATCGTTTAACAAAAAAACAAAAGAATCATTTCTTTAGCAAAGTGCACATTTGTAATGAAACAATTGTGATTCATTAGAAAAAGGTGTCAAAAAACTCACATTAACGGGAAATTAATATCTGCATACACATACACATTTACATATACTAACGTACATATATAACAAATAAATCTATTGTTTCACAGTGGTGTCAACTCTTGAGAAAAAACTGGCTGGATTAGAACAATATAAAGAATCTATGGTTACTCCGGACTTAATGTGCGGGTTGAGCTTAATCCGTCAAGGTACTTGTTAAATAAAAGAGAACGTTTCTTGTTCACCGTGCGTTATGTTTATGTTTTCTTTATTGTGCACCATTTGTTTACCCCCGGGGGTTCCGACTGTCACTGCAGTACATTCTCAAATGCTTTGACGCTGTTCACTCGGGGAAAATAGGGGCACCAGACGCTAGGGTTCCTAGAACCTAAATCTGGAAGAAAAGGTCTGTTGTTTTATAACACGGGCCCTCTTCGAGGCCCGACCAGTGCCCAAGGGACTGGTACCACGGGAATCGGTAGCCCCACAGAGAGCCTATCCTCTCTGTGACCGGTTGTTGGTGAGGTTCCCTTCGGGGGTACACGTGGTGGTTGTGGTTTTAGATCGATTTATGTAGGTATGGTGCACGGTCGATCAAGTGTGCTGTTGCACTCTCAACATAACGGAGTTTGGATAGTCTCCAAACCCCTAAGCAAGAGGCTATAATATGGAATCTAGGCTTGCCTTTTAGGCTTGCCATATTATATAAATTGCTTCTCATTGTGACTGTATCACACTTAAATTGCGATACTGGCGGCAACGTCATATCGTGGAGTGTTGCTATACAACACAATGGGAGCGCTAGTCTACGCTTAAATTTTACTCTTCTTCCACGTCTGTGCACCATTTGTTGTTGTACAATTTCTTTTTCCCATAGCGCAAGCCTTCATGATAACACTAGTCGGCTCCCTGATCACTTCTAGCTTCTACCCTTTGATTCTGTCCCGATTGTTATTCAAGAGCCCATTCCTTTCTCTGAGCCTTTCAGGTGGGTGTAAACGTCTGAGAAAGCAATCTAAAACTTTACCCTGTCAGACAGTGCCGTAACACTTCCTCATGAAAGAGGTAAATCTGATCCGTATTACTTTTCTCTAATTTGTCTATACGATTAATTTGTCTATACGATTAATCCATACATCTATCACTGCTCTTTTAAATTAAATATTCTTTTATTATTGGCCTTTGTCGCCACTTGCTCACGATCACAGCTTTACGAATAACAAAGTGAGAAATTATTATCGTGAACCTAAAAAACTATAATAGGTAGAATATGGAAATTAATGTGAATAATTAGAAGAGAATTATGAACTCTGAGAATAACATATCTTTTCGAGGTAAAGCTTGATGGTTAGGACTGGGGGCCGGGTACCCCCAATACAAAGTAGTTATCCTATATCTAGAGAAATGCAAAAGTGAAACTTTCTAAATTTGATAGAGGCTACTCTGGGAATAACGTGAGCTTTCGTGTTAATAAAAAAATAATTTTTTTTATGTTTTTTAACGATTATTTCTGTTGATACTTTTGGAATATAAATTAGACTATAGTAGGTATTAAACCTCTTCTTCTTAACGTTATTTTTTAATCAATTTATAACACTTGCTTTGGTATCGTCTTTTAAGGCTCTTATTATAAACTGTGTCCATACACGTTGTGTGCGTCCTGATTTGTTCGATTTTGCTTTGAAATTTTAAGACTCTCACGTATTTACTTTATATAAAGGTACCTCTTATTGCTAAAATAAGAGGTACCTTTATATAAATTTAAAAATTTATATAAAATTTTAAAAGTCATTGTAAAGCTCTTTAAAAGAAAAACAAGAAGTGAGTTACTCATGATTTAAAAAAACGCCATCTGTTTGACAACATTACTTAAAATATACTGCTTTCAGAAATGAAAGATGACTTAAAGTATGCAGTACCTTAAAATTGGTAAAAAAAATCAGCGTACTTTCACTGCTTTTTCTTTTGGAAATAAGATATTTGTGCGGAAAAAAGTATCCTATATTGAAATCAGGATTATAAGGTACCTCCTCACATTCAAATCCATCCACTAGTTTTTACGTGATGCGAACACGAAGAGAACGACGGACAGGCAGGCAGGAAATTAGTTATTGTTTTATTATGTATAGATTACCAGATTAAAAGTTGCAAAAATGGAGAATAAATTGAAAACGAAAAGTGAAAAGGAGCTGAAACATATAATAATTGCAAAAGAGTTCTGGACTTACACGTTTTTTGGTTTTGGGATAAAAAATAGTTTTCGCGTTTTTAGCAACTCAAAACGGGCTACATCTAGCACGAAAGGGGCCAAGTTGGCATCACTGTTGCTTCATGTTTTTATTTATTTTTTAATCAACAATAATTGTCATCTGTTTTTTAAATACATTTTATATAGAATGTCGCCAAAATATCTAATTGCTCAAGTTACTTGGAAACAAACGACTACAATCTTATCTTGATTTTTAATATTTTGTGCACATTTAGTTTTTATTTATCTTATATTTGTTTTGATATGTAAAAATATGCATACATATACATACATATGTATGTATGAGCAAATGATATGAACAAATGTGAGGTTCGATGATTAAGAAATAGACAGATTGAGAGAGAGAAAGAGAGGAAGGGCTTTAAGTCAAAATATGTATATTTTAGAAATTTATACGTGGCGCACCGTGAGTGATTCGTTTTACAGACAAAAAAATAGAATTTGTAAAAATTGGTATGCCTGAAAACTGTGGAAATACATATGTACATATGTACATAAGTATGTACATACTTACAAAAACATGTGCTCAAGACAAAAATTTAGATAATTTTAACGGTACTGCACTCGCTCGTGGCACACATAGAGAAGTCGCCGGAGCATAAAAACTAAACTATGGTAGCCTTAATGGATATTGAAGGAGTTTTTAATAATATCAATCATGGAATTAAGGATTGACCAATCGATCATTAATTTAATATCAAGTCTGTTGAGATATAGTCTAACAACATCCATAGTACAATGACATCTTCAAAATAGCAATAAGAGGCACACTAGAATTTGGAGTTTGGTTTCCGCTGCTATGAAATGGAGTACATGTAATTCAAGACTGTCGCTTATGCGTGTGGCAGTTCCAGTATCTGGTGTCGAAATTGACACTAAAATTGGAGACGGTACCCAAGGCGATCAGTATCTGGGGGGAAAAGAGCGGACTAAGTGCTAAGGCAACTAAAGCTGAACTTGTGTTATTATATAGAAAATACTAGCTACTGACAAGAAGCTGCCACTAAGAACAGCTGTTAGACTGGACTCATAGACTATAGTACCGCGAGAGCGTTCTTCACAAGAAGGTCTTACTACGAATTGACGGAGGGGCACTCTCCTCCATCTCGATCACTCTGTCTTTTCACGTAGGGCTCTAGCTGTTAGAGTGAATGACATACATAGGTGCACAAAACCATTGGCTATGGAGACATGCCAGCGTTCTAGGAATCATGAACGATATTCCTGGACTCATAGACTATAGTACTTCGAGAGCACACTTCACAAGAAGGTCTTACTACGACTTGACGGAGGGGCACTTTCCTCCATCTCTCTGTCTTTTCACGTAGGGCTCTAAAAGAGGAACGAGAGTTGGTGGCAGTTTCTAAATAGAAGAATTTGGATTAAAAATGTGTTTCAGACTCACAAATTACTTCAATGTCTTACAATCAGAAATATCTGCTATCAAAAAGCGGGGAAACTGGCTAAAGTAACACAGAATATCGAATAGGCATATTTGGTTTTGTACCGACAGTAAAGACGCTAACATTTCCCTCAAAGGTGGATTTAGCACAGTAAATCTTATCTTGTAATGCCGGACATCCTGCAATACGATGGTGGAAAATTCACCAGTCATCCTTAAATGGATGCGAGGATATGGGACTACCCTAAGCAAATATGTTGCGGATGAAAAAGGGGACACTGCTTCATGATAGTGCTATTGACATCTATTGTGACATTCCCTTATCGGCCTACGGACATCGTATATGCTGTGCTCACTATGATCTGGCTAAGGTCAGATACTTAGCTACGAGGACGATCTGTCCCTCACTGGATCAGTAGAAAACGGCTTTGTTACTTATGATGGAAAAAATGCAGGTATGGGACTTAATAGCAACAGTTACTGGGCATTGCCATTGGGCATTGATTACAAGCGAGAAAATACAGAGAAGCTGACAAGATGAGGAAAAGGAAAAGACGGTCAAACAGCTTATCTGACTATGCCCTGCACTGGAATAACTTCAGCACCTTGTACGACAGTAGTTTAAGAGCCTATCTGATGTCTAATCATTGGAAGAAAGCAGGATCAATTCCTTTCTGACGAGTTTCGGCTGGCTTTCGGGTCAACTCCCTGTTGTCGAGATATAGCTACTTAACTGATTGCATGTCGCGGCCACTGATCCTTCTATGGCACCATTTCCTCTTCACTTGTCTGTTGTCTCCCCCGCTTAACTGTTTTTGTCCTATTGAACTCCCTCTCTATCTCGCTCTATTCGAAACCTTTCCCTACATCTTTTTCACATCTTCTCTCTTCTATTCCGTCAGTAAGACAAAGGGACCAGTATATTGGACCCACATGAGTTGTGAATAAACACGTCTGCCTGCCTAACCTAACATATTCTTTTTAACCTTAATTATAATTACTTTTTCTATTATCTTTTAAATATAAATTACATTAAAATTTACAAGCTTGAATCTAATTAAAAGTTTTTTTTGGATTAAAATTAAATAAATAAATCGCATCAAATATTTATATTTTTTTTTATAAAACTTTTTTTAAAGACCCCAACCAGTTCTCTTAACTAAATACGCACTTTTATTTATTCGTTTCATAGTTTAAAATTTATTTAAGAAAAAAACCCAAGTTCTTTCTTAGAAATTTAAATTTTAAGGAAGGAAATAATAATTTTTTATTTCAAACAACTGTTTATTCAAGGACAATTCCCATCCAACTATCGACACATACGTGTTCATATGTTAATTTAGATGCCGTTATTAAAAGCTTAAATGTAATATCCTTAATGTAACGAATACCTGGGAATCACGGCAATATGTTTAATTGGTTTGTATGACCAATAAATAATTTATAAGTGAATTTTTTCTATAGATTTTTCTTTAGCTTTTTCTTATAATTTTTATAAATTTCTACAGAAGTGCTTGTGTGGGAGGTTCAAGGTTATTAGTTTAAGCGTAAGGGTATTTCAGGTTGTGGGCCCAATTGAATTCTCCTTAACTACATATTTATTTTAAAAACATTTTTTTTGTGTTTCTTCACGCGTTTAGAAAGTAATAGAATTAAGGAACATGCAAACTGAAAACTAAATCTCAACTGAATTGAGATTCAGTTGGTTCCATGGAACCAGGAATAATATAAAGAAACAAGATAACGCCATCCATTATACAAAGATTTAATTTTCTGCTCATGTTGGGCCAATCATAGCAAGCATCTGTCTTCCTATTGGCTAAAAATTGAGATTTTAATTACAGAGTTGCCAATTTTCGCATATTGCAGAAGTTTTGATAAATGATCAATAGACGCACCAAATACAGCAAGGCATTGACCAGCTATGGCTTAAGTGTTGCGACAAAGTCACGGTTTATAAAATGCTATGTCTGGTCTGTTCTAGTATATGATATGAAGAATGGACTAGTAAAACGAATGGAAACCTCAAATATCATCTAGCTAAGATGAAAATCAAAGAAGATGATACTTGCAAACTATGCCTGGAAGACGCTGAGACCGCACATTGTGTGTTAAAGTCCAGCACTGGCAAGCATAAGACTTAGGACCACGGGCAGAAGCTTGATAAATGCCAAGGGGGAACTAAGCATTGGACAAATGCTAGCAATCACTAGAGACCCCGTGATGAGAAAGAATGCCGATAGTTACCAGTTGACAGTGTGAAATCACTACAGTCTAGATTAAAGGCTGGTTGTAGCACGTGACTCAATGGATATAAGGTTATCGCAAATTACAAGTCGGTTGCCCATAAACATTGAGGACGAAATGGGGTGGAAAGGGGACCCATTTAATAAGTTATCTGCTTCGATATTCCCCCTAATTAATATAAATTATTAATATAAAACAAATGTTGAAAAAAATTTGGAAGCTTTAAAAAATGCTTTTAATATAGAAGCAATTGGCGCTCTTCGCATAGAGAAATCGTTTCACAAGATAGTATCCAAAAATTAAAGAAGCGTTTGATTAAGTTAGAGTTGTGTTTTTGTTAGAGTTTGTGTGAGTGTCCAAAAGTAACAGTGTTTGGTGCCGATTCTGAGTTGGATGCCTGTTTGGATAAGACTTCTTAAAAAATGAGACTATTAAAGCTGTAGCTGCTGCTCGGTAATGCGACATGATGACAGAGTTCTCTCCTCCTAAATTGTATGGTATAAATGGGGAAAACTCAAATAAAACATGCCCCACAACAATTCAATTGCTGCATAAGTTATTTTATAGTCGTTTACCTCTCGTTTCGATGATAAGCATTGGATCACTTATTGGTGTGACTTAACACCATTCTATTCCTCTTTCTATGATTGTTTTAAAGATCTATCATTTTTCCTTTCTATTCCATCGATTATAAATCATCGGTAGAATATTGCGAACTTAGCCGCATCGGAATCTTGTAGAAAAAATTATTTATTCTAGACTGCAAACTTTCGAGGGACCCTAATATTTAATTTAGGACGGATAAGGCTTCAATAGCCCTCTATATTGGTAAGAAGGCAATAGGAAACCAACTGGGTCATTAATTCGAGAAACGCTCATAATATATCGAGCGCTGGTTGGAGGCCTGCACTGAGGAGACCGATCTACTGCAAGATAGACAGCTTTGATGATAAGAAGTTCAGATTGGTTCGCGAGTGCCGGTAATATCTAGATGAGATGGCGAGATATACCAGCTTGGTACTCTTTTGGGTACTGGACTAGTGATATAATTGCGTATGAACTTGCTAGAAATGGAACCTGCTTAAGGGTTCAGGAGATAGATCAGCTAGTTGACTTTCATGATAAGTTGGTCTAAACTTTCAGTAGGAACTACTGAAGCCCGCTCAAACCTGGTAATTTAAATAAGTCGCCTGCAAGATGTTGAGGTTGCATATGGCCTCAGTATAATTGCAGAAGAAGTCTGCTGAGAACCCCTCGAGGATAGATGAACATACTAGTAGCAATGCTGACAGGGTACTGCATTATTGGTGTCCACGTATCGGGCTGTGGCTTTACTTTTCTAAATTGATTTATCCGGATCTGCTAGTAAGGTTCTCTTGCACACATCTCTTTTAGGCATCAGAAAGGGACCTAAGGATCTAACTACGCCAGTTTTTAACACGAAGCGACGACCTATGTAACCAAATCTAACCTGATTTTTTAGTAGATGGGCTATACCAAGAAGTCCTGTGCATTAAAGCAACAAATCCAACTTTGCATCAATTAAACTCAGCCATATTCATACTATGTATATAAATGGTCATGGAAAATTTCGACAACAAACTGCGTAACAGAGATTTATATGTTATTTAATCTTAACCCGTGTACTTTGTTTCCATAAAAAAATAATCTAAAGATAAAAAACTGATTTCTTTTGCGTGTGAATTTTGCGACGCACTTTAGCAGAAATATTGTACTGTTGAATAAAAAGAGTTGAATTTTGCCGAAACGTTTTTGTTATCTTCGTCGCACTGCGAAATCATTGAATAATATTTGATTATCAACCTGACAAACAAAAACATTTGAATAACGCACATTAGCTATTAAATTAAAGTTTTTAACATTTCACATTTTTAACGAGTATAATTTTAATGAGGAAAACAAAAAAAAAAAAAAAAAACACTTTCATTTACTGGTAACAATTTAAATCAACTGGCATTATTGCTAGCAGATATTAAACATTGCATGGCAGACCTTTGGAAATTTTGCATTAAAATGTTAATAATGTTGTTCAATTATTTGAAAACAATTGTATACAATTCATTTCACTTTATTATTTACATTTTCCAATACTCAACATGCACTTGGTCGGCAAAATACAAAAAAACGAAACCTTAACCTTGATACTTTCAAGCGTAGTTTTGCAAGTTAAATAACGTGAAATATTAAATAACTGCGTTATAATTGAAAAAAAAAAAAAAAACAAAAAAACTGATTCTAAATGTTGAATTTAAACTAAATAATTTTAAATTTAACAAATGTAAAGAGTTGCTGCTCCCAAGGGTCAGACCAATCTATTTCGACGAATAACAGAAATTAAAAATGACTTCATTCTGAAATAAAGATCAAAAAGTCAGTTTTTTCTCTGAGGTGCCACGGAATGATATGATACATATTTACGTCAGTGCCCGGTGTGTTGCTTTAACCTCAAGGCGGTCTTTGCAACCCTTGTGTGCATAGCCACCATACCAATTTCAGAACATGCCTGACATTCCCTTTTTTTCCTCCGGGGGCACTAATTATCATTGCGAAACATTTTCTAAGCTTTGACGCGATGCTCTCGGAAAAAAGTGGCACCAGACGCCAGGGTCCCTGGAACCTGAATCTGGAAGAACAGGCCTGTGTAAAACAGGATCGTTTGACCCTGTCCAAACGATGGGAACCAGTAGCCAAACAGAGAGCCTCCATCTCTGTGATTAGTTGTTAGTGAGATCCCTTCAGAATACACACCTGGTGGCTGTGGTTTGGTTTGCTATTGCACTCTCACAGAATGAGTTGGATAGTCTCCAAACCCTAAACAAGAGGTTAAAGCATGGGTCAAGGTTTGCAACGTTTATATAAATTGCTACTCATTAGCGCTTGTATTGTGCACTTTGCGATATTGTGCGATGATGAGATAATGGCTTTTACTTAGGTGCTATTTTCAATCATTGCGCTTGTATTGTGTAGTGTATGATATTTATATGGCGAAATGGGGGTGCTGGTCTACACATTATTTCCCCCAGTGGTAAGACTGACATTAATCTTGCTCACATCCCCTTGGTTAGGAGTTGGAGAGTATCTCCACTCTAAATTGCTAAATTGCTCTTTCTGCAATTTAGGTCCAAACTACAGATACCAGGTTACTCTCCGAAGGGCCTCACTAATAATCAGTCACAGAGATTTGAGTAAACCTTGTGGATTTACCAGTTCTCTTTGTACAAGTCGTTTGGACACTCGCCTCTTTTCAGGCGTCTGCAAGTCTCGTGCACTTGTGCCTCATATACCCGGAAAGCATTGGCGTTAAGGTGTTAAAAGTCAATAATGGAGGGGTCATACATACCTATACACAGTATATAAAACTTCTTTAAGTATGTACCTGCATGCTTCGCTTATTCTGCTTCAACTGATGGCACGTTCGTCTAAATTTTTATGAAAGGTCGAGGAGGCAACTGAATGTCATAATACCATATTGGTTTGAGGATCGACTTGTAGTGTAGAAGTTCGCAATCACAGCAATTTAAAAACCTTTTATTCCAAAAACAATTCAGCAGATCTTGTACAGTTAAAAAACTCACTGAAATTCCAAGCAGGCATGGCAAAGTTATCTTTGAATTGATTTTAAAGCGGCTGCGCAGTGTGAATATTATCGACTCTATTGTAACGACCGAAACGCATTTTTATTTATCACGAAGTTTTTTCGAGAAATACTTTTTTTTAAGTAAATGAAATTAATCACAGTACGAACCTGTTTTAATCAATTTTTAAAATTGCATTTTGAGAGACCTTTTTAAGCAATGCTGCAACGGAGTTGTATATAAATTAATTCTCTGTGTTGCATTTTATTCTCCTTGCAGTTCCAAAGGGTAACGAAAAGTATATTGAAATTGACAAATTAACAAAATGTGCGAAGAACGGTAAAGATAAAATATGCACCAACTAATATATGAAATTCTCCTTACAATTTGCTGAAAGCAATTAAATTTGTTTATGTCATTAGGAATAGATTCTTAATTAGATTAGATTTTTTTTTTATTTTTATTAATGAAATTTCCTTCATTATAAATCGTCACACATATGCTCGTCCAGTAATGGATTTGTAATTACTTGCTAAGTAAAAAAAGTACAATCCAAACACTATATACATATATCGTCACCCAAAATGCCAACTGCTCTTAGATTTTATTAAGTTTTCAGTATAAGGAAATACGTCTAAATGTATATACAAAACAGAAACAATGCCGGAATTTCTATTTTCAAAAATAAAATTGATCTGCAATTGGTTTAAGCATCAACAACATTGTGCTAATTACCTAAACTTAATAATAATATACACATAAGGGACAGGCAAACATGTCTGCTTAAAAGAAGATGTCATCATTGTCGAGATCTGTTTTCTTGAAACCAGCTTTCCTGAAATAATTTTTGATTGTCTGCAGTCTCACTTGCTCCCATGCTTTATGAATTATGTGAACGACATCCAAATTTATTGATTTTGAAAACTCCAAAGCAAGAACGATTTGTATACAAACTTAAAGTTTTTATAAAAATCAAAGTCGCGTTTGTTTGCAGGGAGAAAAATAACTTTAACATTTTAAATTTGAGTTCACGAGGTTAAGAAGCCGCGCTCTCTAAAAATATTAGGACACTTCGTTCCTAATGCTGGGAACACAACTGGGACGAACGACGAATTTCTTCCAACACGACGAATCCGTCGGAAAAAAGTCGCTTTTTCCCTTTTACGAAATATTTAAGAATGAGATGGTTGGTACGGCCATTAAACATTATTAAAAAACGATCTGATAGAGTGACCATAAAACGTAATAATTCCAATAAAATGAAACATTTACAAAAACACGACTAAAAACAGTTTTTATCGCTACCTACTATTTTGTAAACTTATTTTTAATGCTATAAAATAATTATAAATTACCACATATAAGGCGTAGTCTCCGAAGTCATGGTATTCAGGATGTATAGATTAATTCAATATTTATATTAAACTTTGTTTTTGTTAATACTTTTTTATGTACTTACCATTGTACATTTATGTTCTCAATATTAAGAAATAATAATTTTCTTTTTCATGCGCTTATGGTCTATTTACCAGGCGCCTTTTGTATATTTTATGAATTGATTTATAAAATATATTATAAATAAATAAATAAACAAAATCTAAAAATTAAAAAAAAATTCTAAAATACTTGAAACGAAAACCACACATGGTCACATTGTACTGTTGTGTTCGTCGTACGCGGGCGTAAGAACTAGAAACAAATCTAATTCAGAGTTCGCCGCGTATTACGAATTTCGACCGATGTCATAATTGTGTGCGTTTTCATATACTCATACATATGTGTATTATTTTTGACGAAGAATATTCGCTGCCAAAAATTAGTCGTTCATCCCAGTTGAGTTTCCAGCATAAAGTTGTGTTTTCCCATCAAGTCACACTAGTAGAAAATTAGACGACATCCAAGCATTTGTGTTTGATCACGTAATTGTTAAATTATTCATATTAACGTTGCGAAAAGCTTTGCACGCTACCAATGCAAATAATTTTTCGGGTAATGGACGAAAAGGCGAGCCAGTCTTATCTACTTTATAAATATATCTCGTGCATCATATCCTTCAACCAAAGATAGCAATTTTTCAGTAAAACTTTTAACAGCAGTTTGGTTTTCACTTTCGGGTTTTCCACTCGCGTACATTTTTTTCGACGATCGTATAATTCTTCCGAGGGCATTTTATTGTCTTCTATATGAGGCCACCAGTCTAGCAGGGATCTTAAATTGGAAGCTAAGAACCGTCTTAGTGTGACCAGTCTCGGTGCAATAGGGATTTCCCCAAATCTCTGTGGCCGGTTAGTGGTGAGGCCCTTCGAAAAGTAACATGGTGTCTAGGGTTCGGACCTAAATCGCGATTTAGTCCGGTGTGCACACAGAGAGTCACCAATAACATGTCTCTCCCAGCGAGTTCCCGAAATTGCTACTTGTTGTGTTGCAATGCGCAACAAGCGCGTTGGAAGATGCATGATTTTCACCAAATTTTAAGATTACCGTCATGACGTTGTGTTGCAATGCGCAACAAGCGCGTTGGAAGATGCATGATTTTCACCAAATTTTAAGATTACCGTCATGACACGTGAAGTCAACACGCCAAGTACTGACGTAAATTTATATCACAAGTTTCTGTCGTAACGACATATTTTTGATCTTTTTTAATTGACCACGCCAACTTTTTTTCAGCTCCAGTAACCATCTGATTAACATACATAGTTTAGCATAACACTGGCTGGATTGGAATAGTGGGCGTGGTACCTCCCATTCAATGTTAAAAACTAGTATCGCCCACCTAGAGAGCTTCAGTAGGTAGAGTCTTGAAAGTTTACACAGATAACCCTCATACTAATGTGCATAGTTAAGCAAAATACAGACTGGATTGCGAATGTGGGCGTGATACCTCCCATACAAAGTAAAAAAAAATCATTGTGTACCTAGAGAACTACAATAGATAGACTCTTGAAACTAGCAAAATGTACACTAGATTGGTAAAGTGGGCGTGGTACCTCCCATACAAAGTGAAAAATTATTATCGTGTTAATAAGCATGGTCTAGCAAAAAACAGATTCGATGGGAACAGTGAGTGAAAATAGCGTGCGAGTTATACTTTTCTTCCAAGTGTTTATTGTATTTTTTTGTGGATGGAAAAAAATAGTTATGCAGCTGTTCCTTTGGTTTGTCTGCATTTGATATGGCGATATGTGTTTTTGTTCCGAATATTTTAAATCTCTCTACTTAATGGTTAGTAAAAAACACTTGTTGTTTCTAATATTAAATGCTTTTAAACATTTCCTTTTGTTTTTAATTATTTTCTATTTGTTTCCAGCCCAGAAAGAATTAGCAAATTAATCTTAGCAGTGTGAGTAATTAAGGTGCTAAATATCATGACTAAGCTTTAAAATGCATTAGTTATTAAAATCAAGGCAATCTAACTTTAAGCATTTTTCAAGAACAATATTTTATAATTTAGTTTTTTTTTTTTTTATTATATTGCTTTGTGACATACAAAATGCATGATAATTGTTGCAGTTTTGAGCGAATGATCTTAATAATCTTATTTGATATTATTCGGGGGGAATTCGGGGGTCCCTTTTCGACCCCCTTCGTTCTTCAATGATTTCTGGTACCCGACTGGAAATTTCCGAATACCTTACTTTCATTGAGTCTCGTGCTCTTACTAGCCTTTGTTATTCTCGACTGTTGAGATTTCAGACTGGCGACTGATACATGTCGGCATTCTTCCTCATCACAGAGTCTATGGTAATAACTAACATTTACTTTAGGTTAAGGCTCCACAGCATCTCCACATAATATATGTCTGCCCGTCTACAAGTACCATCTTACCGCAATTTTTAACTTGGCCAGATAATACTTGAGAGTACGTAACCTGTACTAAGGCAGTTAACCATTTGTAGGCCAAATATTATATCCAAGCTCCTTAATGGTCTTCCTGCCAACTTGTAGTGAAACTTCCAGAGTATTTGGTGGGAATCGAACCCACAACTCCGGACTGATAGACTAGCACGCTACCTACTAGCCCACCGAATCTTATTTTTAATCCTATAAGGATTTTCTTTATCGAATCGATATTTTGTCCTGATTGCACTAAATAAAAAAAAATAGTTATTTCTCGTAAAACTAATCCAAAAAAGAAAGCATTACGTGAGTTAAGAATCTTACACGACTTTGTGCTTCATTAACCAAGGCCAAATATTCAAAAGCTATGCACCTAATGGGGCTGATGCATGGAGATGCGCAAAGTATTATATGACAAACGCAGTACTAAAGGATCCTCATATCGCCCAACATACCTATTGTTATCCGTATTAAAGGTATTATAAAAAATGTACCACCTGGTTCGCTACGGGTATGAGCTCTAAAGGAAATGGCTCGCAGATGACTTACAATAACCACTTGCAGATTGTTCGAAATTCTTTGGCCTTCAATCGATAGGAACAGCACAAAGGTACTGCTGGTCCTCGGGAAAACTCATAAAGAAGTACTGTGTGATTGTACGTCTGTCGAAGAGTATGGGAATTTCTCGTGATGCGAGCTGCAGAAGCTGTCTGAATGTGGGGGTGAAGGAGTCTAACTCTGCGACTGTCAGGCACTCAAAAAACGCAGCCTCAAATATTTGGGTTTAAGAGTTTAGTTTGTCTTAGGGACGCGACACTGACTAACTGGAGTTTTATAGGGAACTGTAGGAGGAGATGGTCATCGGGGCATTCCTGCCTTAAGGCATCCGAGAGAACTCGGCAGTGCGGGCGACCCGATTAACCTAACCTAAAGCTTTGAGAAGTGCTACTTTTACCAACACTGAAAAAGTATTTTCCGGTCGCCAAATACCAACTTGGCTATAGGGAAAACTATAGTATAACAATGGTTTTGAACATGATAGCTACACAGGTTACTTACTAATGGCTTCCATCAGAAGACTCCAGCTATGACATGGACAAAGTAGTCGAAGAACCATTGATTCGAAGGCAATCGTATCTGTACGGTTAATAACTCAAAAAGCCTGGGAGTAGTCATCTGCAGCCTTCTTAACTTTTCCTCACACGCCTCTTTTTTGAGCAAAAACTGTAATATTGATATAAGGTTCTTAAAACTATCGCTGTTATCTCTTGGGACATGGCAAAAGAAACAATTGTGGCTATTTATAAGTCAATCGGACGCTCTTTTTTTAATTATGCTGCCCCGGTATGAACCGCGGCACCGAATGTGGAGTATTCCAAACACTTCAAAATAATATACCCCGAATGGCAACCAGATGTGTTAAGATGACTAATGTGGATCACCTAAATGAGCAGATTAAGATACTGCCTGTCAAACAAAACAGAAACAACGTAGTAAGCTGACCAATATTGGGTAATTAGCGTTCATTGATTAGATGAAAATAAAGCGCCTGAACGAGATTAAAAAAATGCAAATACTAAATTTCCAGAAAGGCTCTTAACCTCAGCATGCGATGGTATTAAAGCCCCACTGTGCAACGTACTCTTCAATATTAACCACACACAAACTTATGAAGTCAAATGTCTTTAGATTGTTGCCTTTTAACAGCTGATCAATAAACATCAATTTTATATCTCACAACAAAAATGTCCAAAGCAAAAACAAAAACAAAAAACTGAATGCAAGCAATGTCATGTTTACATGACCATCAATTAGTTCAAACTATTTGCTTGTACTACAACACAGTCACACCCCCATTGTTGAATCGCAACTAACACATTAAAAATATTCATTAACTTACATTTATCAGTGTTTGTGTATTTCTTGTCTGTCTGGCAAAAAGTATTTTTATTTTATACTCTCCATTTTTTATTTCTTTATCCTTC
The DNA here is from genome assembly GCA_949628195.1 of Phasia obesa. Lineage (NCBI taxonomy): Eukaryota > Metazoa > Arthropoda > Insecta > Diptera > Tachinidae > Phasia > Phasia obesa. Next base: position 139,425,126 of record OX451218.1, on the reverse strand, counting down.
AATCCCAAAACCTCGTTATTGTCATTCATGTCTTTTCAACATGTTTGAAGTTCGCGGTCATAATAATAAAAAGAGAAACAACAATATAATAGAAAATATATAAAAAGAAAGGCAGAAGCAGACAGAATAACAGTCTACATTCATTTTAAAGGATATATGTAGGTCGCCGTAGCTGCGTGTACTGTCATTACTTCGACTTCTACAAGGTGGCGCAAATTTAACCATCCAATTTTGTTTTTAAATAATGTTTTTTATTAATTTAAAATAAAATAATTTTGAGTCATGTTCTTCATGTGGACCTTTCAAATTGTATCCGTCAAGTAGATGCCGCCAGTGTCGATATAAATTTGTGCCCGTTTTCATGGGTGCTAGTTTTCTGGTGATAACTATTCGCATTCCTATCGAATATTCTTCTTAAGGGCTGCGATTGTCTGAGGCTTGATGGCATAAACTTTCGACCTCAAGTAGCCCCCAAAGAAATAAGTTAGGAATGTTTAAATCGGCGATATTGCTGGCCTTGCCAAATCGCCAAAAGGGGATATACATGAACACAAATCCGTTCTTGCTCCTGCTGCGTGTGTGATTTCGCCGTATCCTTCTGAACGACGCACCAATCATATTGATTTCCGAGTCAAAAACGTGCTCTTCATTGCTGAAAGTGAGAATGACTCTATAGTATATCACGCGCAACTTACAGACAGCGGATATTAGCTGATTTACTATTGGCACTTTGTACGGGAGCATGTGTAAGTCTTTCACTAAAATTCTTTGTAGAGTTCGTTTGGTGTTGTTCAATTGCATGGCACGTCGTCTGGTTTATGTTTCTTCATTCTAAGCGACAACGGCAGGCACAGCTGCAATATTCTCGACAGAACAGTTGCGATTCAATTTGAAGTTGTTAGAATTACAAAAGGAACAACAAACTAATATTACCGTTATCTTTTTTTCAAAGGCCATTACAATTAGAAATTGTTGGTCAATGATTTTTTGTATAGTTGTTGTCATCGTATAAATACAATGACTAAATACAATGAACTTCAAGCAACACACGGCATACACCACTTTTTCAGGGAGATATTATTATTAATGTAGGCCATTCTACTTCCCCATCTCCTTACTTTGTGAGTTCATATTGTTGCTTTCTATATGGATTAGTAAATTGGTTGTTGTGAGAATTGTGGTTGGAATATTTGAAATTAGTTTGAAAGAATTCATTGCTTAAAACTCGCTTGCAACACACAAGATAGCAATAAGAAAAATTTAACAAATAATTAATCTTTTTACCCGTATACCTTATAAGCAAAGAGTATATCGTTAGGTGAAGTCAAAAACCACGTATCTAACATATTTTCCGTTTTTACAAAAGAAAGATGATTTCAACTAATGGTTAGGCTCATAAGCTCATGCACATACTCGAACACAAACTAGCTTACTTAACACATGCCTCTTCTCATAACACTAATACTATTAGTGAGCAAACCACTGTTCGTATCATTAACACAATGAACTGATCGAGCGAAACGACCTTTCTATACTTGTGAGCGCCGTGTTTACTCGTCTCATGTCCGAAACACTCAGTGCGTTTTGCTTAGTAGTTGTGTATAACTTTTGGCTTAGTGCGTTTTACTTGCACTAGTGGTTTTTGTGTTTCACTCAAAGCATATAACTGCTTGAACCTGCCCATGTTCATAGTTATTATGTTTAACATTTACTCATATTTATTCAAACTTACTTATAGAAACTCTGCAAGGCTCGCTGGTCTTTGCTTTTTTTTTCTCAATTTTTTATTTATTGTATCTTCAATATAATTGAACTATCAATAATTACTCATATCTTAAGTCTAAAAATAAAAATATACATGTTAAGTCCAACCAGTGCTAGACAAAAAAAAAAAAAAAAAAAAAAAAATGTATGTTTCACGGTTACTGTAATTTGTTATCCCTCTGATGTACGGATGAGAGAAGCAGTGTCCCTCCTTCTTAGTCGAATGTAACCAGGTTCTTTTAGTATGTTACGGGCCAGTGGATTAGGATGAGTTTCAAGCTTCTTTAAATAACTTATGGCAAGTTTCGCTATTTCCGCTTTAACTGTTGGCACGTTTAGATCTTTATGGATGTTCGAGTTTTTTATATACCAAGGAGCAGATGTAATTATACGAATAATCTTGTTTTGGCGCCTTTGAATTTTTTCTACGTTGGTAGCTGAGGCAGTGCCCCTTAATTGAATGCCATAACACCATATTGGTTTTAGAATTGACTTGTATAATAAAAGTTTGCAGTCTAAAGCTAGAGTAGGATTTCTGCCAATTAGCCAGTTTAGTTGGACTGCTTTCAACTTCATTTGTGTTAACTTTGTTTCTATGTGCCGTTTCCATGTAAGTCGCCGGTCAAGATGTATGCCGAGATATTTGACGTCTGAAAGCTGAGGTATCGTTTGGTTATTTATCCGAATAGGGGGGCAAGATTCTCTACGCAGTGTGAAAGTTATGTGAGTACATTTTTGTTCATTCACTTTTATTCTCCATTTCTTCAACCATTTTTCTAAATTGGATATTTGGTCTTGTAAATATCGTGATGCTACTTCTTTCACAATAATCTCCTTCTTTCACAATAAATTTTCGTTCGGTTAAATAACTATCTAGCAGCTTATATAGGTTTACGGGCAAATTCAGTTTTAGCTTATATATTAGGCCTTCATGCCATACCTTATCGAATGCTTGAGAAACGTCGATAAAAAGCGCAGAGCAGTATTTTCTCTCTTCAAATGTCTTCATAACAACATTGACTAACCTGTGAGTTTGTTCGATCGTACTATGTTTTTTCCTGAAGCCGAATTGATGGTTTGGAATACATCCTTTGTCGCTTAGAATAGGGTTAAGCTTAGTTATTAACATCCTCTCAAACAGTTTTGACATATTTGACAAAAGGCTTATAGGTCTGTATGATTTAATTTTTGTGTGGTCTTTTTTTGGTTTAGGAATCATGATAACCAAGGATACCTTCCACTCTGTGGGGAAGTACTCAAGACGTAAAATGGCATTAAAAATAAAAAGAACGATTCTGCGAGCTATACGGGGCAATTCAAATAACATCTTGTTACTCGTTTTATCAACGCCAGGGGCTTTTTTGGTGTTAAAATCCGTTATTGCCTTTTCAATATAGCCAAATTCAAATCTTATCGGTATTGCAGCACTAGCCTCGACAATTGGCAACTCAACTATATCAGTCGATATATTCGGGGTAAAAACCCTTTTCAAATGTCCAACAAATAAATTGCCCTTTTCGGAATGCTGGTCTTTGCTGTTTACGATTTTCCAATAATCCTTACTCGTGTACAATAAACATATATATATATAAATTCCACGAAATATTATAATGAGCGTCTTAAGAGCTTCTTTTTCTGTGCTCATGCATTGCTTTAATACTTTTAGTAACATTCTATTGATTTTCTCTAATTAATTAAGTTTTTAACTTTGTAACGTGGTTTTGTCGTAGGCTGAGGTAGCTTAGTCTCGTCCAGGGTCTACTTACGGATCCACAAACCTTAAGTAATATAAAAGATTATCTTTCCCTTCTTGGGCTTAATTAATCTGTTTTCCTTTATTTACTACAATAATTAATTACAATACGAATACAAAATTTCGATAACTGACGCACGCCAACCCGACTGGTTCGTTAAATAGCTGGCTCGGGTGTGTTGGATGGATACGTAGGATCGGGAGATAACTAGTTCGCAGGTTCGGATGATAACTAGTTCGCAGGTTCGGATGATACGTTACGCAGTTCGGGATACAACTAGTTAGTAGGTTCGGGTGGTACTAGTTCGGGTTACTACTTCGTTACGTAGATTCAGGATACAACTAGTTCGCAGGTTCGGGTGGTACTAGTTCGGGTTACTGCTTCGTTACGTAGATTCGGGTTACACCTAGTTCGCAGGTTCGGATGATAACTAGTTCGCAGGTTCGGATGATACGTTACGCAGTTCGGGATACAACTAGTTAGTAGGTTCGGGTGGTACTAGTTCGGGTTACTACTTCGTTACGTAGATTCGGGATACAACTAGTTCGCAGGTTCGGGTGGTACTAGTTCGGGTTACTGCTTCGTTACGTAGATTCGGGTTACACCTAGTTCGCAGGTTCGGGTGGTACTAGTTCGGGTTACTGCTTCGTTACGTAGATTCGGGTTACAACTAGTTCGCAGGTTCGGGTGGTACTAGTTCGGGTTACTACTTCGATGCGCAGGTTCGGATGATACTTAATCTAGGTTCGTAAATACGTACAATGGTTCTTATTGTTAAATTTCTACAATAATACATAGTTTGCTTACACTAGGGAACAGTCAGCCGAAGCCGCTGTGGGAACAGTCAGTCCGAAGACCGCTGTGGGAACAGTCAGCCGAAGCCGCTGTGGGAACAGTCAGTCCGAAGACCGCTGTGGGAACAGTCAGCCGAAGCCGCTGTGGGAACAGTCAGTCCGAAGACCGCTGTGGGAACAGTCAGCCGAAGCCGCTGTGGGAACAGTCAGTCCGAAGACCGCTGTGGGAACAGTCAGCCGAAGCCGCTGTGGGAACAGTCAGTCCGAAGACCGCTGTGGGAACAGTCAGCCGAAGCCGCTGTGGGAACAGTCAGTCCGAAGACCGCTGTGGGAACAGTCAGCCGAAGCCGCTGTGGGAACAGTCAGCCGAAGCCGCTGTGGGAACAGTCAGTCCGAAGACCGCTGTGGGAACAGTCAGCCGAAGCCGCTGTGGGAACAGTCAGTCCGAAGACCGCTGTGGGAACAGTCAACCGAAGTCGCTGTGGGAACAGTCAGTCCGAAGACCGCTGTGGGAACAGTCAGCCGAAGCCGCTGTGGGAACAGTCAGTCCGAAGACCGCTGTGTACAAAATGTATCACACCTGACCGAAGTCAGATGCATCTCAAAAATCAACTGGCTTATCTGGATAAACCAGTCGGCTCTTCTTCTATTATACGAGTGTAACGTATAATATCCGAGACTTTTAGATGTTACAAGTGCCCGTCCTGTGGGGGGTTGCAACACGCCGATTGACTGCCAACCTTTAACACTTATACTTATTTTAAAATTAACTAAATGAGAATTATTATGAGTTTTAACTTAATGTTGTTTTTACACTGCAGTTCAGGATGGTTTTACATGGCGTGTTGGTTACAAATAAAATAATGCAAATATAATAACAGGCAGGTATAATTATAAATGTTATATGTACGAGGGGATAATTAGTGTTATTGCCACGTTACATCTTCCCTCTACTTAGTAAAAAAAAAAAACAATCAATCGGTGATAATTGTTTTTTTTTTGTATGGGCGAGTTTTGGTCCGAAGACCCACACTACCTGTGAGGTAAATTTAACCTTCCTATTGGAAGGCTCAGCCCTTATATAAAGTGTTTTAAACTAGAGAGACTACAAATAAAATGCTTAAATTAACTAAGTCTGTTCTACAGCTTTGATTTTTTTTCTTGTTATTATTTTTTTTTTGTTTTTTTTTTTTTTTTTTTTTATATATTTTTTTTTTTTTTTTATATTATTTTTTTTTTTTTTTTTTTTTTTTATGAGATACTTTTTGAATTAGAGCACCTCTCTATGAATGGTTTTAGATCCTGAATGTTTACTCGTACTTTCTTGCCATTGTTCTCGGCGCAAGTTTTCGGTTGAAGCTCGTAGGCGTTTTGATCGTAAATTATCTGTTAGTTGCTTGCGAAGGTACTCCACAGTGTATCCGGTAGTGGCGATGCCTGCGTTTTGGCATTGTTCGATTAATTGTTCCTTTCGTAACAAGTAAATCCATCCGACTGAATCCTTAGTTAAAGTCTGTTGGGTGTTATCGTGTTGAGTATCGTATTGTTTACCCGATTCTCCCTCGTTGGCGGTGGTGTCGTTTTTTCCGCATTGCGACTTGGAATCGGGTCCCTGCTCGGGCGCCATTTTGTAACGTGGTTTTGTCGTAGGCTGAGGTAGCTTAGTCTCGTCCAGGGTCTACTTACGGATCCACAAACCTTAAGTAATATAAAAGATTATCTTTCCCTTCTTGGGCTTAATTAATCTGTTTTCCTTTATTTACTACAATAATTAATTACAATACGAATACAAAATTTCGATAACTGACGCACGCCAACCCGACTGGTTCGTTAAATAGCTGGCTCGGGTGTGTTGGATGGATACGTAGGATCGGGAGATAACTAGTTCGCAGGTTCGGATGATAACTAGTTCGCAGGTTCGGATGATACGTTACGCAGTTCGGGATACAACTAGTTAGTAGGTTCGGGTGGTACTAGTTCGGGTTACTACTTCGTTACGTAGATTCAGGATACAACTAGTTCGCAGGTTCGGGTGGTACTAGTTCGGGTTACTGCTTCGTTACGTAGATTCGGGTTACACCTAGTTCGCAGGTTCGGATGATAACTAGTTCGCAGGTTCGGATGATACGTTACGCAGTTCGGGATACAACTAGTTAGTAGGTTCGGGTGGTACTAGTTCGGGTTACTACTTCGTTACGTAGATTCGGGATACAACTAGTTCGCAGGTTCGGGTGGTACTAGTTCGGGTTACTGCTTCGTTACGTAGATTCGGGTTACACCTAGTTCGCAGGTTCGGGTGGTACTAGTTCGGGTTACTGCTTCGTTACGTAGATTCGGGTTACAACTAGTTCGCAGGTTCGGGTGGTACTAGTTCGGGTTACTACTTCGATGCGCAGGTTCGGATGATACTTAATCTAGGTTCGTAAATACGTACAATGGTTCTTATTGTTAAATTTCTACAATAATACATAGTTTGCTTACACTAGGGAACAGTCAGCCGAAGCCGCTGTGGGAACAGTCAGTCCGAAGACCGCTGTGGGAACAGTCAGCCGAAGCCGCTGTGGGAACAGTCAGTCCGAAGACCGCTGTGGGAACAGTCAGCCGAAGCCGCTGTGGGAACAGTCAGTCCGAAGACCGCTGTGGGAACAGTCAGCCGAAGCCGCTGTGGGAACAGTCAGTCCGAAGACCGCTGTGGGAACAGTCAGCCGAAGCCGCTGTGGGAACAGTCAGTCCGAAGACCGCTGTGGGAACAGTCAGCCGAAGCCGCTGTGGGAACAGTCAGTCCGAAGACCGCTGTGGGAACAGTCAGCCGAAGCCGCTGTGGGAACAGTCAGCCGAAGCCGCTGTGGGAACAGTCAGTCCGAAGACCGCTGTGGGAACAGTCAGCCGAAGCCGCTGTGGGAACAGTCAGTCCGAAGACCGCTGTGGGAACAGTCAACCGAAGTCGCTGTGGGAACAGTCAGTCCGAAGACCGCTGTGGGAACAGTCAGCCGATGCCGCTGTGGGAACAGTCAGTCCGAAGACCGCTGTGTACAAAATGTATCACACCTGACCGAAGTCAGATGCATCTCAAAAATCAACTGGCTTATCTGGATAAACCAGTCGGCTCTTCTTCTATTATACGAGTGTAACGTATAATATCCGAGACTTTTAGATGTTACAAGTGCCCGTCCTGTGGGGGGTTGCAACACGCCGATTGACTGCCAACCTTTAACACTTATACTTATTTTAAAATTAACTAAATGAGAATTATTATGAGTTTTAACTTAATGTTGTTTTTACACTGCAGTTCAGGATGGTTTTACATGGCGTGTTGGTTACAAATAAAATAATGCAAATATAATAACAGGCAGGTATAATTATAAATGTTATATGTACGAGGGGATAATTAGTGTTATTGCCACGTTACAACTTTTATGAAAGATTAAAAAGTATTAAGAACAGTGTTGGATGGCCGTAATACGCATCATATTCGGTCAAAAAATCTATTTCGAAATTTCTGTTAGTTACGTGGTCTTGCGTTTGAACGAACTATATATAAGTTTGTCATTCTTTGGGCAATATCTATAACATTAATTTCGGACCCCATAACGTATGTATATATTTTGGATCCATATACATAGAAATTGAAGAAATTCCATCTGTCGTGTGTTAACATGGGTAAAAAATAAAATATTGTATAGATAGTTTTAATAGACCTAATCCCCCGAAGGATTCTTCTTCTTTTTTTATGGCCCAATGAAATTTTTAATATTTTTTTCAAAGACGTTTAGAATAAGTAAAAAATGTATTTAATCTGATTCTGATCTAAATAACTTTAATATTTGTATACAGTGAAGTTTGATTAAGTTCTTTTCTTACAACATATTAACCCTCTATCTGATGCCTTAGGGGTCATTTTAGTCTGTTTTTTAATTATTCTCATAGAAAAGTACTAAAACGTGCGTTTTAAGGTTTAAAGGTTTTTTCAATTTTTCTTACTCGAACGATTAATCAACTTAAAATTCTACGATTAATCGAGCGATGATTCATTGATGATTGGATGCCCTAATAAATATGCAACAAAAATTTTATAATATGAACGATTTAAATAAAATTTTCTGTGGATATGTAATTAGGCAAGGAAAATCAAATAGTAAAAAATCTACAACATTAAGGTAAAAAAATCCCACAATTCCCAAAACAAAGACTTAAAATACAAAAATTATAATTTTTAGTATTTTGCCCAGAAAGCCACATATAAACTAAAAATTTTAAAATACTTTCAGTAACATACATGTGGAATTTAACGTCAAGCATAAGTTCGTTTTATTCTCTCTAAAAAAGAATAATTTAAATTACAAATTAGGTGATTAATATTAAAGAAAAATTGGAAAAATTTACAAATAGCGGAGTTATTTCCAAAATATTTTAATTCTGCCACACTGTGCACTGTGCACTGTGGTGTATGGCTTATTCGCATAGACACAAACATGTTTTAGCTGTTTGATTAATTCTTTTAAACATCTGATTTGACAGAATATTGGCAAAAAAAATAGGAAATGATATTAAATAGGTATGATATGTGTTGAAAACTTTGTTAGCGTGCAGGAAAATGCTTTTACTTTTCGTTGAAATTTCAACAAGAATCAATTTTTTAGTGAGAATAACAAACAAGCAGCACTTCTCATTTATACTCGCTACTCTCTTCTTTTTCTTGAAGTAGTTCAAGAATATGATTCGTAGAAGTTTCTTTTATTTAATATTTCAATTAAAAGTAAAAAGTTAATTGTGCTGAATGAACATGAAAGTGAATAGTTTCCGATGAATCTCAAAAAGAATAAATTAACCGCGAAATATGTATATTTTTGAACGGATAGAAACGGGAAAAAGTAATACTTGTTTGGAAATTTTAAATAAATAATAATTCCCATATGCATAATAAATGACACTTACTTGAAATTTATTTTACAATAAATTTTCCATTTTATTTTTTTAAACGTATGAGCTAAATATTTTTCAAATACGAGGGATAACCCATTAGGTTTTACAAAAAATAAAAAAAAAACCTTTAAGCTCGGTTGAATTTATCTACTGATTTTTCAACTGTTTCAGATCTGTACCAGATAAGATTTTGGAAAGTTCTTGAATAATGCTTTCGGTATAAAGAATGCCTGCCCCTCCGATTTGAGTGGAAAGTGATTTTAAAATATGTCAACAATTTAAAACTCAAACCTTTACTTTTATTAACGAAATTGCGCAAGTTTTTTTTTTTTGTTAAATCGGACCCTTCACCACAGGTGGAAAGGGTATATATAAGTTTGTCATTCCGTATGTAATTTCTACAATAAAGTATATATATTCTGGATCCATATACATACATAGAAAAGTTAATTAAGCGATGCCCGTCTGTCCGTGTTCGAGTAGTAATGTCGTTTGCCAAGGAACCAGACGAGATACAGAAGATCTAAGCCCACTAATCTGCCAGTTATAGTTTCAAAAATTTTGGTATTGTAATTCAGCAACATAACATCCTTCCTTTGGAGGCTGCGGGCAAAAAAAACACGCCCACCTATGCTTTTCACTTTTTTTTAATTTTGATTCTTTTTTGCTTTTTTTTTAATTAAATATTAGACCGCGACAGGTAGATCGCAAGGAAGGCATACAGATCTCGGGGGATCAATATAACCCTCTGCGAGGGCCGATTTTGTGTTTATTATTAGGTTTGTAAGATTTTTCTGTTTTGATTTGTATTAAAGGCCTTTATAGAAAGTATATAAATATAGAGGTAGCGAATAGACCCACAGGATATCCACTGGTAACCAGGAGATGTCAATAGGATTATTAGGGGGGTCAATGTGAGGAAAATTTTTTTTTAGTCTGACAATTCTAACGCAATATAGAAATATAAAATACAAAAATGTTTTACAAAAAATTTTTAAACAAATTTTAAAAAAAAATTTTATTAAAAATCTATTTTTAGTTTCCAAAAAAAAATATTTATAAAAAATTTTCAAAAAAGAAAAATTAAAAAAATATACAAATAAAATTTGAAAAAAAATCTGAAAATTTTTTTTAAAGAGACATAAGAGCGTAACACAATATCCAGCATTACTATGGTGAAGGGTCTATAACATTCGGCATGGCCGAATATAGCACTCTTACTGGTTTCTCTTATGTTTGCCTAGTTGGCCCATTTATGATAAATAACATTCTAAGTTTTTAATTACAAATCGGCAGTCAATGTTGAAAATTTCTTTCACATTCAAATTTTTAAATACATGTTTTAAGAGCATAAAAACTATTTTTAGTTGCTTGAAAATCCGAGCCTTCATAATAATATCGTAAAATCGTCACATCTAAAACCTCTGTGGGCAGTTTGGTTTTTTTTTTTCGCAAAGTCGCCAGCACTTTACTGCATAAATGGCTGTGAAACCCTTTCTTCATTACTAAAACAAACAGGGTAATTTTAAACAAATTATTTTTATACTTTCTGACAAGTAGAAAGTAGTTAATCATAAATAAATATCGATTTACGTTCGTCTTGTAGCAATCAGTCAATTACAATATTAGAAAATTGATGTTATGAATAGAAATTATTTTACGTTTACACTTAAAAGCATATATTGAGCGAGTGCTGCTATAATTTGGGGTAATAATTTGTGCCACCTTTCATTATCTTAACAGTTTTCTTATAGTTTTCAATAGTTTTCTGTTTATTAAAAAATTATAACTTTATGTAAATTAATAAGAAAAATCACTTTCATTTATCTTACTTTAAGGCAACAGATTACGTTGTTTTATAATAATGAGTTACTCATTTCTTGTCTGTCTTTTACAGAGCTTTACAATAATTTTTATAATTTTAGAAATTTTATCCAGGGAGCTTTTAAGGGCCGATGTTGATTATCACACAAATTATTTAGGAAATTATTGTCATTTCTTTTTATTTTGATAATATTGGTATGGTTGAATTACGTATGGAACAAAATATCCGTCAAATGGCCGCCGCGATCTCGGCGGCACACCACTATCCATTGCTCAAAATATTCGATGACGCTGAGGCATAATTAAGGTTTTATGCCGTTAATGTCCCGAATTATCTCATCCTTTAGCTACCCCCGGGGGTTCCAATTGTCACTGCAGTAATGACAAATGCTTTGACGCGGTTCACTCGTGGAAAATAGGGGCACCAGACGCTAGGGTTCCTAGAGCCTAAACCTGGCAGAAAAGGTCTGTTGTTTTAACACGGGTCCTCTTCGAGGCCCGACCAGTGCCCAAAGGACTGGTACCACGGGAATCGGTGGCCCCACAGAGAGCCTATCCTCTCTGTGACCGGTTATTGGTGAGGTCCCCTTCGGGGGTACACGTAGTGGTTGCGGTTTAAGATCGATTCATGTAGATGTGGTGCATGGTCGATCAAGTGTGCTGTTGCACTCTCAACAGACGGAGTTTGGATATTCTCCAAACCCCTAAGCAAGTGGTTATAATATGGATCTAGGCTTGCCTTGGAAAGGCTTGCCACATTGTATAAATTGCTACTCATTGTGACTGTATGCACACAAATTGCGATTGGTGGCAATCGTAAAGTGTTGTTATACTACACAATGGGGGCGCTAGTCTACGTCTTTATTTCACTCGGTGTTTGGAGCACCGTGGGATAAAGCCACCGTGACAGGAGCCCACGTTAATCTAGTAACACATCATCCTTTAGCTCTTGAATTAATGCCGGCTTATCGGCTTTTCTTTCAAATAACTCCAAAGAAAGAAGTCCAACGGTGTCAAATCATATGAACTTAGCGGCCAATTGACATCGCCACCACGTGATATGAAACGGCAATTGAATTTGTCGCGTAAAAGATACACAATCAGGCGTTGCTCGGTTGTGTATCCATGGTTCAAATTGAGTTAGTCTGAAATTGAGAAATGGTAAATTAAATGCAAAGAAAAAACTTGGTGTGGTTCACATTCATCATCGGCCCTTAAAATTTAACCACCATCTTGGTTTAATCCATCGATATAATTAAGCTTCAAATGTGCAATTTTACTCTTTAATTTTTAATTATTTTTTATACTAGAGCATAGTCTGCCTATAACGTTTAGAAAAGAAAAAAAAAATTGTAGCTAAAACACTAGGGTTACGTCTTAACCCTTTGAGCACGGAAACCTAAAAATGAATTAATCTCCATAAACGACGAAGAAGCACCCAAAATTATTGGGTTAGTTTTCATATAAATAAGGTCTGAGAATTTCTTGGGTTATTTTTCATTTTTATTTTTGCGCGATTTTTATAGGGTCTTGGACTGGTCTTGTAATTTTCGTCAGCGTCCTTACAATACATATTTTGTTCGATTTTGCTTCGAAAGTAATTTACTTTTACTTTTATAGTGCTTCACTTATGGTAACTGTATTTACTTTATATAGAGGTACCCATCCCTGGAGCATGGCCCTTATATAAAATTCTAAAATTTATATATTTACAGTTCTAAAATTATTGTAGAGTTCTGTAAATAGTGTTAAAAATATTCCGCTTTCAAAAACAAAAAGTGCTGCCAAGTTTGCAGTACCATTGAATCGGTAAAATTGGTTACTTTCACTACTTTTTTTTTTATTTTTTTGTCTTGGAAATGAGATATTTTTGCGAAAAAAAAATTCCGCACCAAATTTTATTAAAATTTATGCAGTAGTTTTTATGTGATACGAACACAGCCTGACAAAAATTGCTGTTTTGTGTTTCAATTCGATTACTTTCTGCATCAGCAACAAAATTTTGAATGAATATTTCATGTATAGAAATGGTCCTGTTACAGTGTTGTTATATGTATAGATTATATGCACTCGTATTTTTATGCACACAATCGTATAGTCAGCTGGCTACCACTAATAACGAGCGCTAGCGTCGTAAACACATAATTGCCAATTGGGTACACGAGTAACATTCATTATTTATTTAACTTCTATTATACATAATAAATAGTTAAATAGTTAATAATTATTTTTATTTAAAATGTAATTCTTTCTAAACTTTGTTCAAATATTTATAACTCTATTCTTTCTTGCTATTGTTTCTTACAGTAGACCACATTTGTCCAACAAACACCTGCCACATGGAGTATTATGTTGAATTGTGTCAACATTGGACTACAATAACAATTAGTCTGAAACGCAGAAGAGCGCCACCACTTAAACCGAGACCACCTGGACAACAATGCAATAATTTCTATATTAATTACTACAAGTATAAGCTGTAGTGTACAATCAACAACAATAACAACAACAACTTAATTTGACACAAAAATATCAAGAAAAAAAAAAAAATACAATACAATAATTTTTTATTATAATAATTTTCAAAACAAGTGCTAAATTTATTAAAAAAACAACAAATATAAAATAAGTCAACTAATTAAATAATAATAATTTATATTTTATATTTTATAAAGAGAAAAATATTGAAAAAAAAACTATTTTTAATATAACGTGTTTGTGAAAATAATAGTTTGTTTATTTTATAAATCGTGTTTCGTATAAAATTTAAAACAAGTGCACTTAAGAAATGCGAGTTTATAATTTATATTTAAATAATCTAGAAATTAATTAAATGTAAGAATAAAATATTCCTTTTGAATAATGAATAACAACTTGACTGTCATGCTTTAAATGTATTTGTTTATTTATATCATTGATTTTACCAATGTTCTTTGGCTGTATTGCAATAAAAAAGTTTATTTTTGTTCGAATTTTTCGAAAAGGATACACGCGCGTTTTATACTTGCATCTATCAACAAAAGAAGAAAAAAAAAACAAGAGCGATATAATAACATAATGGGAACAAAAACACAACCACAAATGCATAAAGGTAAGTCTAGTTTTTATTGCTTGCAATTTTATTTTTATAGCCTTCACCACAAGAGGAAAGCGTGTATTTAAATTTGTCATTTCATGTGTAATTTCTAAAATATTCATTTCCGATCCCATAAAGTATATACATTCTGGATCCTTAGTCATAGAGAATATGATTAAGCGATGTACGTCTGTGTTCGGGTTGAAATCAACTTTTACAAGGCACCACACCTATCTGTCAGGCATTTTCTGGCTAAACTAGGCATCCTACAAGCAAAAGGACAAAAAATCTGAGATCACTAATACAATTCATACAAATGGATTTTATATGAAAAACTAAAAACTCATTTTCTGGCTAAACTAAGAGTCCTACAGCCAAAAGGAAAAAAATCTGTGATCACTTATATAAATTCATAAAAAGGGTTTTTTATTAAAAAAAAATTGCATTTTTTATATGAAAAACTAAAAACTCGTTTTCTAGCTAAACTAAGCGTCCTACAGCTAAAAGGACAGAAATCTGTGATCACTTATAAAATTCATAAAAAGGGTTTTTTATTAAAAAAAAATTGCATTTTTTATATGGAAAACTAAAAACTCATTTTCTGGCTAAACTAAGCGTCCTACAGCAAAAAGGACAAAAATCTGTGATCACTTATAAAATTCAGAAAAAATGGATTTTTATTAAAAAAATTTGATTTTTTATATGGAAAACTAAAAACTCATTTTACTAAGCGTCCTACAGCTAAAAGGGACAAAAATCTGTGATCACTTATAAAATTCATAAAAATGGATTTTTATTAAAAAAATTCGATTTTTTATATGGAAAACTAAAAACTCATTTTCTGGCTAAACTAAGCGTCCTACAGCCAAAAGGACAAAAATCTGTGATCACTTATAAAAATTCATAAAAAGGGGTTTTTATTAAAAAAAATTCGATTTTTTATATGGAAAACTAAAAACTCATTTTCTAGCTAAACTAAGCGTCCTACAGCTAAAAGGACAAAAATCTGTGATCACTTATAAAATTCAGAAAAAATGGATTTTTATTAAAAAAATTCGACTTTTTTCATGGAAAACTAAAAACTCATTTTCTAGCTAAACTAAGCGTCCTACAGCCAAAAGGACAAAAATCTGTGATCACTTATAAAAATTTATAAAAAGGGGTTTTTATTAAAAAAATTGGATTTTTTATATGAAAAACTAAAACCTCATTTTCTAGCTAAACTAAGCGTCCTACAGCCAAAAGTACAAAAATCTGTGATCACTTATAAAAATTCATAAAAATGGATTTTTATTAAAAAAAATTGGATTTTTTATATGGAAAACTAAAAACTCATTTTCTAGCTAAACTAAGCGTCCTACAGCTAAAAGGACAAAAATCTGTGATCACTTATAAAATTCAGAAAAAATGGATTTTTATTAAAAAAATTCGACTTTTTTCATGGAAAACTAAAAACTCATTTTCTAGCTAAACTAAGCGTCCTACAGCTTAAAGGACAAAAATCTGTGATCACTTATAAAATTCATAAAAATGGATTTTTATTAAAAATTCGATTTTTTATATGGAAAACTAAAAACTCATTTTCTGGCTAAACTAAGCGTCCTACAGCCAAAAGGACAAAAATCTGTGATCACTTATAAAAATTCATAAAAAGGGGTTTTTATTAAAAAAATTGGATTTTTTATATGAAAAACTAAAAACTCATTTTCTAGCTAAACTAAGCGTCCTACAGCCAAAAGTACAAAAATCTGTGATCACTTATAAAAATTCATAAAAATGGATTTTTATTAAAAAAAATTCGATTTTTTATATGGAAAACTAAAAACTCATTTTCTAGCTAAACTAAGCGTCCTACAGCTAAAATCTGTGATCACTTATAAAAATTCATAAAAAGGGGTTTTTATTAAATAAAATTCGATTTTTTATATGAAAAACTAAAAACTCATTTTCTGGCTAAACTAAGCGTCCTACAGCCAAAAGGACAAAAATCTGTGATCACTTATAAAAATTCATAAAAAGGGGTTTTTATTAAAAAAAATTCGATTTTTTATATGGAAAACTAAAAACTCATTTTCTAGCTAAACTAAGCGTCCTACAGCTAAAAGGACAAAAATCTGTGATCACTTATAAAAATTCATAAAAATGGATTTTTATTAAAAAAAATTCGATTTTTTATATGGAAAACTAAAACCTCATTTTCTAGCTAAACTAACTAACTTATAAAAGTTCATAAAAAGGGGTTTTTATTAAAAAAATTGGATTTTTTATATGAAAAACTAAAAACTCATTTTCTAGCTAAACTAAGCGTCCTACAGCCAAAAGGACAAAAATCTGTGATCATTTATAAAAATTCATAAAAATGGATTTTTATTAAAAAAAATTCGATTTTTATATGGAAAAGTAAAAACTCATTTTCTAGCTAAACTAAGCGGCCTACAGCTAAAAGGACAAAAATCTGTGATCACTTATAAAAATTCATAAAAAGGGGTTTTTATTAAAAAAAATTCGATTTTTCATATGAAAAACTAAAAACTCATTTTCTGGCTAAACTAAGCGTCCTACAGCCAAAAGGACAAAAATCTGTGATCACTTATAAAATTCATAAAAATGGATTTTTATTAAAAAAAATTTGATTTTTTATATGGAAAACTAAAAACTCATTTTCTAGCTAAACTAAGCGTCCTACAGCCAAAAGGACAAAAATCTGTGATCACTTATAAAATTCATAAAAATGGATTTTTATTAAAAAAAATTCGATTTTTTATATGGAAAACTAAAAACTCATTTTCTAGCTAAACTAAGCGTCCTACAGCCAAAAGGACAAAAATCTGTGATCACTTATAAAATTCATAAAAATGGATTTTTATTAAAAAAAAATCGATTTTTTATATGGAAAACTAAAAACTCATTTTACTAAGCGTCCTACAGCTAAAAGGGACAAAAATCTGTGATCACTTATAAAATTCATAAAAATGGATTTTTATTAAAAAAAAATCGATTTTTTATATGGAAAACTAAAAACTCATT
The DNA here is from genome assembly GCA_949628195.1 of Phasia obesa. NCBI lineage: Eukaryota > Metazoa > Arthropoda > Insecta > Diptera > Tachinidae > Phasia > Phasia obesa. The sequence goes on along the minus strand of OX451218.1, from coordinate 139,407,964 downwards.
TTCTGGCTAAACTAAGCGTCCTACAGCCAAAAGGACAAAAATCTGTGATCACTTATAAAATTCAGAAAAAATGGATTTTTATTAAAAAAATTTGATTTTTTATATGGAAAACTAAAAACTCATTTTACTAAGCGTCCTACAGCTAAAAGGGACAAAAATCTGTGATCACTTATAAAATTCATAAAAATGGATTTTTATTAAAAAAATTCGATTTTTTATATGGAAAACTAAAAACTCATTTTCTGGCTAAACTAAGCGTCCTACAGCCAAAAGGACAAAAATCTGTGATCACTTATAAAAATTCATAAAAAGGGGTTTTTATTAAAAAAAATTCGATTTTTTATATGGAAAACTAAAAACTCATTTTCTAGCTAAACTAAGCGTCCTACAGCTAAAAGGACAAAAATCTGTGATCACTTATAAAATTCAGAAAAAATGGATTTTTATTAAAAAAATTCGACTTTTTTCATGGAAAACTAAAAACTCATTTTCTAGCTAAACTAAGCGTCCTACAGCCAAAAGGACAAAAATCTGTGATCACTTATAAAAATTTATAAAAAGGGGTTTTTATTAAAAAAATTGGATTTTTTATATGAAAAACTAAAACCTCATTTTCTAGCTAAACTAAGCGTCCTACAGCCAAAAGTACAAAAATCTGTGATCACTTATAAAAATTCATAAAAATGGATTTTTATTAAAAAAAATTCGATTTTTTATATGGAAAACTAAAAACTCATTTTCTAGCTAAACTAAGCGTCCTACAGCTAAAAGGACAAAAATCTGTGATCACTTATAAAATTCAGAAAAAATGGATTTTTATTAAAAAAATTCGACTTTTTTCATGGAAAACTAAAAACTCATTTTCTAGCTAAACTAAGCGTCCTACAGCTTAAAGGACAAAAATCTGTGATCACTTATAAAATTCATAAAAATGGATTTTTATTAAAAATTCGATTTTTTATATGGAAAACTAAAAACTCATTTTCTGGCTAAACTAAGCGTCCTACAGCCAAAAGGACAAAAATCTGTGATCACTTATAAAAATTCATAAAAAGGGGTTTTTATTAAAAAAATTGGATTTTTTATATGAAAAACTAAAAACTCATTTTCTAGCTAAACTAAGCGTCCTACAGCCAAAAGTACAAAAATCTGTGATCACTTATAAAAATTCATAAAAATGGATTTTTATTAAAAAAAATTCGATTTTTTATATGGAAAACTAAAAACTCATTTTCTAGCTAAACTAAGCGTCCTACAGCTAAAAGGACAAAAATCTGTGATCACTTATAAAAATTCATAAAAAGGGGTTTTTATTAAAAAAAATTCGATTTTTTATATGAAAAACTAAAAACTCATTTTCTGGCTAAACTAAGCGTCCTACAGCCAAAAGGACAAAAATCTGTGATCACTTATAAAAATTCATAAAAAGGGGTTTTTATTAAAAAAAATTCGATTTTTTATATGGAAAACTAAAAACTCATTTTCTAGCTAAACTAAGCGTCCTACAGCTAAAAGGACAAAAATCTGTGATCACTTATAAAAATTCATAAAAATGGATTTTTATTAAAAAAAATTCGATTTTTTATATGGAAAACTAAAACCTCATTTTCTAGCTAAACTAACTAACTTATAAAAGTTCATAAAAAGGGGTTTTTATTAAAAAAATTGGATTTTTTATATGAAAAACTAAAAACTCATTTTCTAGCTAAACTAAGCGTCCTACAGCCAAAAGGACAAAAATCTGTGATCATTTATAAAAATTCATAAAAATGGATTTTTATTAAAAAAAATTCGATTTTTATATGGAAAAGTAAAAACTCATTTTCTAGCTAAACTAAGCGGCCTACAGCTAAAAGGACAAAAATCTGTGATCACTTATAAAAATTCATAAAAAGGGGTTTTTATTAAAAAAAATTCGATTTTTCATATGAAAAACTAAAAACTCATTTTCTGGCTAAACTAAGCGTCCTACAGCCAAAAGGACAAAAATCTGTGATCACTTATAAAATTCATAAAAATGGATTTTTATTAAAAAAAATTTGATTTTTTATATGGAAAACTAAAAACTCATTTTCTAGCTAAACTAAGCGTCCTACAGCCAAAAGGACAAAAATCTGTGATCACTTATAAAATTCATAAAAATGGATTTTTATTAAAAAAAATTCGATTTTTTATATGGAAAACTAAAAGCTCATTTTCTAGCTAAACTAACTAACTTATAAAAATTCATAAAAATGGATTTTTATTAAAAAAAATTCGATTTTTTATATGGAAAACTAAAAACTCATTTTCTAGCTAAACTAAGCGTCCTACAGCTAAAAGGACAAAAATCTGTGATCACTTATAAAAATTCATAAAAAGGGGTTTTTATTAAAAAAAATTCGATTTTTTATATGAAAAACTAAAAACTCATTTTCTGGCTAAACTAAGCGTCCTACAGCCAAAAGGACAAAAATCTGTGATCACTTATAAAAATTCATAAAAAGGGGTTTTTATTAAAAAAATTGGATTTTTTATATGAAAAACTAAAAACTCATTTTCTGGCTAAACTAAGCGTCTTACAGCCAAAAGGACAAAAATCTGTGTTCACTTATAAAATTCATAAAAATGGATTTTTATTAAAAAAAATTCTAGCTAAACTAAGCGTCCTACAGCCAAAAGGACAAAAATCTGTGATCATTTATAAAAATTCATAAAAATGGATTTTTATTAAAAAAAATTCGATTTTTATATGGAAAAGTAAAAACTCATTTTCTAGCTAAACTAAGCGGCCTACAGCTAAAAGGACAAAAATCTGTGATCACTTATAAAAATTCATAAAAAGGGGTTTTTATTAAAAAAAAAATCGATTTTTCATATGAAAAACTAAAAACTCATTTTCTGGCTAAACTAAGCGTCCTACAGCCAAAAGGACAAAAATTTGTGATCACTTATAAAATTCATAAAAATGGATTTTTATTAAAAAAATTCGATTTTTTATATGGAAAACTAAAAACTCATTTTCTAGCTAAACTAAGCGTCCTACAGCTAAAAGGACAAAAATCTGTGATCACTTACAAAAATTTATAAAAAGGGGTTTTTATTAAAAAAAATTCGATTTTTTATATGAAAAACTAAAAACTCGTTTTCTGGCTAAACTAAGCGTCCTACAGCCAAAAGGACAAAAATCTGTGATCACTTATAAAATACATAAAAATGGATTTTTATTAAAAAAAAATCGATTTTTTATATGGAAAACTAAAAACTCATTTTCTAGCTAAACTAAGCGTCCTACAGCTAAAAGGACAAAAATCTGTGATCACTTATAAAATTCATAAAAATGGATTTTTATTAAAAAAATTCGATTTTTTATATGGAAAACTAAAAACTCATTTTCTGGCTAAACTAAGCGTCCTACAGCCAAAAGGACAAAAATCTGTGATCACTTATAAAAATTCATAAAAAGGGGTTTTTATTAAAAAAATTGGATTTTTTATATGAAAAACTAAAAACTCATTTTCTAGCTAAACTAAGCGTCCTACAGCCAAAAGTACAAAAATCTGTGATCACTTATAAAAATTCATAAAAATGGATTTTTATTAAAAAAAATTCGATTTTTTATATGGAAAACTAAAAGCTAAACTAAGCGTCCTACAGCTAAAAGGACAAAAATCTGTGATCACTTATAAAAATTCATAAAAAGGGGTTTTTATTAAAAAAAATTCGATTTTTTATATGAAAAACTAAAAACTCATTTTCTGGCTAAACTAAGCGTCCTACAGCCAAAAGGACAAAAATCTGTGATCACTTATAAAAATGCATAAAAAGGGGTTTTTATTAAAAAAAATTCGATTTTTTATATGAAAAACTAAAAACTCATTTTCTAGCTAAACTAAGCGTCCTACAGCCAAAAGGACAAAAATCTGTGATCACTTATAAAAATTCATAAAAAGGGGTTTTTATTAAAAAAATTGGATTTTTTATATGAAAAACTAAAAACTCATTTTCTGGCTAAACTAAGCGTCTTACAGCCAAAAGGACAAAAATCTGTGTTCACTTATAAAATTCATAAAAATGGATTTTTATTAAAAAAATTTCGATTTTTTATATGGAAAACTAAAAACTCATTTTCTAGCTAAACTAAGCGTCCTACAGCCAAAAGGACAAAAATCTGTGATCACTTATAAAAATTCATAAAAAGGGGTTTTTATTAAAAAAATTCGATTTTTTATATAAAAAACTAAAAACTCATTTTCTGGCTAAACTAAGCGTCCTACAGCCAAAAGGACAAAAATCTGTGATCACTTATAAAATTCATAAAAATGGATTTTTATTAAAAAAAATTCGATTTTTTATATGGAAAACTAAAACCTCATTTTCTAGCTAAACTAACTAACTTATAAAAGTTCATAAAAAGGGGTTTTTATTAAAAAAAATTGGATTTTTTATATGAAAAACTAAAAACTCATTTTCTAGCTAAACTAAGCGTCCTACAGCCAAAAGGACAAAAATCTGTGATCATTTATAAAAATTCATAAAAATGGATTTTTATTAAAAAAAATTCGATTTTTATATGGAAAAGTAAAAACTCATTTTCTAGCTAAACTAAGCGGCCTACAGCTAAAAGGACAAAAATCTGTGATCACTTATAAAAATTCATAAAAAGGGGTTTTTATTAAAAAAAAATTCGATTTTTCATATGAAAAACTAAAAACTCATTTTCTGGCTAAACTAAGCGTCCTACAGCCAAAAGGACAAAAATCTGTGATCACTTATAAAATTCATAAAAATGGATTTTTATTAAAAAAAATTCGATTTTTATATGGAAAAGTAAAAACTCATTTTCTAGCTAAACTAAGCGGCCTACAGCTAAAAGGACAAAAATCTGTGATCACTTATAAAAATTCATAAAAAGGGGTTTTTATTAAAAAAAATTCGATTTTTCATATGAAAAACTAAAAACTCATTTTCTGGCTAAACTAAGCGTCCTACAGCCAAAAGGACAAAAATCTGTGATCACTTATAAAATTCATAAAAATGGATTTTTATTAAAAAAAATTTGATTTTTTATATGGAAAACTAAAAACTAATTTTCTAGCTAAACTAAGCGTCCTACAGCCAAAAGGACAAAAATCTGTGATCACTTATAAAATTCATAAAAATGGATTTTTATTAAAAAAAATTCGATTTTTTATATGGAAAACTAAAACCTCATTTTCTAGCTAAACTAACTAACTTATAAAAGTTCATAAAAAGGGGTTTTTATTAAAAAAAATTGGATTTTTTATATGAAAAACTAAAAACTCATTTTCTGGCTAAACTAAGCGTCCTACAGCCAAAAGGACAAAAATCTGTGATCACTTATAAAAATTCATAAAAAGGGGTTTTTATTAAAAAAAATTCGATTTTTTATATGAAAAACTAAAAACTCATTTTCTAGCTAAACTAAGCGTCCTACAGCCAAAAGGACAAAAATCTGTGATCACTTATAAAAATTCATAAAAAGGGGTTTTTATTAAAAAAATTGGATTTTTTATATGAAAAACTAAAAACTCATTTTCTGGCTAAACTAAGCGTCTTACAGCCAAAAGGACAAAAATCTGTGTTCACTTATAAAATTCATAAAAATGGATTTTTATTAAAAAAAATTCGATTTTTTATATGGAAAACTAAAAACTCATTTTCTAGCTAAACTAAGCGTCCTACAGCCAAAAGGACAAAAATCTGTGATCACTTATAAAAATTCATAAAAAGGGGTTTTTATTAAAAAAATTCGATTTTTTATATAAAAAACTAAAAACTCATTTTCTGGCTAAACTAAGCGTCCTACAGCCAAAAGGACAAAAATCTGTGATCACTTATCAAATTCATAAAAATGGATTTTTATTAAAAAAAATTCGATTTTTTATATGGAAAACTAAAACCTCATTTTCTAGCTAAACTAACTAACTTATAAAAGTTCATAAAAAGGGGTTTTTATTAAAAAAAATTGGATTTTTTATATGAAAAACTAAAAACTCATTTTCTAGCTAAACTAAGCGTCCTACAGCCAAAAGGACAAAAATCTGTGATCATTTATAAAAATTCATAAAAATGGATTTTTATTAAAAAAAATTCGATTTTTATATGGAAAAGTAAAAACTCATTTTCTAGCTAAACTAAGCGGCCTACAGCTAAAAGGACAAAAATCTGTGATCACTTATAAAAATTCATAAAAAGGGGTTTTTATTAAAAAAAATTCGATTTTTCATATGAAAAACTAAAAACTCATTTTCTGGCTAAACTAAGCGTCCTACAGCCAAAAGGACAAAAATCTGTGATCACTTATAAAATTCATAAAAATGGATTTTTATTAAAAAAAATTTGATTTTTTATATGGAAAACTAAAAAATAATTTTCTAGCTAAACTAAGCGTCCTACAGCCAAAAGGACAAAAATCTGTGATCACTTATAAAATTCATAAAAATGGATTTTTATTAAAAAAAATTCGATTTTTTATATGGAAAACTAAAACCTCATTTTCTAGCTAAACTAACTAACTTATAAAAGTTCATAAAAAGGGGTTTTTATTAAAAAAAATTGGATTTTTTATATGAAAAACTAAAAACTCATTTTCTAGCTAAACTAAGCGTCCTACAGCCAAAAGGACAAAAATCTGTGATCATTTATAAAAATTCATAAAAATGGATTTTTGTTAAAAAAAATTTGATTTTTTATATGGAAAACTAAAAACTCATTTTCTGGCTAAACTAAGCGTCCTACAGCCAAAAGGACAAAAATCTGTGATCACTTATAAAAATTCATAAAAAGGGGTTTTTATTAAAAAAATTGGATTTTTTATATGAAAAACTAAAAACTCATTTTCTAGCTAAACTAAGCGTCCTACAGCCAAAAGTACAAAAATCTGTGATCACTTATAAAATTCATAAAAATGGATTTTTATTAAAAAAAAATCGATTTTTTATATGAAAAACTAAAAACTCATTTTCTGGCTAAACTAAGCGTCCTACAGCCAAAAGGACAAAAATCTGTGATCACTTATAAAATTCATAAAAATGGATTTTTATTAAAAAAAAAATCGATTTTTTATATGAAAAACTAAAAACTCATTTTCTGGCTAAACTAAGCGTCCTACAGCCAAAAGGACAAAAATCTGTGATCACTTATAAAATTCATAAAAATGGATTTTTATTAAAAAAAAATCGATTTTTTATATGAAAAACTAAAAACTCATTTTCTGGCTAAACTAAGCAGCCAAAAGGACAAAAATCTGTGATCACTTATAAAATTCATAAAAATGGATTTTTATTAAAAAAAAAATCGATTTTTTATATGAAAAACTAAAAACTCATTTTCTGGCTAAACTAAGCGTCCTACAGCCAAAAGGACAAAAATCTGTGATCACTTATAAAAATTAATAAAAAGGGGTTTTTATTAAAAAAATTGGATTTTTTATATGAAAAACTAAAAACTCATTTTCTAGCTAAACTAAGCGTCCTACAGCTAAAAGGACAAAAATCTGTGATCACTTACAAAAATTCATAAAAAGGGGTTTTTATTAAAAAAAATTCGATTTTTTATATGAAAAACTAAAAACTCATTTTCTGGCTAAACTAAGCGTCCTACAGCCAAAAGGACAAAAATCTGTGATCACTTATAAAATTCATAAAAATGGATTTTTATTAAAAAAAAAATCGATTTTTTATATGGAAAACTAAAAACTCATTTTCTGGCTAAACTAAGCGTCCTACAGCCAAAAGGACAAAAATCTGTGATCATTTATAAAATTCAGAAAAAATGGATTTTTATTAAAAAAATTTGATTTTTATATGGAAAAGTAAAAACTCATTTTCTGGCTAAACTAAGCGTCCTACAGCCAAAAGGACAAAAATCTGTGATCACTTATAAAATTCATAAAAATGGATTTTTATTAAAAAAAATTCGATTTTTTGTATGGAAAACTAAAACCTCATTTTCTAGCTAAACTAACTAACTTATAAAAGTTCATAAAAAGGGGTTTTTATTAAAAAAAATTGGATTTTTTATATGAAAAACTAAAAACTCATTTTCTAGCTAAACTAAGCGTCCTACAGCCAAAAGGACAAAAATCTGTGATCATTTATAAAAATTCATAAAAATGGATTTTTATTAAAAAAAATTCGATTTTTATATGGAAAAGTAAAAACTCATTTTCTAGCTAAACTAAGCGGCCTACAGCTAAAAGGACAAAAATCTGTGATCACTTATAAAAATTCATAAAAAGGGGTTTTTATTAACAAAAATTCGATTTTTCATATGAAAAACTAAAAACTCATTTTCTGGCTAAACTAAGCGTCCTACAGCCAAAAGGACAAAAATCTGTGATCACTTATAAAATTCATAAAAATGGATTTTTATTAAAAAAAATTCGATTTTTTATATGGAAAACTAAAACCTCATTTTCTAGCTAAACTAACTAACTTATAAAAGTTCATAAAAAGGGGTTTTTATTAAAAAAAATTCGATTTTTCATATGAAAAACTAAAAACTCATTTTCTGGCTAAACTAAGCGTCCTACAGCCAAAAGGACAAAAATCTGTGATCACTTATAAAATTCATAAAAATGGATTTTTATTAAAAAAAATTTGATTTTTTATATGGAAAACTAAAAACTAATTTTCTAGCTAAACTAAGCGTCCTACAGCCAAAAGGACAAAAATCTGTGATCACTTATAAAATTCATAAAAAGGGGTTTTTATTAAAAAAAATTCGATTTTTTATATGAAAAACTAAAAACTCATTTTCTAGCTAAACTAAGCGTCCTACAGCCAAAAGGACAAAAATCTGTGATCACTTATAAAAATTCATAAAAAGGGGTTTTTATTAAAAAAATTGGATTTTTTATATGAAAAACTAAAAACTCATTTTCTGGCTAAACTAAGCGTCTTACAGCCAAAAGGACAAAAATCTGTGTTCACTTATAAAATTCATAAAAATGGATTTTTATTAAAAAAAATTCGATTTTTTATATGGAAAACTAAAAACTCATTTTCTAGCTAAACTAAGCGTCCTACAGCCAAAAGGACAAAAATCTGTGATCACTTATAAAAATTCATAAAAAGGGGTTTTTATTAAAAAAATTCGATTTTTTATATAAAAAACTAAAAACTCATTTTCTGGCTAAACTAAGCGTCCTACAGCCAAAAGGACAAAAATCTGTGATCACTTATCAAATTCATAAAAATGGATTTTTATTAAAAAAAATTCGATTTTTTATATGGAAAACTAAAACCTCATTTTCTAGCTAAACTAACTAACTTATAAAAGTTCATAAAAAGGGGTTTTTATTAAAAAAAATTGGATTTTTTATATGAAAAACTAAAAACTCATTTTCTAGCTAAACTAAGCGTCCTACAGCCAAAAGGACAAAAATCTGTGATCATTTATAAAAATTCATAAAAATGGATTTTTATTAAAAAAAATTCGATTTTTATATGGAAAAGTAAAAACTCATTTTCTAGCTAAACTAAGCGGCCTACAGCTAAAAGGACAAAAATCTGTGATCACTTATAAAAATTCATAAAAAGGGGTTTTTATTAAAAAAAATTCGATTTTTCATATGAAAAACTAAAAACTCATTTTTTGGCTAAACTAAGCGTCCTACAGCCAAAAGGACAAAAATCTGTGATCACTTATAAAATTCATAAAAATGGATTTTTATTAAAAAAAATTTGATTTTTTATATGGAAAACTAAAAACTAATTTTCTAGCTAAACTAAGCGTCCTACAGCCAAAAGGACAAAAATCTGTGATCACTTATAAAATTCATAAAAATGGATTTTTATTAAAAAAAATTCGATTTTTTATATGGAAAACTAAAACCTCATTTTCTAGCTAAACTAACTAACTTATAAAAGTTCATAAAAAGGGGTTTTTATTAAAAAAAATTGGATTTTTTATATGAAAAACTAAAAACTCATTTTCTAGCTAAACTAAGCGTCCTACAGCCAAAAGGACAAAAATCTGTGATCATTTATAAAAATTCATAAAAATGGATTTTTATTAAAAAAAATTCGATTTTTATATGGAAAAGTAAAAACTCATTTTCTAGCTAAACTAAGCGGCCTACAGCTAAAAGGACAAAAATCTGTGATCACTTATAAAAATTCATAAAAAGGGGTTTTTATTAACAAAAATTCGATTTTTCATATGAAAAACTAAAAACTCATTTTCTGGCTAAACTAAGCGTCCTACAGCCAAAAGGACAAAAATCTGTGATCACTTATAAAATTCATAAAAATGGATTTTTGTTAAAAAAAATTTGATTTTTTATATGGAAAACTAAAAACTCATTTTCTAGCTAAACTAAGCGTCCTACAGCCAAAAGGACAAAAATCTGTGATCACTTATAAAATTCATAAAAATGGATTTTTATTAAAAAAAAATTCGATTTTTTATATGGAAAACTAAAACCTCATTTTCTAGCTAAACTAACTAACTTATAAAAATTCATAAAAAGGGGTTTTTATTAAAAAAATTGGATTTTTTATATGAAAAACTAAAAACTCATTTTCTAGCTAAACTAAGCGTCCTACAGCCAAAAGGACAAAAATCTGTGATCACTTATAGAAATTCATAAAAATGGATTTTTATTAAAAAAAATTCGATTTTTATATGGAAAAGTAAAAACTCATTTTCTGGCTAAACTAAGCGTCCTACAGCCAAAAGGACAAAAATCTGTGATCACTTATAAAAATTCATAAAAAGGGGTTTTTATTAAAAAAATTGGATTTTTTATATGAAAAACTAAAAACTCATTTTCTAGCTAAACTAAGCGTCCTACAGCCAAAAGTACAAAAATCTGTGATCACTTATAAAATTCATAAAAATGGATTTTTATTAAAAAAAAATCGATTTTTTATATGAAAAACTAAAAACTCATTTTCTGGCTAAACTAAGCGTCCTACAGCCAAAAGGACAAAAATCTGTGATCACTTATAAAATTCATAAAAATGGATTTTTATTAAAAAAAAATCGATTTTTTATATGAAAAACTAAAAACTCATTTTCTGGCTAAACTAAGCGTCCTACAGCCAAAAGGACAAAAATCTGTGATCACTTATAAAATTCATAAAAATGGATTTTTATTAAAAAAAAATCGATTTTTTATATGAAAAACTAAAAACTCATTTTCTGGCTAAACTAAGCAGCCAAAAGGACAAAAATCTGTGATCACTTATAAAATTCATAAAAATGGATTTTTATTAAAAAAAAAATCGATTTTTTATATGAAAAACTAAAAACTCATTTTCTGGCTAAACTAAGCGTCCTACAGCCAAAAGGACAAAAATCTGTGATCACTTATAAAAATTCATAAAAAGGGGTTTTTATTAAAAAAATTGGATTTTTTATATGAAAAACTAAAAACTCATTTTCTAGCTAAACTAAGCGTCCTACAGCTAAAAGGACAAAAATCTGTGATCACTTACAAAAATTCATAAAAAGGGGTTTTTATTAAAAAAAATTCGATTTTTTATATGAAAAACTAAAAACTCATTTTCTGGCTAAACTAAGCGTCCTACAGCCAAAAGGACAAAAATCTGTGATCACTTATAAAATTCATAAAAATGGATTTTTATTAAAAAAAAAATCGATTTTTTATATGGAAAACTAAAAACTCATTTTCTGGCTAAACTAAGCGTCCTACAGCCAAAAGGACAAAAATCTGTGATCATTTATAAAATTCAGAAAAAATGGATTTTTATTAAAAAAATTTGATTTTTATATGGAAAAGTAAAAACTCATTTTCTGGCTAAACTAAGCGTCCTACAGCCAAAAGGACAAAAATCTGTGATCACTTATAAAAATTCATAAAAAGGGGTTTTTATTAAAAAAATTGGATTTTTTATATGAAAAACTAAAAACTCATTTTCTAGCTAAACTAAGCGTCCTACAGCCAAAAGGACAAAAATCTGTGATCACTTATAAAAATTCATAAAAAGGGGTTTTTATTAAAAAAATTGGATTTTTTATATGAAAAACTAAAAACTCATTTTCTAGCTAAACTAAGCGTCCTACAGCCAAAAGTACAAAAATCTGTGATCACTTATAAAATTCATAAAAATGGATTTTTATTAAAAAAAAATCGATTTTTTATATGAAAAACTAAAAACTCATTTTCTGGCTAAACTAAGCGTCCTACAGCCAAAAGGACAAAAATCTGTGATCACTTATAAAATTCATAAAAATGGATTTTTATTAAAAAAAAATCGATTTTTTATATGAAAAACTAAAAACTCATTTTCTGGCTAAACTAAGCGTCCTACAGCCAAAAGGACAAAAATCTGTGATCACTTATAAAAATTCATAAAAAGGGGTTTTTATTAAAAAAATTGGATTTTTTATATGAAAAACTAAAAACTCATTTTCTAGCTAAACTAAGCGTCCTACAGCTAAAAGGACAAAAATCTGTGATCACTTACAAAAATTCATAAAAAGGGGTTTTTATTAAAAAAAATTCGATTTTTTATATGAAAAACTAAAAACTCATTTTCTGGCTAAATTAAGCGTCCTACAGCCAAAAGGACAAAAATCTGTGATCACTTATAAAATTCATAAAAATGGATTTTTATTAAAAAAAAATCGATTTTTTATATGAAAAACTAAAAACTCATTTTCTGGCTAAACTAAGCGTCCTACAGCCAAAAGGACAAAAATCTGTGATCACTTATAAAAATTCATAAAAAGGGGTTTTTATTAAAAAAATTGGATTTTTTATATGAAAAACTAAAAACTCATTTTCTAGCTAAACTAAGCGTCCTACAGCTAAAAGGACAAAAATCTGTGATCACTTATAAAAATTCATAAAAAGGGGTTTTTATTACCAAAAATTCGATTTTTCATATGAAAAACTAAAAACTCATTTTCTGGCTAAACTAAGCGTCCTACAGCCAAAAGGACAAAAATCTGTGATCACTTATAAAATTCATAAAAATGGATTTTTGTTAAAAAAAAATTTGATTTTTTATATGGAAAACTAAAAACTCATTTTCTAGCTAAACTAAGCGTCCTACAGCCAAAAGGACAAAAATCTGTGATCACTTATAAAATTCATAAAAATGGATTTTTATTAAAAAAAAATTCGATTTTTTATATGGAAAACTAAAACCTCATTTTCTAGCTAAACTAACTAACTTATAAAAGTTCATAAAAAGGGGTTTTTATTAAAAAAAATTCGATTTTTCATATGAAAAACTAAAAACTCATTTTCTAGCTAAACTAAGCGTCCTACAGCCAAAAGGACAAAAATCTGTGATCATTTATAAAAATTCATAAAAATGGATTTTTATTAAAAAAAATTCGATTTTTATATGGAAAAGTAAAAACTCATTTTCTAGCTAAACTAAGCGTCCTACAGCCAAAAGGACAAAAATCTGTGATCACTTATAAAATTCATAAAAATGGATTTTTATTAAAAAAAAATTCGATTTTTTATATGAAAAACTAAAAACTCATTTTCTGGCTAAACTAAGCGTCCTACAGCCAAAAGGACAAAAATCTGTGATCACTTATAAAATTCATAAAAATGGATTTTTATTAAAAAAAAATCGATTTTTTATATGAAAAACTAAAAACTCATTTTCTGGCTAAACTAAGCGTCCTACAGCCAAAAGGACAAAAATCTGTGATCACTTATTAAAATTCATAAAAAGGGGTTTTTATTAAAAAAATTGGATTTTTTATATGAAAAACTAAAAACTCATTTTCTAGCTAAACTAAGCGTCCTACAGCTAAAAGGACAAAAATCTGTGATCACTTACAAAAATTCATAAAAAGGGGTTTTTATTAAAAAAAATTCGATTTTTTATATGAAAAACTAAAAACTCATTTTCTGGCTAAATTAAGCGTCCTACAGCCAAAAGGACAAAAATCTGTGATCACTTATAAAATTCATAAAAATGGATTTTTATTAAAAAAAAATCGATTTTTTATATGAAAAACTAAAAACTCATTTTCTGGCTAAACTAAGCGTCCTACAGCCAAAAGGACAAAAATCTGTGATCACTTATAAAAATTCATAAAAAGGGGTTTTTATTAAAAAAATTGGATTTTTTATATGAAAAACTAAAAACTCATTTTCTAGCTAAACTAAGCGTCCTACAGCCAAAAGTACAAAAATCTGTGATCACTTATAAAATTCATAAAAATGGATTTTTATTAAAAAAAAATCGATTTTTTATATGAAAAACTAAAAACTCATTTTCTGGCTAAACTAAGCGTCCTACAGCCAAAAGGACAAAAATCTGTGATCACTTATAAAATTCATAAAAATGGATTTTTATTAAAAAAAAATCGATTTTTTATATGAAAAACTAAAAACTCATTTTCTGGCTAAACTAAGCGTCCTACAGCCAAAAGGACAAAAATCTGTGATCACTTATAAAATTCATAAAAATGGATTTTTATTAAAAAAAAATCGATTTTTTATATGAAAAACTAAAAACTCATTTTCTGGCTAAACTAAGCAGCCAAAAGGACAAAAATCTGTGATCACTTATAAAATTCATAAAAATGGATTTTTATTAAAAAAAAAATCGATTTTTTATATGAAAAACTAAAAACTCATTTTCTGGCTAAACTAAGCGTCCTACAGCCAAAAGGACAAAAATCTGTGATCACTTATAAAAATTAATAAAAAGGGGTTTTTATTAAAAAAATTGGATTTTTTATATGAAAAACTAAAAACTCATTTTCTAGCTAAACTAAGCGTCCTACAGCTAAAAGGACAAAAATCTGTGATCACTTACAAAAATTCATAAAAAGGGGTTTTTATTAAAAAAAATTCGATTTTTCATATGAAAAACTAAAAACTCATTTTCTGGCTAAACTAAGCGTCCTACAGCCAAAAGGACAAAAATCTGTGATCACTTATAAAATTCATAAAAATGGATTTTTATTAAAAAAAATTTGATTTTTTATATGGAAAACTAAAAACTCATTTTCTAGCTAAACTAAGCGTCCTACAGCCAAAAGGACAAAAATCTGTGATCACTTATAAAATTCATAAAAATGGATTTTTATTAAAAAAAATTCGATTTTTTATATGGAAAACTAAAAGCTCATTTTCTAGCTAAACTAACTAACTTATAAAAATTCATAAAAATGGATTTTTATTAAAAAAAATTCGATTTTTTATATGGAAAACTAAAAACTCATTTTCTAGCTAAACTAAGCGTCCTACAGCTAAAAGGACAAAAATCTGTGATCACTTATAAAAATTCATAAAAAGGGGTTTTTATTAAAAAAAATTCGATTTTTTATATGAAAAACTAAAAACTCATTTTCTGGCTAAACTAAGCGTCCTACAGCCAAAAGGACAAAAATCTGTGATCACTTATAAAAATTCATAAAAAGGGGTTTTTATTAAAAAAAATTCGATTTTTTATATGAAAAACTAAAAACTCATTTTCTAGCTAAACTTAGCGTCCTACAGCCAAAAGGACAAAAATCTGTGATCACTTATAAAAATTCATAAAAAGGGGTTTTTATTAAAAAAATTGGATTTTTTATATGAAAAACTAAAAACTCATTTTCTGGCTAAACTAAGCGTCTTACAGCCAAAAGGACAAAAATCTGTGTTCACTTATAAAATTCATAAAAATGGATTTTTATTAAAAAAAATTCGATTTTTTATATGGAAAACTAAAAACTCATTTTCTAGCTAAACTAAGCGTCCTACAGCCAAAAGGACAAAAATCTGTGATCACTTATAAAAATTCATAAAAAGGGGTTTTTATTAAAAAAATTCGATTTTTTATATGAAAAACTAAAAACTCATTTTCTGGCTAAACTAAGCGTCCTACAGCCAAAAGGACAAAAATCTGTGATCACTTATAAAATTCATAAAAATGGATTTTTATTAAAAAAAATTCGATTTTTTATATGGAAAACTAAAACCTCATTTTCTAGCTAAACTAACTAACTTATAAAAGTTCATAAAAAGGGGTTTTTATTAAAAAAAATTGGATTTTTTATATGAAAAACTAAAAACTCATTTTCTAGCTAAACTAAGCGTCCTACAGCCAAAAGGACAAAAATCTGTGATCATTTATAAAAATTCATAAAAATGGATTTTTATTAAAAAAAATTCGATTTTTATATGGAAAACTAAAAACTCATTTTCTAGCTAAACTAAGCGTCCTACAGCAAAAGGACAAAAATCCGTGATCACTTATAAAAATTCATAAAAAGGGGGTTTTATTTAAAAAAATTGGATTTTTTATATGAAAAACTAAAAACTCATTTTCTAGCTAAACTAAGCGTCCTACAGCTAAAAGGACAAAAATCTGTGATCACTTATAAAAATTCATAAGGGGTTTTTATTAAAAAAAATTGGATTTTTTATATGAAAAACTAAAAACTCATTTTCTAGCTAAACTAAGCGTCCTACAGCTAAAAGGACAAAAATCTGTGATCACTTATAAAATTCAGAAAAAATGGATTTTTATTAAAAAAATTTGATTTTTTATATGGAAAACTAAAAACTCATTTTCTAGCTAAACTAAGCGTCCTACAGCCAAAAGGACAAAAATCTGTGATCACTTATAAAAATTCATAAAAAGGGGTTTTTATTAAAAAAAATTCGATTTTTATATGGAAAAGTAAAAACTCATTTTCTAGCTAAACTAAGCGGCCTACAGCTAAAAGGACAAAAATCTGTGATCACTTATAAAAATTCATAAAAAGGGGTTTTTATTAAAAAAAATTCGATTTTTCATATGAAAAACTAAAAACTCATTTTCTGGCTAAACTAAGCGTCGTACAGCCAAAAGGACAAAAATCTGTGATCACTTATAAAATTCATAAAAATGGATTTTTATTAAAAAAAATTTGATTTTTTATATGGAAAACTAAAAACTCATTTTCTAGCTAAACTAAGCGTCCTACAGCCAAAAGGACAAAAATCTGTGATCACTTATAAAATTCATAAAAATGGATTTTTATTAAAAAAAAATTCGATTTTTTATATGGAAAACTAAAACCTCATTTTCTAGCTAAACTAACTAACTTATAAAAATTCATAAAAAGGGGTTTTTATTAAAAAAATTGGATTTTTTATATGAAAAACTAAAAACTCATTTTCTAGCTAAACTAAGCGTCCTACAGCCAAAAGGACAAAAATCTGTGATCACTTATAGAAATTCATAAAAATGGATTTTTATTAAAAAAAATTCGATTTTTATATGGAAAAGTAAAAACTCATTTTCTAGCTAAACTAAGCGGCCTACAGCTAAAAGGACAAAAATCTGCGATCACTTATAAAAATTCATAAAAAGGGGTTTTTATTAAAAAAAAAATCGATTTTTCATATGAAAAACTAAAAACTCATTTTCTAGCTAAACTAAGCGTCCTACAGCTAAAAGGACAAAAATCTGTGATCACTTACAAAAATTCATAAAAAGGGGTTTTTATTAAAAAAAATTCGATTTTTTATATGAAAAACTAAAAACTCATTTTCTGGCTAAACTAAGCGTCCTACAGCCAAAAGGACAAAAATCTGTGATCACTTATAAAATTCATAAAAATGGATTTTTATTAAAAAAAAATCGATTTTTTATATGGAAAACTAAAAACTCATTTTCTGGCTAAACTAAGCGTCCTACAGCCAAAAGGACAAAAATCTGTGATCATTTATAAAATTCAGAAAAAATGGATTTTTATTAAAAAAATTTGATTTTTTATATGGAAAACTAAAAACTCATTTTACTAAGCGTCCTACAGCTAAAAGGACAAAAATCTGTGATCACTTATAAAATTCATAAAAATGGATTTTTATTAAAAAAAAATCGATTTTTTACATGAAAAACTAAAAACTCATTTTCTGGCTAAACTAAGCGTCCTACAGCCAACAGGACAAAAATCTGTGATCACTTATAAAAATTCATAAAAAGGGGTTTTTATTAAAAAAATTGGATTTTTTATATGAAAAACTAAAAACTCATTTTCTAGCTAAACTAAGCGTCCTACAGCCAAAAGTACAAAAATCTGTGATCACTTATAAAATTCATAAAAATGGATTTTTATTAAAAAAAAATCGATTTTTTATATGAAAAACTAAAAACTCATTTTCTGGCTAAACTAAGCGTCCTACAGCCAAAAGGACAAAAATCTGTGATCACTTATAAAATTCATAAAAATGGATTTTTATTAAGAAAAATTCGTTTTTTTTACGGAAAACTAAAAACTCATTTTCTAGCTAAACTAACTAACTTATAAAAATTCATAAAAAGGGGTTTTTATTAAAAAAAATTCGATTTTTTATATGAAAAACTAAAAACTCATTTTCTGGCTAAACTAAGCGTCCTACAGCCAAAAGGACAAAAATCTGTGATCACTTATAAAATTCATAAAAATGGATTTTTATTAAAAAAAAATCGATTTTTTATATGGAAAACTAAAAACTCATTTTCTGGCTAAACTAAGCGTCCTACAGCTAAAAGGACAAAAATCTGTGATCACTTATAAAAATTCATAAAAAGGGGTTTTTATTAAAAAAATTGGATTATATGGAAAACTAAAAACTCATTTTACTAAGCGTCCTACAGCCAAAAGGACAAAAATCTGTGATCACTTATAAAAATTCATAAAAATGGATTTTTATTAAAAAAAATTCGATTTTTTATATGGAAAACTAAAAACTCATTTTCTAGCTAAACTAAGCGTCCTACAGCCAAAAGGACAAAAATCTGTGTTCACTTCTAAAATTCATAAAAATGGATTTTTATTAAAACAAATTCGATTTTTTATATGGAAAACTAAAAACTCATTTTCTAGCTAAACTAAGCGACATACAGCCAAAAGGACAAAAATCTGTGATCACTTATAAAATTCAGAAAAAATGGATTTTTATTAAAAAATTTCGACTTTTTTCATGGAAAACTAAAAACTCATTTTCTAGCTAAACTAAGCGTCCTACAGCTTAAAGGACAAAAATCTGTGATCACTTATAAAATTCATAAAAATGGATTTTTATTAAAAAATTTCGACTTTTTTCATGGAAAACTAAAAACTCATTTTCTAGCTAAACTAAGCGTCCTACAGCTTAAAGGACAAAAATCTGTGATCACTTATAAAATTCATAAAAATGGATTTTTATTAAAAAAATTCGATTTTTTATATGGAAAACTAAAAACTCATTTTCTGGCTAAACTAAGCGTCCTACAGCCAAAAGGACAAAAAGCTGTGATCACTTATAAAAATTCATAAAAAGGGGTTTTTATTAAAAAAAATTCGATTTTTTTATATGAAAAACTAAAAACTCATTTTCTGGCTAAACTAAGCGTCCTACAGCCAAAAGGACAAAAATCTGTGATCACTTATAAAAATTCATAAAAAGGGGTTTTTATTAAAAAAAATTCGATTTTTTATATGAAAAACTAAAAACTCATTTTCTAGCTAAACTAAGCGTCCTACAGCCAAAAGGACAAAAATCTGTGATCACTTATAAAAATTCATAAAAAGGGGTTTTTATTAAAAAAATTGGATTTTTTATATGAAAAACTAAAAACTCATTTTCTGGCTAAACTAAGCGTCTTACAGCCAAAAGGACAAAAATCTGTGTTCACTTATAAAATTCATAAAAATGGATTTTTATTAAAAAAAATTCGATTTTTTATATGGAAAACTAAAAACTCATTTTCTAGCTAAACTAAGCGTCCTACAGCCAAAAGGACAAAAATCTGTGATCACTTATAAAAATTCATAAAAAGGGGTTTTTATTAAAAAAATTCGATTTTTTATATGAAAAACTAAAAACTCATTTTCTGGCTAAACTAAGCGTCCTACAGCCAAAAGGACAAAAATCTGTGATCACTTATAAAATTCATAAAAATGGATTTTTATTAAAAAAAATTCGATTTTTTATATGGAAAACTAAAACCTCATTTTCTAGCTAAACTAACTAACTTATAAAAGTTCATAAAAAGGGGTTTTTATTAAAAAAATTGGATTTTTTATATGAAAAACTAAAAACTCATTTTCTAGCTAAACTAAGCGTCCTACAGCCAAAAGGACAAAAATCTGTGATCATTTATAAAAATTCATAAAAATGGATTTTTATTAAAAAAAATTCGATTTTTATATGGAAAAGTAAAAACTCATTTTCTAGCTAAACTAAGCGGCCTACAGCTAAAAGGACAAAAATCTGTGATCACTTATAAAAATTCATAAAAAGGGGTTTTTATTAAAAAAAATTCGATTTTTCATATGAAAAACTAAAAACTCATTTTCTGGCTAAACTAAGCGTCCTACAGCCAAAAGGACAAAAATCTGTGATCACTTATAAAATTCATAAAAATGGATTTTTATTAAAAAAAATTTGATTTTTTATATGGAAAACTAAAAACTCATTTTCTAGCTAAACTAAGCGTCCTACAGCCAAAAGGACAAAAATCTGTGATCACTTATAAAATTCATAAAAATGGATTTTTATTAAAAAAAATTCGATTTTTTATATGGAAAACTAAAAGCTCATTTTCTAGCTAAACTAACTAACTTATAAAAATTCATAAAAATGGATTTTTATTAAAAAAAATTCGATTTTTTATATGGAAAACTAAAAACTCATTTTCTAGCTAAACTAAGCGTCCTACAGCTAAAAGGACAAAAATCTGTGATCACTTATAAAAATTCATAAAAAGGGGTTTTTATTAAAAAAAATTCGATTTTTTATATGAAAAACTAAAAACTCATTTTCTGGCTAAACTAAGCGTCCTACAGCCAAAAGGACAAAAATCTGTGATCACTTATAAAAATTCATAAAAAGGGGTTTTTATTAAAAAAAATTCGATTTTTTATATGAAAAACTAAAAACTCATTTTCTAGCTAAACTTAGCGTCCTACAGCCAAAAGGACAAAAATCTGTGATCACTTATAAAAATTCATAAAAAGGGGTTTTTATTAAAAAAATTGGATTTTTTATATGAAAAACTAAAAACTCATTTTCTGGCTAAACTAAGCGTCTTACAGCCAAAAGGACAAAAATCTGTGTTCACTTATAAAATTCATAAAAATGGATTTTTATTAAAAAAAATTCGATTTTTTATATGGAAAACTAAAAACTCATTTTCTAGCTAAACTAAGCGTCCTACAGCCAAAAGGACAAAAATCTGTGATCACTTATAAAAATTCATAAAAAGGGGTTTTTATTAAAAAAATTCGATTTTTTATATGAAAAACTAAAAACTCATTTTCTGGCTAAACTAAGCGTCCTACAGCCAAAAGGACAAAAATCTGTGATCACTTATAAAATTCATAAAAATGGATTTTTATTAAAAAAAATTCGATTTTTTATATGGAAAACTAAAACCTCATTTTCTAGCTAAACTAACTAACTTATAAAAGTTCATAAAAAGGGGTTTTTATTAAAAAAAATTGGATTTTTTATATGAAAAACTAAAAACTCATTTTCTAGCTAAACTAAGCGTCCTACAGCCAAAAGGACAAAAATCTGTGATCATTTATAAAAATTCATAAAAATGGATTTTTATTAAAAAAAATTCGATTTTTATATGGAAAACTAAAAACTCATTTTCTAGCTAAACTAAGCGTCCTACAGCAAAAGGACAAAAATCCGTGATCACTTATAAAAATTCATAAAAAGGGGGTTTTATTTAAAAAAATTGGATTTTTTATATGAAAAACTAAAAACTCATTTTCTAGCTAAACTAAGCGTCCTACAGCTAAAAGGACAAAAATCTGTGATCACTTATAAAAATTCATAAGGGGTTTTTATTAAAAAAAATTGGATTTTTTATATGAAAAACTAAAAACTCATTTTCTAGCTAAACTAAGCGTCCTACAGCTAAAAGGACAAAAATCTGTGATCACTTATAAAATTCAGAAAAAATGGATTTTTATTAAAAAAATTTGATTTTTTATATGGAAAACTAAAAACTCATTTTCTAGCTAAACTAAGCGTCCTACAGCCAAAAGGACAAAAATCTGTGATCACTTATAAAAATTCATAAAAAGGGGTTTTTATTTAAAAAAATTGGATTTTTTATATGAAAAACTAAAAACTCATTTTCTAGCTAAACTAAGCGTCCTACAGCTAAAAGGACAAAAATCTGTGATCACTTATAAAAATTCATAAGGGGTTTTTATTAAAAAAAATTGGATTTTTTATATGAAAAACTAAAAACTCATTTTCTGGCTAAACTAAGCGTCCTACAGCCAAACGGACAAAAATCTGTGATCACTTATAAAATTCAGAAAAAATGGATTTTTATTAAAAAAATTTGATTTTTTATATGGAAAACTAAAAACTCATTTTCTAGCTAAACTAAGCGTCCTACAGCCAAAAGAACAAAAATCTGTGATCACTTATAAAAATTCATAAGGGGTTTTTATTAAAAAAAATTGGATTTTTTATATGAAAAACTAAAAACTCATTTTCTGGCTAAACTAAGCGTCCTACAGCCAAAAGGACAAAAATCTGTGATCACTTATAAAAATTCATAAGGGGTTTTTATTAAAAAAAATTGGATTTTTTATATGAAAAACTAAAAACTCATTTTCTGGCTAAACTAAGCGTCCTACAGCCAAAAGGACAAAAATCTGTGATCACTTATAAAATTCAGAAAAAATGGATTTTTATTAAAAAAATTTGATTTTTTATATGGAAAACTAAAAACTCATTTTCTAGCTAAACTAAGCGTCCTACAGCCAAAAGGACAAAAATCTGTGATCACTTATAAAAATTCATAAGGGGTTTTTATTAAAAAAAATTGGATTTTTTATATGAAAAACTAAAAACTCATTTTCTGGCTAAACTAAGCGTCCTACAGCCAAAAGGACAAAAATCTGTGATCACTTATAAAAATTCATAAAAAGGGGTTTTTATTAAAAAAAAATTGGATTTTTTATATGAAAAACTAAAAAGTCATTTTCTAGCTAAACTAAGCGTCCTACAGCCAAAAGGACAAAAATCTGTGATCACTTATAAAAATTCATAAAAAGGGGTTTTTATAAAAAAAAAAATTCGATTTTTTATATGAAAAACTAAAAACTCATTTTCTAGCTAAGCGTCCTACAGCCAAAAGGACAAAAATCTGTGATGACTTATAAAATTCATAAAAAGGGGTTTTTATTAAAAAAAATTCGATTTTTTATATGAAAAACTAAAATCTCATTTTCTAGCTAAACTAAACGTCCTACAGCTAAAAGGACAAAAATCTGTGATCACTTATAAAAATTCATAAAAAGGGGTTTTTATAAAAAAAAAATTCGATTTTTTATATGAAAAACTAAAAACTCATTTTCTAGCTAAGCGTCCTACAGCCAAAAGGACAAAAATCTGTGATGACTTATAAAATTCATAAAAAGGGGTTTTTATTAAAAAAAATTCGATTTTTTATATGGCAAACTAAAAACTCATTTTCTAGCTAAACTAAGCGTCCTACAGCTAAAAGGACAAAAATCTGTGATCACTTATAAAAATTCATAAAAAGGGGTTTTTATTAAAAAAAATTCGATTTTTTATATGAAAAACTAAAAACTCATTTTCTGGCTAAACTAAGCGTCCTACAGCCAAAAGAACAAAAATCTGTGATCACTTATAAAAATTCATAAGGGGTTTTTATTAAAAAAAATTGGATTTTTTATATGAAAAACTAAAAACTCATTTTCTGGCTAAACTAAGCGTCCTACAGCCAAAAGGACAAAAATCTGTGATCACTTATAAAAATTCATAAAAAGGGGTTTTTATTAAAAAAAAATTGGATTTTTTATATGAAAAACTAAAAACTCATTTTCTGGCTAAACTAAGCGTCTTACAGCCAAAAGGACAAAAATCTGTGTTCACTTATAAAATTCATAAAAATGGATTTTTATTAAAAAAAATTCGATTTTTTATATGGCAAACTAAAAACTCATTTTCTAGCTAAACTAAGCGTCCTACAGCTAAAAGGACAAAAATCTGTGATCACTTATAAAAATTCATAAAAAGGGGTTTTTATTAAAAAAAATTCGATTTTTTATATGAAAAACTAAAAAGTCATTTTCTAGCTAAACTAAGCGTCCTACAGCTAAAAGGACAAAAATCTGTGATCACTTATAAAATTCAGAAAAAATGGATTTTTATTAAAAAAATTTGATTTTTTATATGAAAAACTAAAAACTCATTTTCTAGCTAAACTAAGCGTCCTACAGCTAAAAGGACAAAAATCTGTGATCACTTATAAAAATTCATAAAAAGGGGTTTTTATTAAAAAAAAAAAATTGGATTTTTTATATGAAAAACTAAAAACTCATTTTCTAGCTAAGCGTCCTACAGCCAAAAGGACAAAAATCTGTGATCACTTATAAAAATTCATAAAAAGGGGTTTTTATAAAAAAAAATTCGATTTTTTATATGAAAAACTAAAAACTCATTTTCTAGCTAAGCGTCCTACAGCCAAAAGGACAAAAATCTGTGATGACTTATAAAATTCATAAAAAGGGGTTTTTATTAAAAAAAATTCGATTTTTTATATGAAAAACTAAAAACTCATTTTCTAGCTAAACTAAGCGTCCTACAGCTAAAAGGACAAAAATCTGTGATCACTTATAAAAATTCATAAACAGGGGTTTTTATTAAAAAAAAAATGGATTTTTTTTATGAAAAACTAAAAACTCATTTTCTGGCTAAACCAAGCGTCCTACAGCCAAAAGGACAAAAATCTGTGATCACTTATAAAATTCAGAAAAAATGGATTTTTATTAAAAAAATTTGATTTTTTATGTGGAAAACTAAAAACTCATTTTCTAGCTAAACTAAGCGTCCTACAGCTAAAAGGACAAAAATCTATGATCACTTATAAAAATTCATAAAAAATGGATTTTTATTAAAAAAATTTGATTTTTTATATGGAAAACTAAAAACTCATTTTCTAGCTAAACTAAGCGTCCTACAGCCAAAAGGACAAAAATCTGTGATCACTTATAAAAATTCATAAAAAGGGGTTTTTAATAAAAAAAAAATCGATTTTTTAAATGAAAAACTAAAAACTCATTTTCTGGCTAAACTAAGAGTCCTACAGCCAAAAGCACAAAAATCTGTGATGACTTATAAAATTCATAAAAAGGGGTTTTTATTAAAAAAAATTGGATTTTTTATATGAAAAACTAAAAACTAAAAACCAAAAACACAAAAATATGTGATCACTTAAAAAAATTCATAAAAAGGGTTTTTATTAAAAAAAATTGGATTTTTATATGAAAATCTAAAAACTCATTCACAAAAATTGCTTTCTATTAAAAATTTTTATTTAAAATTGCTGCACTTTTAGAGTGACGTAAAGCTAGTATGGAACACTACATGTGTGAATCTGACTCGCACTTGTCTGCTTTAATTTATTTTGATGGTATTAAAAGTTAAAACGATTATAAATTTTGTGTTTTTTACAACGATTATAAATTTAATGTTTGTTTATCAATTATAATAAGTAATTATCTAATTAATTATAATTTGTAAATGAAAATTTAATACCATTATCATAACCAGGGTTCAAAATTTTCCATTTATGAGCGTTGAAATTTCAACATTTATGATATTTTTCATAAATGAATTTCTAAAATTTTATATATTCTTTTACGGTCATGTATAAACAACAAACAATACTCTTCCTACGATCACTCATGTTATTTTTTTTTTAGCAAACTTACACGAATATCCGTATTATTCATATGTGATAAATAACAAATCAGCTTATTCTCATTAATGCTCTTTTATTTACATAAATGGTTATACATTTATCAACGTTTTCAGTTATGAAATTTCTCATAAATGAGATTTCTAAAACACTTTGTTACTGCATACGCCAGCAGTTGCACATTACAAAATATGTGCATATAAATACACACACGCATTTATGCGAATGCTTAATGCGAAACATTTTCTACGATCTTTTCATTTATGGAAAATTAACAAAATTGTAAATTGTCATATATGATCACTTGCCTGAAAAACGAAATATTTTTTCAAAGAAAAGAATAAATCATCTCACTTATAGATGAACAATCACAAAAAAATACAAGAAAATATTTTTTTCATTAGAATCTAGTCTCTCATCCTTATATGTTGCTTTAATTTCGAACACTTAATGAAAGGATGAAAATATATTAAATATTAACCTAAATTTAATTAGATATTCGGTATGTTTTTTTATTTTAATTATGAATTTGCTGTTAACAAAATTTATTTCGTAAACTTATTTCATGTTTGTTTCCCTAAATAAATATTACTCACACTTCTGTCAACTTCATAAAGAGACCGAAATTTCGAAATCACTAATTAGTCGAATATGCATATGTATGTATATATATGTAATAGTAACAATAACAATAACAATGTTTTTATTTTACCAAGAAAATAGTTTCTATTTCCTACTCTCTATGTAAATGTCGTTCTAGTATTTTTGTTTAGTTTTTTTTTTCATATTTGTTTTTGGTGTAGAAACAATTAAAATCAAATTTAATATTTACTTTTTGTTTACACACATACCTATAACTAAATGCGATTTATGTAGTTGTATTATTATTACTATGAACAAACACTCCATACACTTTAAAAATAACATTTGTTTGCATTAGAAACTTGAATACATATATCGCACGTTTCAAACAAGAAGATAAGAATCTTCGAGGTCTAACTAGAGTCCAAACGAGTGGTACCACGGTAACAGGTTGGTGGCTGTGAATTGGACCTAAATCTCTGAAATGGTGATTTTTAGTCCAGTATGCTACTGCACTTCAACAGAAGCTACTAATGGTGTGCTCTCTAACTCCATGTTCTAGAATTTTTACTTCTTGTGTTGCTATATTTACCCAGTTTGAGTTTTTTATATACCAGTTTGCCCCTGGTATGTAAAAAACCGAGTACCGAAATGCTCACTCACTGCTCAATCATGTGTAAATATGTACATTTTAGTTTTTTTCTGTTTCTTTTTATACATGTTTGAGAGACTAGAAAATATTTTGTGATTTATTTTTTTTTCTTTCTATTTAAAAGTGAATAAATGAGAAATTATTTTGTTTTTCACGAAAGTGCTCATATATGAATGAGAATCTGAAATTTTGTTAATTTTTCATAAATGAAAAGATCGTATAAAAATGTTCGCATTAAGCATTCTCATAAACGTATGTATGCATATATGCAACTGCCGGCGTATGTAGTACCATAGTGTTCTAGAATTCTCATTTATGAGCAATTTCATAAATGAACACATAAATGAAAACGTTCATAAATGAAGAAAGTGTACAAACATTTATGTAAAAGAGCATTAAAGAGAATGAAAAGAATGTGAAAATTCATTACTTATCACATATGAATAATACGGATATTTCTCGTTACTCACCGTTCATGTAATTATGTAAGCTTACAAACAAACAGTTACTCTATGTGATCGTAGTCAGAGCAGTTTTTTATTATTCATTTATGATCATGAAAAAATATGTAAAATTGTAGAAATCTTATTTATGAGAAATATCATAAATGTTGAAATTTCAATGTTCATAATGAAAAATTCTGAACCCTGATAAAAACTGTGATCATCTGCTGAATTCTATTTTGACGCCTTTGAATTTTTGAATGTTTAGGTATCATTTGGTTTTTTTATGCGAATTTAGGGTCATGAGTCATTCACAGAGTGAACGTTAAATGCTACATTTTTGCTCATTCGCCTTTGTTCTTCATTCCTTCTCAACTATTTTTCTAAATGGAGTATGTGTAAATATGGTGATGCTACTTGGGGACTTTCGTTAATGCTTAAACAAGATGTGTCGTCAGCAAATGTCGATGTGTGTGAGCTCGGTTACTGGTTGGCATGTTCGGAGTAAGCAATAATTATAAAAAGGGTCACAATAATCTACCTTGGGGCTTCAATTGGCTGCTTCGGATATAATAATAAAAGAAATCTTCCACTCTGTGAGAATTATTTTTTTACAATTTTTTTCCGAGTGTATAATAGTAACTAGCAAACACGTGGTGCGCTAGAAAAGTAGGTAATTAAATTTTTTATGTTGTTGTTTGATTTAGAGTGTAAACAACAAACACTTGCTGATAAAATAGAACTTGACAAAATCATGACCTAATAAAAATGAACGAAAACTGAATGAAACATTAAACTAATGAGTTTAAAGTTAATATCGAATAATCGAAAAAAAAATTAAAAAATAATATACATAAATGATGTTAAAGATTAGTAAAAGCTTAATATAAACGTAACGTTTAGCATTTAAATTTCAAACTAAATCTACAAAAAATAAAAAATAAATTGTCTGTAAATAAAACTCAGACAAATTAAATATTGATATTAAGAGCAAACAACCCTTGACGTCCGAGAGCTTACAAATTAACCAAATATCTATTCTCTATCGCGCAAATAAACAAGGTCAAGGCTAAATAAAATGAAATACTTGTATTTATGCAACTATTTATCCGAAAGTGAATTTCGTGACTTTTTAAATATTATTTTTAAGTAAAAACCACTTCCGTAGCCACAGTTAGTATTGATAAATACTATGGGAACTCCATCAAATTAATTGATTATAAGGGTTTTCGTTGTGATCGTTCCAGTACAAATGATGCCAAAAGGTCAGGTAACCCTGAAAAGGTCGTCACGTCATAAATAGTCGATAAAATCCATAGAATGATTTCAGATGATCAAAGAATGCCATATGTTAGGTGAAGGACTGTTATCATCTCAACCGACATTTGCTGACGACACGGCTCCTTTAAGCATCCTCGAAAGTCCCCCAGTAGCGCACAAACTAAATTAAAAAAATGGTTAAAGAAATGGAGAATTAGGGTTAATAAACAAAAATGTCATCATATCACGTTCACACAGCGTAAGGACTAATACCCTCTATTCGCATAAGCAACAACAATTTTCAAAGGACAAATACCTCGTTAGACCGTTAGTTGGAAATCCTTAGAGAAACAAAGTTAATATGAATTTAGTTAAAAGCAGCCCAACTTAACTGGCTTATAGGCAGTAACTCCACATTAGCTTGAACTTCAAGCTTCTACTAAGTCGATCATCAACACAATATGGTGTGGAGAATAATTTTTGTTATCGAAACGGCAATATCAGGGTGTGTCAAGCTATCATAATTTCGGAAAAATTATTATTATTATTATTTTTGATGTATTTCACACTCAAATTATTGATTAAAATCATATACTCAGAGTAATTCCACTTTTCGTCATCTGCATTGTCGTCTTCGCAAATTTTGTCTTAGTCATCCGTTTCGCATGAAAGCAACATTTTTAATGTCTCCCGCCTGAAGGGCTTGAATTGTGATTGTGGTTTTTTTTTGGTGCATCAAAATCGAGATCCCACAAAAAAAAAAAAAGAATTTGCTGGTGTGAGGAACCCAACTTTGAGAAACCGGTAACGCCACCCCTGGATAATAGATGATGCCCAGCTTCAGATACTCCTATGCTAAGCTCATAGTCAATATCAAATTTTGGATCAATTGGCCGAGCCCTTTAAAAATGGCTGTTATTTGCAAAATATTTTGATTCTGCCCCACTGTGCATTGAATATTAGCATACTTATGAACAAGTGAATTCTACTCCCTTGGAGCTTTTACAGGATATACCGGAACCCCATTCAGGTCTTTTCTCAATGACCTAAAAACCAATTTTTTATATTTCTAAAGTTATGGCCATTTTCTATTTTCCACCTGTATTCCACCCCTATAGATTTTTCCCTGAGAAAAAAAAAAACTGAATGTACTGTTTCAAGTTTTATATTCTATTGCCTTAGGGCTTTCACAGGATATACCGGAACCTCGTTCAGGTCTCTTCTAAATGACCAATTTAATTTTCTATGTTCCATCCTATATTTCACCTCCTGTAGATTTTTATCTAAGAAAAAACTGAACATATTGTTTCCAGTTTTAAATTCTACTCCCTTAGAAATTTAACAGGATGTATTGGAATCCCATTCGGGTCTGTTCTAAAGGGCCCCCATTGATTTTCAAACATGGAGAAAGGTATAAATATAATATTTACAGTTTTCGAATCTACTCCCTTCAAGCTTTCACCTGGTATATATCACAACCCATTTAGGTCGGTCCAAAGTCCCCATACCCTACCCTGAAATTGCCTGTTTCTAGAGTAGTATAATTCTTAACTGAAAAATTTGATTTTTTTTGTTTGAAAAAAATTATTAAATTGAAAACTTTTTATCAATAATTTATCAAAAATTGTTAATAGTTTTGTGTTTTAGCATAAAAAAAAAATGAAATTTTTAAAAATCTACTTTTTACAGTTTGTGGAACGCAGTTAACATAGATATGGGTCGCATTTAACTGACGAATTTATCTTCGCACCCTTTTTATTAATGTGGCAATTGTTTAAACAATTTTTGTTTACTTATAAAATATTAAATTAAAAAAATTTCTTTGAGGAAAATGCAAAAAGCAATGGAAAGTCTTTCATACTGTTGTCATTCATACAACACACATTTATTCATTTATTACTCACATTTTGATTAAATATTTACATTAATCCAAACACACATGTGTCAATAAATCCAATGACACATAATGAAACGAAAACAAATAGAGCGGAAACTCTGTCATTTCAAATAATTAAATAATGAAATGATTGATAAAATTCAAACTTTGTGAACCATTTTATTATTAATTTCTTTAGAAAAACAAAAACAAAAAGGTAAAACGTCGTCATTAATTGTTTTGAAATAACATTAATAATTGCAACAGGAAATATGTTTTTACTCAACTTTTTGTTTGTATTTTTAATAATTTTGCAGAAATGTTGTTTTTGTCTTTGCCTCTATTTGTGTGAAATATAATTTTCCCTGCATACCCTGCAGTGCTGAGAACTTTATACCACAACATTAGCAAGCTTAACTTAAAA
Source organism: Phasia obesa (assembly GCA_949628195.1). Classification (NCBI taxonomy): domain Eukaryota; kingdom Metazoa; phylum Arthropoda; class Insecta; order Diptera; family Tachinidae; genus Phasia; species Phasia obesa. The sequence goes on along the minus strand of OX451218.1, from coordinate 139,377,078 downwards.
CTATGAATCTTTAAATTTTAGCTTAAAACATTTCACTATTCCTATAAAACTAATCCATTCCAAAGTCAGGAAAAAACAAACTCAAGTTTAAATTGCAGGTTTTGAATTATATTTTTCCTAGATTTTCTAAAACAATCTTATTTCTCTGAATGAAATCAGAAACTTCAGGTATTGAAAAAATATTTAGTGGTATTGATAAGTCCTAAGTTCCGTGACCCAAAGTATCTTTAGTAAATCCTTTTTGTTCAGTGCACAAGTCCTAGGCTAGGCTAGAGATCATTCATATCCCCTGGAGATAATAGAGAGCCACCATTGGGTATGCCAAAGAAAATATTCTGGTCTTATAAATCCATATTAGGACCCTAGGTTGGCTAAACAGTGCGCCCGCTTATTGCCAACATGTTCAAAATTAACCCAATCTATACATATAATAAAATAGTAACTCATTTCCCTCAGACCGTCAGCTTTTCGTTTGTGTTCGCATCACGTAAAAACTACTGGATGGATATCAGTAACATTTTGTGAGGTGGTACCTTAGCATCCTGATCCCAATATAGGATGCTTTTTATTTCCGCAAAACTATCTCATTTCCAAGTGAAAGTGGAGAAATTTTCTGTTTAAAACTGGGATATTTTAAACACTATCGCGCAACATTAGGCTCCAAAAATTTGTATTTGATTTATATTTTTACTTGTGGAATTACAATGTTATTAAAATATTTTACACAGCTTTTACAGAGCTTTACAATAATTTTTAAAATTTTATCCAGGTATGGGTACCTTTATATAAAGCAAATACATAAACCATAACTGAAGCACTATGAAAGTAAGAGTCTTACTATTGGTGTGGAATACATTTAAAGCAAAATCGAGCAAAATATTGTCACCCACGACGTGGCGTGCACAGCTAATACTTACATTTATATAGTGATCAACGATTTCTCAATGTAGCAATAATCGGAACTTGAAGGTAATGCAATAAATTTAAAGGAGTTTTTAAAATATTCGGTGCGGTGTGTGAGCAGCGAATGTTACCTTTTGTTTGCTTTTGTAAAATTTTCTCTTTTTTTTTAGTTCAAAACAAAAATGCCATTCGCACACGATGACTCACTTCTCTCAATCGACTACAAAAAACGACAATTTTATCTTAACAACAACACCGTTTATGAGTTTTTTAAACACGTTTTGTTAGGAAATAAATATGCAGATTTATAAAAAAAACATTTGTTTTTATTATTTTACTCTTTAATTGTTACACTAACACAGGCAAACATATGTAAGTAGCTTTGTATCTTTGGATACTTTCAAAGTAAAATTAAGTACATGTGTACTTAATATGAATATTTTTTATTTGTCGGATATAAAGATAAATAAAAAAGATATATTTGCTCTATTGCAGATAGAGAAAGCTTGTAACTTTTAGTTCAGGCAATTTATTCCCTTAATTATTTACTTAAAGGTGTAAGTTTTCTAATGATTAGTGGAACCACCAGAGTTGCTGGGGCCAGACTAAAAAACCTTACGCTTTTCTTTCCAAAAAGTTAATTTTTAATAGGAAAAGTTACGAAAGTTTGACTTACAAAAATGTAAAAAAGTGTAACCAAACGGCATCACTGGTGTCTACGTGTTTTTTCGATTTTTTATTTTAAAATGTTAGGGAAGTGTTTGTTAAATATTCACCAAAAAATTAAAAAAAATACGGTTAAAAAATAATAAATGTTTAACGGCTACTTTATGGTGCAAAATCATCTTTAGAGATAAATCAAATTCTAGCCTCTGAAGGCCTAATTAGGTTTGGAGGCAGTATTTATATAAATATCCCTATTTTGGCCATATAAATTTCATGTTGGAAAAGGTACATGCTGCCCCGCATTGAGCCCAATGTAAACACAAGTTGTGATATCGTTCTTCTGGAAGCAACTTGAAAAAGTCAAATCCAGTTTTAGCGCTTTCTTAGGACTTTTCTTGTCTTCTCTAAATACCCATTGAATCCACTTTAAAATCTCATATTTTTTCATATTTTTTTTGTAAAATCAAAATTTTAAAAAAGATATATCTCCTATAGTGGGCAGAATCTAGACGTAGAAATTATATTGCTGGAATCTACTAGTCTTAGTTTATTTCCAATATGCCGATGACCTGATTAATGGTTTTTCTAATACCCACTGGAGCGAGCCACTTTAAAATTTGGTTTTTTTTATTTTTTTTTTTTCGAAAAATCTAAATTTTAAAAGATATATATCCGATACTGGGCAGTATCTGGACGTAGAAATTATATTGCTGGAATCTACTAGTCTTAAGCTAATTCTACTATGCCGATGATCCGATTCATGTCTTTTCTAAATATCCACTCGAGTCACTTTAAAATTTCATATTTAAATTTTTTTTTTCGAAAACTCTAAATTTTTAATAATATACATGGATATAGAAATTATATTGCTGGAATCTTCTATATATTAATAAATATATATCAGAATCTAGACTTAGAAATTATATTGCTGGAATCTACCAGTCTTAGGATAATTCCACTATGTCGGTAACCCGATTCATTCATGTCTTTTCTAAATACCCATTTAAAATTTCATATTTTTTTTTCAAAAAATCTAAATTGTAAAAAATATATATCTTCAATACTGGTCAGAATCTGGATGTAGAAATTATATTGATATAATCTACTAGTCTTAGGCTTCAATTTGTAAAATGTAATTTTTTTAAAGCTTGTGGAACGCAGTTAACAGAGATGTGGGTCGTATTTAACTGACGAATTTATCTTCACACGCTGAATTAAATTTCGTTTAAGAAAATAAATGAATTTTAAAATAAATATTTTTAAAAACAAAATTCATATACATACGTACTAGAGTATCCACTCGATTAATCGTAGAATTTTAAGTCGATTAATCATTCGAGGGGAAAAAAATAACTCGAACAAATTACTTATATCTGTTATGTACATCGTATAAAAATATGAACCTACTTAACGTGAGTCCTTAAAATTTTTACTATTTATATCCTACATAATTCAAATCTTCTTAAAACTGTACTTTTATAACAAAAGATAAACTGTAAGCTGCCCTGTGTTAAGTATCAGTTAAAACATATTTCAGAATTCATCTTCTATTTACTTATATATTATATGTTGTGTTCAAAACGTGTTCCTTACCTTTTTCGCATAACGAAAATGATATATTGTAATTCATATTTTTCTTTCAATATCACAAAACAATTACAAATTAAATTCTAACTTAATTAACGAGCACACTAAACCAAGACCTTCACTAGTTGTAGTGAAACACTTTTTGGGAATCGAACCCCAGACTGATATACTAGCATTCTACCTACTAGCCTACTACTGGGTCAATTAATTCATATTTTATATTACCGAAAAGCTATGAAATCATTTCATATTATTTAGGCTCAAAACCTTTCATGCGTATTGGATGAAGAAATGAAAATATCAAATGAAAATAATTTTCTAATTGAAATAAATAAATCAATAAAACATTTTTAAAAAACATCTATAATTTTGTATGGTTGATTTTTCTCATTGGATACATATTTTTAAAATATGCGCGATTAATTCGAGTAATTCAAAAAAAATAATCGACCAAAATTTAATTTGCATAATCGATTAATTATTTGATCGAATAAAATCAAATCCGTACACATAAAAAATATCTAAACAAAATATTATCTAAAACTAATTTTAATATTTAGTTGGATAACCTTTACTTTACGCTTTTTTTTAGCGATAATATCTTTTATCAAAAAATTCAGGGAATTCATTAAATGATATAGTGAAGGGTACATACATAAGCAACGGCAGTGCTGTTATATGTTATGATTTCGAATGTTATTCACACGTGTTGAATACCCAAAAATTAAGTTTTATGTTTTAAGGTACATACATACATATGTATGTATGTATATGCATACGTATGTATGTACGCGCTTAAACATATGTATATATGAATATGTGTGAAGCAGTTTTACCGGTATTAAGAAACTGTCTTGACAAGTTACCAAACATTAACTAACAATACAGTATTTCAAATACAACAAAAATACCTATAATTAAATAATCTCTTATGCATGTGTAATTTAAAGCTTGTTTTAACAAAAAGCTTTTTTAATTTATTTTGAAACAGAGTTGGTAAAGTTGGTAGAATTGTACCCCAGTTGGTACAATCTGAACGTGAAAAGCACAATGATTTACCAACGACTTATTTGGTGCAATTAAAATTTTTTCTCAGTTTCAGACTGCAGACTACTTCATTTATAACTTACATACATATGGCTGTGAGAGGGTCTGCACAATCGTCTCTTTTTGTTATCCATAGTTATAGTATAATGAGAAGAGAGATGTCTAGGTAGGTAGAGGTCAAGATCAAGATCATGTAGAATGTTTTTGTTTGTTCGAAAATTTGTGGGCTATTTACGTCAATAAGGAGCTGATATGGAGCTCCTTACAAGAAACGTAACCAATGCATATTTTTTAAGTTAAAGCTAAACTCTTTCCAAAATCATTGCCAATATATCATTAATTGCCACCATTAAGAGTTTCAAAAGAATTCCAAAGTATAATTGATCAATTCAAAGTCAGATCTGTCTCCTGTTTTGGGAACTAGAAGGTGTAATTAGTCTTCTGATTTTAGAGACTTATCGCTGATGATTATTAGATTTGCTGCTGTCCTGTTTCCATGCACACAGATGGGTGTAAATGTGAATGTTTCTCCATCTGATTTATGGGTATAAGAAATTTTATATATAATCACTAAGAATCAATACTTCATTTTACTTTTTTAGATCAAAAAAACACTGAAAATTATATTTTAAATATACAAGTTTTGTGTTTTATATTGATTTTACATTATATCATACCTGTTCAAAAAAAGTTGATCGTTTTATAATATTTTATTTTATTTCCTGACGATGCGCTACCTAATGGTGTAGCGAAATATTGAATATAAAAATAAACATAAATTTAAAAATTTGTGTAAAAAAGACCTAGAGCTTAAAAAACACAATTATAAAATTATTAAAAAGGTCAAAAATTACAATAATTATTCATGATTTATGTTTAGGCTTTTTATTATTTACTTTGATAACCCTGTTATGTATAACTAAATTATCTATAATTTAGTTACAAGGCCATTTTACTGAACTAAAGCCTTTGAAAGTTTTCGCATTTCGCATTTTCGGATTTAGATCCGGTTACTTTGGTGGAGCATCTGCCAAAATAATTTTAAGTGAATTAGCAACAAAACAACAGAAAATCAATGAATCAAAGTCAATTATAATTATTTTAATATAATCTAGTATAATGATATGTTAAAATACCCTAATATATTGATTTGTCCTATTTTAATGTCGAGCTACTGTATGTATGTCTTTTTCGTTTACTTAATGTCAAATTTTGGTACAATTTCATTATTTCTGCGGTACAATTTAAACATTGTCAGATCCCAACACTCTTAGTACAGCTTTTAAATTTCATTTACCATCTCTGCTTTGAAGAGTATACTCTCTTTTCTCTTACATTTTGCAAGTTTGTTCTCTTAACCACTCCTCTACCAACAAAAGTGGCGATTTCATGTTAATATTTTTGGGCAGAAAATGAAATTATTGTATTTGGTTGCATATAGAATATAGAGTTTGCTGCTTGCGAATTTGTTAAAACTAAATTAGTGAACGAGTGATTTTTACTTTAAAATTAGTTTTATTTATTTATTTTATTTATAAAATGATACAATACAACACATACTACAAATTATATTCTAATATAAATTATCGAGCAGAATAACGAATATCTTAACTCGTTGCAGTGAAACACCCAGAGTCTGTGGTGGGAATCGAACCCACAACTTCCAGACTGATAGGCTTAGTACACTACCTACTAGCCTACCGGGGCACAAACAACTGCTCCTCCCATCGCGTTCAGTCTACCTAATCTAGTTGGTTGGCCAGTTTAAGGTATTAATATCATATGAAGGAACAATGAAACACGTGACTCCTATACATAAGTTATACTATTGTCGTTTTCTTATCCATGAGTCCAAGCTTAAGAGGCATCCATAGTCAGCTGCCCATTTAAGACAGACATATTGCACACACACTATAAAAAATTATCTAACTATGTTCAAAAATTCATTTAAATTTGTTTAACCCTTATTCCATTTTCCCCTGAGGATTCAGGTTTTGTGGAAGACATAGGAAACTGTAAAAGTATCTAGATTTAAAATTTCATTAAAAGTCGTTCAGCCTATTAATAATCAAACTTCTGAGATCGGGATGTTTCAAAATGTTCTGGGATTTTCTAGAATGTTGTCGAATTCGCTTTCTGAATTTCTAGAAATTCCAGACCCTATATATTCAAAGCCAAGCCTTAAGTGTAAAATTTTTGTTGGTAATTTGCATTAAAAGTTGTGATAATACTTTATACTTTCATTTCATATCTTTAGTGAAACTTATGTTGAATCCATACTAGAGCAGCTTCTATCGTGCTGAAAGTTCATACCTCACAATTTTGTTTGCTTACAATAATCAGAAGACTTTAAATATCATCTAGCCAAGATAAAAATCGAAGAAGATAATACTTGCGAAAAGTGCCTGGAAGACGCTGAGGCCCACATTGCGTGTGAATGTCCAGCACTGGCTAGCATAAGACTAAGGACCACTGGTAGAGGCTTGTTAAATTTGGTTGTCCCAGAGGGGACCTGAGTCTAGAGAGTCTGTGTTGAGAAAGAAGGCCGATGGTCTGAAATCAGTAAAGTCAAGATCAAACGCTGCTATAATTATAAATCGGTTGCATAAAATCATTGAGGCCGGAAAGGGACCCATGAGGGAAGCGATCTCCTTTGTTATTACTTCCCGCTACATTAATAGTAATAATTTCAACTGTCTGGCATCGCTTTTAAGCTCTCTCAATTTTTCAATTCAATTTCTCTGTGTACTTTCTTTTTCTTTTGTTTCTCAATAAGTCAGCTGTTGTTAAAAGCTCATTTTTGGACGTTTTTTCATGCGCAAACCAAGGCATTATGTCAATAGGACGTGAAAGTAAAATAAACAATAAAACTAAATTGAAAAGAAAAAATATAATATAATAAACTTCATGTTGTTTGCGTTTCTGGGCATATGAGTGTGCGTGTGTGTGTGTGTATGACATAAGGTGTGTGAAGCTTGGACTCATATGTTTGTGTAATTGTTGTTTTTATTTTTATTACAGCAAAAATGATGTATTAATGCACATGTCAAATGAGTGCATACCTGATTATGATGTGGTTTTACTAACAGCTTGTATGTATATTCATACTTGTGTATGTTTATTTAATGAATCTGTTTGCATTGTGTGCAATTATACTGTTTGACAATTGTTGGTTTTGTCTTATGTGTCATCATGGTTTTTCTAGGAAGATATTAAAAAGCAAAAATTAAAAATTAACTAATTGCAAAAGCAGTGTGACAAAAACACAAACACTTTTGCACGTCAGCTCCCAAAGAGAATGACAACGAATAAAAAGGGTTTATTGGTGCAAGTTCATATGCACCAATAAATGTGTGCGTGTTTTGTTTTTAAAATGGCCTTGTCATTGCCATTGCTTTTTCTATTCCTATTTTATAAAAATTTACACTGCAACCACACGTTTAAGTTTTTCATACGTACTAATTGTCAAAATTCATTTAAATTAACAGCTGTGACTTATGTAGTCTCCACGGAACTTTATTTTTAAGATGGCGGCAAAACAGTTTTAAAAAAGAAAAGCCACAAATTGTTCAATCAGCTGTTTTCTTAACCGAAAACACACAACTTTAAAGAGAAATTGCAAGCAAGTTCCATTCAATTGTTATAAGTAGATATAAAAGTATTAGTAAAGTGTGTGTGTTGAAAGGCAATAATTGAACGTGTAACCCCCAAGTTAGAAACAATTCTCTTTTTATTAATTAATTTATATTTATTATTAATGGAATCTTGATTGTCAATTGCTAAACAATAAATTATTTTTGCATAGCTGTTGTTTGATTTCCGGTTAAAACGTTTATCAATAAAAGTTCTCCTTTGTTTGTAGCGTTAAATTTAATTAATGTATTTTTTGTAATCAATTAGTAGTTTTTCTGGTTTGATTTTATTGTTTTAATTTAAATAGAAAAATTTTCTGAATCAACATGATTTTTTTTTCGAAAAGAAAGTGTATGCTCATGCGCTAAAGATTCGTTTTTCTCTCTAAATTCCTTATTTTACCCTACACACTAAGAGATGGTTATGTGGGTTTTTCTTAATTAAAGCTTAATTGTTGAGTTTATAATGAACTGACCTAAAGAATGAACAACAATGGCTGGGTTAAATAAAATTTTAGATAAAAACACGCTCTAATTATCATACGAACAATAAAATAAAAAAACGATACATACTCCTCCCCAAGGAAAAACTAAACCTTAAATCCATGTTTCAATATCATACTCAGTCATTTGATCTTTCATGTCATGTGGGTTCAAAGAGTATGACAGTACAGATAAGAAGTGGGTGTGAGTGACGATAAACTTTTTGACATGTCTGCTTAATTAACTGTTAAGTCATTTGAAAAAAATCATAAAATAATTTTCTCCATGAAAAATGTTCTTTTTGTATAATAGTCTGGCAACTACAACGTCACTTTTAAAACGATTTTTTGAGTATGACAGAACTCTGCCAGATGTTTTTGTGACGCTTGTGAAGAATAGTGAATACAGAGGGGTTATTACGTATTCCGATTCGAAAAGGAAATCATTCGAATTTGTATGACTTTATCATTGTGTTTCGAAAAAAATTTCTTTCGAATCGAAATACGTAATAACCCCCTGGCCTTTAATGGCTACATACAAGATGATAGGTGTGGATTTGCACCAGTGCCTAACATGACGGCCTATCCTGACAGAGGTCTTACTTCTGGTTAAATACGATAACCTTTGCCTTATGCAGCTTTGAAAACATTAATACACATTTTAGTACCATTACTACTTAAACTATGTTCTGGTCTCTTGTGTAGTGAAGTAGCTGAAATTTAGCTCAACTTTAATCAGCTGCTGCTATACTACATCTGACGAGTAATGCCCATTCCATGCGAATTGGTTTGAAAGCGCAGCTACCTTGGGACTCCTCCGAAGAGATCTAACTAACAGCCTGGGCAAGGACATTTTATACCTGCGGCTACCGTTTTCCATAGCACTAGTGTCTTAAGTCAGTGTTCGGGAACTCATCTTCATCCAGTTTTAGGTGCCAGGAACTCCAGGGTCTGGTTTTCCCATATTCCAAGTATGTGAAGATGACATATCTGTAGAAAACAGTCTGCAGAAAAGTTAAGTCATATTCGCTATGTGATACCCTGTAGAAAAATATGTATATAAAGCTTTTACGATCACGAACAAATAATTAATTAATAATTAATTTTTATGGTTTCGAACCCAAAGGTTAAAAACGTAACCGTATTGTTTTTCCTACAGGGCCCGTCTGTCAGCGCCTTTTATCTCCAGAACAGTAAACAGTAGACTTGAAATTTTCACAAAATTTGTATTACTATACTAAAAGTTATAGGGTGTTCCGAAAGTAACATAAATTTCACGATTATGGCTTTATTTTTTGAATCGTTAGAGGCAGCATAGACTTTAAGTTTCGAAGCTGTATAGCGAATTTATTAATATTTCTCCTTGGCAATAATTTAGTACTATAGAATAATACCGACGAAGTAGGGCTGCTGAGATATGTACTAGTAAGAATTGAAAAACTAATACATATCGGCAATTAAATTTATGTTGGCTGTTTGACGTGGCTGGGATACGAACCCGGTGACTCAAGCCAAGATATTGGGTGATTTTTTAGATGCATGTGAACTCAAAATGATAGTGCAGGACAGAAATGTTGTGGGAATAAAATTTATTTTTATTAAAACTTGTTATCATGGCATTTATTTTTTAAATATAATTTTCGCTAAAAGCTACAGGATCCATTCGATCAGTCCAATTTTTAAAACTTTTCTTAAAATAAATCTGTTCATATGACATTAATGGCGGCTTAAATATTGCCAACTAATGATTTAATAGTTGCTGGTTTCCGGTATAAACCAATGACTTAACATAGGGATACGAACCCGGTGACTCAAGCCAAGATATTGGGTGATTTTTTAGATGCATGTGAACTCAAAATGATAGTGCAGGACAGAAATGTTGTGGGAATACAATTTATTTTTATTAAAACTTGTTATCATGGCATTTATTTTTTAAATATAATTTTCGCTAAAAGCTACAGGATCCATTCGATCAGTCCAATTTTTAAAACTTTTCTTAAAATAAATCTGTTCATATGACATTAATGGCGGCTTAAATATTGCCAACTAATGATTTAATAGTTGCTGGTTTCCGGTATAAACCAATGACTTAACATAACTCCATAAAACGCAATCCAAAGTCGTTATATCGCACTGACGATCTGGCCAGTGAACAGGATAAATTTCACGGAAACAAAATTTATTTTGCAATCAATCTATTGTTAAGCGCGGCAAGTAGCGACGTCTTGCTGGAACAAAATATCGTTGATGTTAAGCTGATTAATTTTGGAACACAAAAATTTAGCATGGTTCGATAGCTCTCGCCATTCATCGTAACGGCAGCTCCTTACTCATTTCCAAAGGAATAAGGACCGATGATGATAATTTTAATGGTTATGATGGTGACTCGTTCACGGCTTGAGGATTCGCACTAAATACGGCAATTTGGTTATTGACGTAACCATTTACCAGGAATTCTTTTATAAAAATGCCAATCTTCAAACGATGGTCGTTTGGCTTTAATTCTTGCATGAGCTGTATTTTATAGGCACGTAAGCCAATATCTTTCCGTAAAATATTCCATGTAATCAAAGGACAAATGTCAACAAATTAAGAACGTCGACGTATCGACGTTTCGGCGTCTTCTTTTATAATTTGCGCTACAGCAGCAATATTCTCTTTAATACGCACATTTCTTTGTGTGTTTTTGTTGGTGATTTAGAATCGAGAAGAGTAAAATTAGTGCGAAAGCAATCAACAACTGCACAAATTGCTTGCTCACTATTTTGTTCACCCTAAAATAGACGAAGTGATCTATGGACATTTTAAAAGTTAATTTACACAATTTGGAAGCGTTGTTCTGGCGTTATATGACTTATTTGCCAAGCCTTACTGAACACAGTTTCACATTTTCTGCTTTCAAACTATAGTTATCGATGTCGATAGTTCTCATGAAACTAAAAGAAACAGCTGTCGACGTACTAAACTTAAAAGTACTGATTTTAACTAAAACTTTTAGTTTTAAAGCCCGGTCGTATTACACGGTAAACAAGGGCAGAATAACCATGTTTGAAGAAAAACTCTACTTTTGGAACACATTATTACCAATTTAGGAATCTTGGTATTAAAACAAGGAACAAAAAAAACATTTTTTTGAACTTCTGTTATTTTGCAAACATGCTTTTTTAATTGATATTTATAAGTTGGTTTTCACTTCTATAGTTCAAAACGGTTACAATAGGTCATGTCATACCTCAAAAGCTTTTCCTTTATTTATTTTGCCGTAGTTATTGCACAAGTCGTTCACAACTAATTCCATTTTTGCTCATTCGTTAACATAGTTTTTATTTTTTTGTTATTGTATTTGGTCTTATTATTCGTTGCCAATAGTAGCCAACATTTAATAGTTGTATGAGTCTTAAGAGTTAAACGAATTCAGTTGAGCATACGACGTTAGTGGGTTAAAACGTTTTTATGAACGCGAGGAACTGTTTCTATTAAAAATAAATTGTTTAAAAAATTAAAGAAAATGCATGAAAAAATAGCAATAAATAATGTTTATTTATTGAACAAGATTGAAAAAAAGTGAAATAATAATAAATTTATTTAAAAAAAAAATGTAATAAATATTTTTATTGCAACTTATAGATAAATAATAAAAATTGTTTCAAAAATTTGGAAAAAATTGAGTGTTCAAGAAGAAAAAAAAATAATTTCTTATTGTAAATAATTAATCATTTGTTAAATCAATCATTTCAAATAACAGAAAATTTTAAATATTTTTTTTGTTATGTTTGAGCTATTGCAAAAATGAATGAGTGTGTGTTTTTGTGCAATGTAAAAGCGCTAAAAATATTTAGTGTTAAATAAAAATAAAAAAAGAGGAAAAAAAAGAAATTTATTTAATTGAAAATGAAAATGAACCCACCAATAAATAGTTCTTCGTCCATCCATACAACTATTCATCCTTCTTATTATACAAAAATGAGTCTACCCCTAAAATCGACGTGTTAGTGTATCATCGCTTTGATGTTTTTTGTTGTTGTTGCAGATTATTATTTTTATTCGTTTTTGGTACAAACTAAAAATGTCGGCCAATTTGTCTGCGGGGTAAAGCGATTGTTGTTATTTGGTGTCATTATCTTCGTTTTGGTTGTCGACGTAGTTTTCATGTTTTTTTGTGTATTTGTAGTTATTGTTGTTCTTGTTGGTAGGTTTTGCGTCCACACACTTATAAAAACTTATTTTAATGTTTTAAACCTTTTAAATATTAGAGGAAATTCCGAGGCTGGTTCCAAAACTGACGAAATTGTATATAGTGGTATTATTAACGAAAAGTGTTATTAGAAGCTTAACGACAAAAATAATTAAATCAACTTAATTTTTATTCAAATCTATGTACGGATTATTCAAGCGAACAATAATTATTCGCATCAAGGGGTTAAAGGCATCATTGCAACAAACTTTTTCAAAAATGAGACTGGTACACGAAACAATTTTTTTTCACCAATTAAAGGTTTGACTTAGTTTTAAATTAAAGTTCAATTAATTTTTTAATTGAATCGAATATATGTGTATTTAAACATATATTAAACATTAATTGAATCAAATAATTATTTGATTAAATTTTAATCTGAAACCAATTAAAACCTTAATTTGGTAAAAATATTTTTTCTGTGTAGCGTAGTTCCTGGTGCTCTATAACAAAACAGAGTTATTTCTGCCTAAATTCAATGGTAAAATTGTACGACATGAAGTTTAAAAAAAAGTTTCACATGTCACACAGAACGGAAAACAGTTCAATTACGGCATGAGACATTTAAGATAACACAGGTGATCAAATAAGGGAATAGAGAAAAGCTGTACTTTTGGCATATCTGTAATTGGACATTTTTAGAACAGTGTTGCAGCGCCTCTGGTGTCAAGTAGACACATTAGTTTTGAAACTGTAAAGCCACTTTATTAATATCTTATTTCGCCGACGATTTAATGCTATAGAATATACCGGCAAAGGAGAGCGCTGTGATATATACTAAAGCATTGCACCGCACCGCTGTGATATATACTAGAGCACAAAAAACGAAGCTTATAAGACGGTCATTATAATATTTCAATGAATTCAAGTTTGTTTATTGCCCACGAGTAACGATAATAAACAGCGGAGACCAGCGAGCTAAATGCGATGAGCTTTCAGAGTTTCCACAAGCAAGTTTATATAAGTATGAGTAAATGTTGAACATAATAACAATGAACTTGGGCGAGTTTAAACAGTTTTATGCTTCGAGTAAAACACGAACACAGTACAAGTGTACAAACAAAAAACAGGGAAGTTTTTAACAACATTACTGAGGTTTATATAAAGGTCTTCATTTCTTAAGAAAAACACAAAAAACCACTAGTGTAAGCAAAACGCACTAAGCCTTATCCAAAAGTTATACACAACTACTAAATAAAACATAATGAGTGTTTCGAACATGAGACGAGTAAACACGGCGCTGGTATAAAAAGTTAAGTTTACTCGGTCAGCTCATTGCGTTTATGATACGAACAGAGGTTTGGTCACTAATAGTATGATATGAGTAGGCATGTGTTCAGTAAGCTAGTTTTTGTTCGAACCCATTAGATGAGCTTGCTTATGCAACTGTTTATTACCTACCAATTAACTGTGTTACTTTCCTTAAGTAAGGGATAGGGATAAAACATGTGTAACAAATGTATAGATTTTCCTTGTTATGTCGGGTCATTTAATGACCGTCCTCGTATAAACAAATAAAATATATATGTACTCTACATATAAAAAAACCCAACGTAATGACAGCAACATAAACAGCCAAATGACCATTCGTATTTAGCGTTTTCTTGCACTGTGTGTTTTTTCTTTTTTGTTTGTCTTTTTCTTTACGAAAGTGTCAAGAAATATTCCGCATTATTTAACAATAACAACCTGAAATTAAGATTGTAATTTCCTTCATTGCTGTTTGGTTTTCTTTGAAATATTTTTATGCAATTGTAGAATTTCATTGATTTTTAGGAATGTAATATTTTCTATAAAACAAAACAAAAAAATAAAAGATTTTTTCAGCAAAGGGTTGAAAGAATTATAACTAACAATTCATAATGTTTTGATTTAAATGTTCGATTTATTTAGAAGGAAAGAAGTGTAGTGCTTCTAACACATAGGCGACATCAGATATATTGGCGTTGGCTACAATCGTCAAAGTATAGTCATCTACTTAATTATATTGAAGACGGCATCTACATCGTAAACTCTAACATTGTTGTCGAAATACATATTTTACTTTTACAAAAATAAATTAACATTTTCAAAAAATACGTTTATCCTGTCAAAACAAATACAATTTATCTGAATATAAAAAATTTTATAATTTTTTAATTTGTGAATTCTCTTCTGTTGAATAAAATACAATTTTCGTTACAGCTACAACTGTGGTCGTGTAGCCATTTAGATAGATATGATAGTGTCATAGCGCTTGTGTATTTTAGTTTTGACAGCTTATAGCCGGTAGCCTGCTGTCGTCTTTGTGTTTAAGCTTAATGGTGAAAATTGTATACTAAGACATTACGATTTTTTACTCGAGATATTTTTGATTTGATTATAATGTTATCATATTCTACAAGTGAACAAATTGCTTTTTCCAAAATTTATAAAAATTATTTCTCTAACTGTCAGTCCTGCATCGACGTCAGTGTCGGATCAATATTTTCACTTTGCTTCCACTTCTTTTCTGGCGTATTGCCGCCTAATAATTAAGTATAAAACTAATTAAGTATAAAACTAAATAAATATAAAAATAATTAAATAAAAAACTAATTAAGTATAAAAATTCTTAAGTATAAAAATTATTAAGTATAAAAGTAATTAAGTATAAAAATAAATAGGTAAAAAGATGATTAAGTATAAAAATTATTAAGTACAAAAATAATTAAGAACAAAAAGAATTTTCAGTATGAAAATAATTAAGTATAAAAAATATTAAGTATATAAATTATTAAGTATAAATATAATTAAGTATAAAAAATATTAAGTACAAAAATTATTAAGTATAAATATAATTAAATATAAAAAATATTAAGTACAAAAATTATTAAGTGTAAATGTAATTAAGTATAAAAAATATTAAGTATAGAAATAATTAAGTATAATAATATTTATTGTTAGTTCAGTTATAATTTAACTCTATAGTTTGAAGAAAAACACAAACCGTTAAAATAGCCCTCTTTTAATTGGTCTTTTTAAAAAAGAAGAAAAAAGTATTTATTTTTCCAAAAAAAAAAGTCATTTTAGGGTTCCATACCCTATTATTTTCGCTACAATATCTGTCAGTGCTTTGGAACCTTAATAAGTGGATTATTGAAATGTTTAGAGAAGTTGTATTGTTATGGCCACTATAAGGGTGTTGTGATAGTGACATGATTTTCTGGTATATGGCATTAAGCTCTGTACAGACGGTTGTTAGATCTTACGATATTGTTAGACCTAACATTGTGCTTACACACGATTGTCACATATTTGGCATTATTATTGTGAGCTTGAAGTCTGACAATGTTTTTTCCGACAATATCTCCAGGCAATAATTGTAAGTTCACACGATTAAACTGTATAACAAATGAAAATTAAAACTTAAGGGTATCCTGATATGTAGTAACGTGATTTTCCCGTTTTTTTTAATTATAATAATTGAGCTCTTTAAGTTTTTAAAAAAAGTGTAATAACAATTATTATAAATCAAAGGGTGTTCCAATAGTAAAGTGTGTTTTACGTTTATGTTTTTAGTTTTTAAACAAATTTAAATTGTATCAGCTATAACAACAACTATTATAAAACCACAAACTAAAGGGTGTTCCAATAGTGACGAGATTTTATGTTTATGTTCTTATATTTGAACCTTAATAGGAAGACATTTTAAACACTGTACACAGAGAATGTTTTATTACAAAAAGTATCAAACATAAGATTATTAAAAATTAAGAGGTGCTCCATAGTAGTAGCGATTTTGAGTAAATTGGCTTTATTTTGTAAACGTTATAGACGGACTCATGAGAGAAAAAGTATAAAAATTTAATAAAAATGAAAGCGTGTCCCCATAGTAGATGTGATTGTAACTTATATGAGCTTATCTTCCAAACCGTAAGCAGCAGACGGTTAAAATTTTAAAAAGCCTATAATAAAAACGAAATTAAATTGAATTGAAGGGCACCCCGTAAAAGATATGAATAAAAAATAAAATCGTGTACTTTTAAAGTTTCATATTGACTAATTTATTTTGTTCGATTTTGCTTTGAAAGTAATCCACACCAAATTTTAAGACTCTTACGTATTTACTATATATAAAGGTACCCATCCCTGGAGAAAATTCTACAATTTATATAAAATTCTAAAAATTATTGTAAAGCTCTGTAAAAGACAGACAGGAAATGATTTAATCATTATTTTAAAACAGCGCCATCTTTTGCGTAACCGTGCTTAAAATATACTGCTTTCAAAAATAAAAGATGCCTTAAAGTATGCAGTACCTTTAAATGGGTAAAATAAATCGGCGTACTTTCACTGCTTTTTCCCCACTTTCTCTTGGAAATAAGATATGTTTGCGGCAAAAAGTATGCTATATTGGAAACTATATACTAAGGTACCTTTTCGCATAATTTTTTTTTAAATCCATCCAGTAGCTTTTTCATAATGCGAACACAAGGAGAAAGACAGATAGACAGGAAATGAGTTGAACTGTTTTATTATAGATACATAGCTGGGCGGTTTCAAAAATAAAATAAACATGTTTATTTTTTTTTAAAACAACCGTCTTTATTTTATTTTTAAACCGCCCTGTATGACTCTTAAAAAAACACTATTTTTATAATTTAATGTAATATTTTAATATTTTGTTTATGGTTTTTCCTTTTTTATTATATTTTCCTAATACATAGTGAAAATAAAAATTCATAGTGAAAAAAGAAATTGTAGGAGAAATATGTATATAAAAAATACAACATGACCCAATTTCACTGAATTTAAAATTACTCTCACAGCTAAATAACTGTTAGTACACATCGAATCATCCCTTTAAACTATTTTTATAAAATTGAATTAAAATAATGATCAATAAGACATCTGTTTTAATCACACCACCTTGTGACACGAATAAATTACACACGAAAATAATAAAAAAAAATTAAAAATACTTTCTATCAGCAATTTCAAATTACTTTTAAGGTAACAACAGGGCAACACTAAACAGTTTGAAATAAATCAGCTGGCATGCTGACAGTGGAATGACAAACAAAAATTTTAAATAGAAGAAATTCAAAATTAAATGATATAAAAAGAAACAATATGCCATGATAATAAACTTTTATTTACGAGTGTACTAACCCATACGTAAGCGAACATAAACATGTTAATGAATAAACAAATTTATTTAATTATGCACAAATGCAGAAAAAAACTAACAAAGAAACAACGCACCTACATGCATACATGCATAAAATGCACCAACAGCGTTCATTTGCACTCATACTAAAAATAACACTATGGCTCAATAATTCGCATTAAAAATAAGTTTTATAGTTAAAAAAAAAAAGAAAATATCGTCATCGTGTCACACATACATATACACCTTCAGACTTAGGAAAATAAAAAGTGAACTTGAATGAAAAGTCTACAAAGTGCAGAAACGTCCATAAAAGACAATATTAGAATTACACTCAGAGCAAATTGTTAATAAATAAATTATATTTTCATGGTATAAAAACATTTTTTAGAGTAAAATTTTTTTTTTAATCATTAGATGTATAAAAATCCAAAATAAAATATCAATTAATAATTTTTTGACCGTCTGTAACGAAGCCATATGATTCTTAGAACTTTTTTACACAGGACAAGTTTTGTTGGGCCAGTCTTTATTTATGTGACAGAGAGCAGGAGTTCACTTATTTCGTTTTTCGAAGCCCCAAAACCTAACTGCAAACAAAAATTTCCTACAGCAATAGCATATATATCGTTACCATTTTTCCCTCTGTATGTTGTAAAATGATACTGCTGTAAAATTAGGGATCGAGAATTCAATAAATTTTTTTCAAAATTTCTTTAATAAGGAAACTACAGAAGTGTACAAAGCTTTTGGCTAAAAGATTCGAACCAAACTTTTTTTTGAGCTCAACAGACGAAATATATTAATTGGTCTATGCCCAAGACAGCGCATTGTTTATAATATTTTTGATTTTAATAAGAAAATAAAAATAATTGGGGGTATGACATATAAAATCACTGACAACAAAACTGTATAGTCTAGATCCATTATATGAATAGAGGTATAACAACAAAAATTATTTGAAATCGAATGATGAAAATAAAACATTATATTTGCTCTGAACCACAGTGCCACTTGTCGGGTCAAGGCTACATACAAAAAAATGTCCATAAAATGTTTTTGCAAATAAAAAAATTATTAATAAATAAATCAGTCAAGTGCGAGCCAGACTCACATACGTAGGGTTCCGTCATGTGTTCAGTACAACTTTAAAAAGTTGTTAATTTTTCATGTATTATGGGGCACCCTTTAGTTTTTAATTGTTTTTTATACTAGAGCATAGTACAAAATACCCTGTGTAAATTTCAAGTGTTTGCCTATAACATATAGAAGAGAAGGCGACATCTAGGGAACACTCTTTTATTTTTATTAAATTTATATTCGTTACTTGTTGTTACAGTAGATATTGTAAAATATACTCTGTTGTTAATTTTAAGTGTCAGCCTACTACTATTAAAATATAAGGGCTTTCTATAAAAATATCAGGATCGTAACTATTGCGGTTAAATAATAAGGCAATATTAGTAAAAACACATGTTACTGCGGAACACCCTTTAATTGTTATAGCGGCGATCGCAACACTACACTGCTATAAAAATTTCAAGTCTACCTATTACGGTTCAAAAAATAAAGCCATATACGTCCAAATCATGTCATTGACGGAACACCCTTTAATTTGAATATTTCTTATAACGGCCATGACAATTCTATTTCTATGAATATATTAAGAGTCTCCTATTACAATTAAAAAATTAGTCAATATACGTGAAAAACATGTTACTGTCCGAAAACAATAGGGTTACGTTTTACCCTTTGGGTACAGAACCCAAAAAATGTGATTTAGTACTCTAGGGATCTAAAATTTACTATTTAAAAATATTATTGATATCGAAAAAATAGCATTTTCCATCCCTGCTCCCACCCTTTGGAAGACAAAACATTTTCTTAGAACTGAACAACAGAGCCACCTGTCAGGTCAAATTTATGTAATCCCTGACCAAGGCTATACACAAAAAAAAATTCCTTAAAATGTTTTTGCAAATGAAAAAAATATTAATAAAAAATGTGATTTAGTACTCTAGGGATTAAAAAGGTACCACACTGACAACAACACTGTTTAGTCTTGGTCATTACATTGTTTTTAATCGAATGATTAGTTTGGAAGACAAACTGAACAACAGTGCCATCTGTCGGGTCAAATTTATGCAACCTTTGACCGAGGCTATACACAAAAGAATTTCCTTAAAATATTTTTGCAAATGAAAAAAAATAATAATAAAAAATGTGACTTAGTACTCTAGGGATCAAAAAGATATCACACTGACAACAACACTGTTTAGTATTGGTCATTACATTATTTTAAATCGAATGATAAGTTTAGAAGACAAACTGAACAACAGTGCCATCTGTCGGGTCAAATTGATGTAAACTTTGACCAAGGCTATATACAAAAAAATTTCCTTACAATGTTTTTGCAAATGAAAAAAATATTAATAAAAACTCTGATTTAGTACTATAGGGATCAAAAAGGTACTATTTAAAAATATTTTTATACCGACAAAAAATGTAATTTTCCATCCCTGCTGTACATGCCATGTACATATGCTTAACTCGACTCTTTTACCTTTAACACCGAGACTTCACAAGGTCGCAAATGAATGAATATTGTAAAAATTAGAAAATAAATAACAAACTTTTTCATATGCATAGGCCCTCTTATACTCGTACGTGTGTCATGAGTGATAGAAAGTATAAAATTACTCTTTTGGTTAGAGTTTATTTTACTTTAAAAATCTAATTTTTCCATAGCTACATAAGCTACATAAACTTTTGCATTGAATTTATAGTTTGTCATTGTGTGTTGTTGCATGAAGAGAAGAAGTACGAAACACATGTTTATGTATGTATTTGTTGTAAAATATTGTTTTTGCTTGTTTAATGCCAATTTTTTTTTTAATCTTTTCGATTTTGCGTATGTATGAGTATATTGCGTGCATTCGTATAGATGTAGATTTGTTAATTTATGTATTTAAATGCCAAAACAAACATTATTTTGTTAAATGACTCATGAAAGGTGAACATAGCATTAACCCTTTTCAGGCCGTTCGGAATTTTTTTTCTAATATATTGATACGGAATTCAAAATATAGCATTTGGATTTATATTTAACCCAAACGCTTTTTTACTAATTGTTGTATGGGCGGTAGAGCAGAAAGAATATGTCGACTCAGTTGAGCTGAATCTCTCCTACAGTTAGTAGGTGTCCGTTTATGACAGAATTGCTTTGGTTGCTAAAAGCGTTAAATTACCTGTTTGAATGTTTGGTGCAGGCAAGAAAGGTTTTTATTGCACAACCGATAACCAGTCGTTTATATAACGTTTGAGGCAATGTGTTTTTGAAACTAATTATCTAATGCGTTTTAAGACTAAACATATATGGTTTAAAGGATACATACACACATCCATACACACATGAATAAGCAGATGAACCAACAAAAAGGGGATCTGCTGTGAGCTCTTGTGAACTGGAATCTAAAGATGCTCTTAAGAATTCCTCAGGATAAGCAGAGATCCTACAGTAGGATGGTATTCAAAAACTCGCTGGGAAGGAAAACCAGAAAGGTGTTTGGTTATAATAGGGGTAGGGGTATAGGACTGGATAACTTTGAGGGTGCTGTAGCTTAAGTGGTTAGCACGTTGACTACTAAGCAATGGTCACGAGTTCAATACTCAACCATGGAACATCAATTTTTCTGATATGTATTAATTTTTCTTTATAATAATGAATATCACAGCGCCCTCCTTTGACGGTATTACCACACAGCACTAAATCGCCGGCGAAGTAAAATAATTATAAATTGGCTATGCTAGCTTCAAACTACTTCGCCTAAATAACACCAGAGGCGCTGCAATACTGTTCTAAAAATAATCATAACGTGCAATTGCAGTGTTGCCAGAATCGAAGCTTTACTATCACACTAATCATCTGTCTTATCTACTACTATCCCTTTCCAAAAGAAGTACCACAGTTTACTATAGGCATTAACTGCCTAAGTGGTACTTCTCCTTAAACAAAAAAAAAAAAAAAAACTGCGTCAGTAACATGACTTGGTTACTTTAGGTTACTTTATATATCATCTAGCCAAGATGAAAATCGAAGAAGATGCACATTTTGTGTGAATTTCCAGCACGGTCTAATATTAGACACATGTTAAATGTAAATGACATAGGGTATCTAGGCCTTAGACAATGACTAGCACTCATAAGAGACTTTGTAATCAGGAAGAAGTTGACAGTCTGATTTCACTGCAGTCGAGAACAAAGGTTAGTCTTAGCACGAGCCTGAATAAAAGTAGTTGCAAATTACGGCTTCCTCAAAATATTAATAACAGAAGTGGGTCGAAAGGAGTCCCCTATCCCGCCTATATTAATAAATATATATTACATAAAAATTTCATTGTAATATTTCTAATTTTAAAGTAATTCACATTTGACATCTGAAATTATTTTGTAATAGTTTTTTCTTTTAAATACTAAAAAACCTGGTGACAATACAAAAAGAAATTGTGAATAATTCTTTATTATTAAAAAAGGACTCGACTAAAGAAATTATGAAAGAAATAAAATTTTTAAATTCCACCAAAAATAAAAAATGTCTGTAAGCCTTCTAAGGTTCAATGTCAAAACTGTAGGTAGACTATATATTCTTTGAATTTCAATTAAATCACACTATCAGTTTAGAAACTACAAACAAATGCTACAGAGCATTTAATTTATATTAAGCAAAATTCCAATTAAACCCCCAATGATAGTTAAAAGGTTAAGCTTGAGCAACACAATTTAACGCTAGAAATCAACTACACGCACAACATTTAATGGTTCTTGCAACCCCAATAGTGCAAGAAATAAACAAAATGTCATAAAACAGGGTAAGAAATAGAAATACAGAGTCAGTTAAGAGAGAAACGGAAATTATAGCAAACCCTTGATATTAAATGTTTGGTTTTGGACAATAATGGGTATTGAGGTGGGGTTTATGCTTTAATGTTGTGTTGCTTTGATGTTGAGTTTTACTTTATGAACCTAGACTAGACGGCGATTCTATTTTAGTTTGATTTTTTTTTTTCGTTATACAACAGTAAAAGTTGTTTTAAGAGGATGATAAAACGGCAAAGAACTGTTAGGCCTATTCAGTAATAGCATTGCATTGAAAAAGCCTTCTATGCATGAATTGATAACGTTAGCTTACTCTTGAGTATTGTATTTTATGCTTAGGTTAGGTTAGGTTTGGAAGGGTTGTGCCAAACATGGCACATCCACTCGGAGACCTATTGGTCCATTGTGATTCCCTTCAGCTAAACTACAAACAAAAACTAAGACAATTATGGGGAAAAAGAGAGCCTTATTATGCTTCCTGCCACCTATCACTCAGCCACCCGATTTCCTTGATGAAGCCGACGACATCCTCGATTTTACACCGCGCGATGTTGAAGAGCCCCTCGATAAATCTATTACCTAGCCATCTAAGTCTGCGGCTTGTAATACCGGGCAGTGACACACGATGTGCTCAACAGTTTCCAGCTCCTCCTCATCCTCGCACAACCTACAGAAATCTGGTGTGCCGACGACCCAGTTTCTAGTCATTGCCCTAATTGCGCAATGACCTGTGATCAACCCTATCACGGCTCTTAAAACCTTCTTGTCTAGACCTAGAAGTATCTCAGTTTTCGCAGCGTCCAGTCTAGGCCAGATTGACCTTGACACTCTGCAATCCCCCCTTACTTCCCAAGACACGTTGATTTTCCTGAAAAACTAAGTGCTTAAAACTAAGTGAATTTTAAATTTCTTATACAATGATTTTTCTAATGTTTTTCAAGCGATTTTTGAATATTTAAGTCTGAGCAAACTAAACGCCTTGTCATAAGATACGCAGTTAACTTCTGAAAAACTTCTACAATTAGAATAATTCTTTCTGACTTAAAAACTGAAAGACGGACTTCAAATCTAAATTTCAAAGGGAGTAATCTGCAAGCACTAGTAATCTGCAAGCACTAGTAATCTGCAAGCACTAGTAATCTAACAAGATTAAAGAAAAACAATATATACCAAAATTACTTATAATACGGATATCACCCTTTAGTCGTTAGTTTTATGTTTTGTTTACGTTTAAGTCAAAAGACAATTATTTGCACCAAACACCGCATTTATGGAGACACCATTTAAATTCAATACTCTCTGTTATAACGGAGATATAAATACATTTATAGGGACACCTTTTAAATTTAATATTTTTGTTATTGCGGACTCTGTGAAAATCTCAAGTGTCTAACTATAACAGATTTGTTTGTACTTGTTATTGTGTTCAGAGTAAGAGGATATTACTATGTTTCTTAAAAATTCAAGTCTCTATCTATAAGGGTTGAAAATATAATGTCAGGTACATCAAATTTCATTAACTAAAGGGAAACCCTTTAATTTCCAATTAAATACCTGTAGTAATAGCGGACATAGTAATAAACGTTCTGTGTAAATATAAAGTGTCCATGTATAACGAATCTAAAGATAAGGCCATATTCATCAAATAACATGACCCATTGGTTTTTAATTTTATACTTGTTGTTATAGCGGACTTAACAATACATTTTTTCCTATTCTACCAGGTTCCAGAGATGGAACCATATTTCTCAGAAAAGTCCAAAAAACTGTGCTGCTTATATAAACTTCTTAATTTGTTGATAATTGGTAACAGACTTGCGGGATGTTAATTGCAGTTTGTAATTAACTACCCATGCAATTACGAAATTATATGTAATTGTAATTGAAATCTCAATTAGAAATAGTTGAATGTAATTGTAATTGAATTTTTTTAATTACACATTACATGTAACTTGTAATTGCAAATTTTCAATTACAAATTACATTTAACTGCAATTGAAGAATTATTGTATGTAATGGATAATTTTAAAGAATATAATAGAATTTTGTTCAATTGAAAGTAATGACTATTGTCTAATTACAATTACTTGTAATTGAAAATTTCCAATTACATGTAATGTTATTGACACCCTTTAACTTTTAAGTATTTTATACTTTTAATTACTTTTTTTTCATTTTTATGTATTGTATCTTCAATATATTTTGAACCATCAATAATTACGCATATCTTAACTCTAAAAAAAAAATAAATATACTTGTTAAGTCCAACCAGTGCTAGACCAAAAATATATGTTTCACGGTTACTTTAATTTGCGGGTCATCCCTCTGATGTACGGATGAGAGAAGCAGTGTCCCTCCTTCTTAGTCGAATGTAATCAGGTTCATTTAGTATGTTACGGGCCAACGGATTCGGATGAGTTTCAAGTATCGCTAATTCTGCTTTAACTGATGGCACGTTTAGATCTTTATGATGGATGTTCGAGTTTTTTATATACCAATGTATGATTACATCTGATACGAAGAATCTTATATTGGCGCCTTTGTATTTTTTCTACATTGCTAGCTGAGGCAGTCCCCCATAATTGAATACTACAACATCAAATTGGTTTTTGAATTGACTTGTATAATAAAATCTTGCATTCTAAAGCGAGAGTAGAATTTCTGCCAATAAGCCAGCTTAGTTGGACTGCTTTCAACTTCATTTGTGTTAACTTTGTTTATTGGTTTGTATGTTTCAATTTCTGTGTGGACTTTTTCTGGTTTAGGAATCATGGTAATCAAGGACACCTTTCACTCTGTGGGAAAGTACTCAAGGCGTAAATTGGCATTAAAAATAAAAAGAATAATTCTGCGACCTATACGAGCGAGCATAAGTACTACATACATACCCCGTCTACATTTCGTATGGTTGCCTACAAATAAGGCTAAATTCTTTAAAATCGCGACTTCTAGGACATTCTTTAATTTTTAATAAATGTGTCAGTTGCTATCGGAACACCCGTTAATTTTTAATAATTGTTATAGTTGCTACAGTAATACATCTTTTGTGAAAATTTCAAGAGTCTACCTATTATAATTCGAAAATAAAGCCATATGATTTTATGAGCTGAACTAAACTAATGAGCTCAACCGAACTAAGGAGCTGACTGAACTAGTGAGCTGACTGAACTAGTGAGCTGACTGAATTAGTGAGCTGACTGAACTAGTGAGCTGACTGAACTAACTGAACTAGTGACATCACTGAACTAGTAAGCGAGCTGACTGAACTAGTAAGCTGACTAAACTAGGGAGCTGAACTAAAATAAGAACCTGAACTGAACTAAAAAGCTGATATCAGCTCAGTGTGGTGATCAGCTCGGTTAGGTCAATTGAGTATTAGTTCATCTGAACTAGATCTTTCACTACTACACAACTCTAAAATTTACCCTTATTTTGAATAAGAAGTGAAATTTTTGTTCATTCCCCTCGAAGTGAAAATTCCAATCGTGAAGTTCACATGGAATTTTTGGTCCGTTCATTGAACAGCTGTTCGAAATAAAGTAAGCTATCCATACACATTGACTGTAAACAAAGAGAATAAGCTGATGAAAACCCTTTTAAAATAAAATTCGGTTATAAAAATATAATAACATTATAACATAAAAAAGTGCAATAATTTTTCTAAAGAAAGAAGAAACATGTTCTATTAGGCTCTTCTGCAACATAAAAAAGTGCAATAATTTTTCTAAAGAAAGAAGAAACATCCACTATTAGGCTCTTCTCTAAGCGACTTCCAAACTTCAGCCACCACACGTCTTTTCTTTACAACCCACACAATGAATGTTATTTTGTTTTGCATTTCATTATTAGATCTTGTCATAAAAGAATTTATTACAAACTTTAATATTTTAATTAGAAGAAAAAATACTTACATGATAAATACAGTTATCCAGCAAAAAAAGTGAACAAAACAAAGAAAAGTGAAAATTTTTCGAGAAAAAATCAATCACCATAGGGAATTTTTTGTTGATGACATGACAAATGTGTGAGGGAATTTGAACATTAGTGACGGTCTTTGTGTAATTTTCTTTTTTAGGGTTCCGTACACAAAGTGTAAAAACGTAACCCTATTGTTTTCGCTACAATGTCTGTCCGTCTGTCCGTCTGTCAGCGCCTTTTATCTCTGGAACCGTAATAGGTAGACTCTTGAAATTTTCACAGATGATGTATAGCTGTTGCCGCTATAGCAACAAATACTAAAAATTAAAGGGTGTCCCGATAGTGGTGTGATTTGCATGTATAAGGCCTAAGTTTTGATCCATAATAGGTAGACTCTTTAAATTTTCACAGAAGGTGTATAGCTGTGGCCGCTATAGCAACAAAAATTAAAACTTATAGGGTGTTCCGATATAGAGGTGTTATTCACGAATATGTGTTTATATCTTGAACTGTAGGAGGCATACACTAAAAATTTACAAACAGTAACTAACCCTTAGTTCGCTTTTTAAACAGGTCTTAAGAAATAAACCTAAAAATTAAAGGGTGTTCCGATAATGGTGTGATTTGCATGTATAAAGCCTAAGTTTTGAACCATAATAGATAGACTCTTGAAATTTTCACAAATGGTGCATTACTATGACCCCTATAAAAACAATAAAAATGTAAAGGGTTTTTCGACAGTGACGTGTTTTGCATGTATAACGACATATTTTTTGAACCGTAATAAGTAGACTCTTCCAATTTGTATAGAAGATGTGATGCCATGGCCGTTATGACAATTACTAAAAATTAAAGGGTGTTCTAACAGTGACATGTTTTTCAAGTATAGTAACGTATTTTTTTAATAGTAATAGGTAGACTCTCGATATATTCATAGAAAGAGAATTGCCATGGCCGCCATAGCAAATAACAAAATTAAAGGGTGTTCCGTCAGAGACATGATTTGTAGGTAAATAGCCTTATTTTTTGAACCGTAATAGGTAGACTCTTTAAATGTTTACAGTAGATGTTGTACTTCGGCCGCTGTAACAATTACTAATATCTAAAGGGTGTTCCATCAGTGACATGTTTTTCAAGTATATTACCTTATTTGTTGAACCGCAATAGGTAGGCTCATGCATATTTCTATAGATAGTGTATTACCATGGCCGCTATAAAAAAAGTTACTAAAATTTAAAGGGTGTTCCAAGACATGAAAAAATTAACAACTTGAATTTTTAAAGTTGTACTAAACATAGTACGGAACCCTAAGTGTGTGAGTCTAACTCGCACTTGACTAATTTATTATTTACATTAATTGGTTTAAATTTTACTCTAGAAGAATAAAAAAGTTTAACTCTTATAATTTAAATTTAATCTTATATCTCCCACACTGTAAGAAATTTCCATCCACCTCCTAAAATATATTCCGCATACAAAGAAGTGTAAATTTATAGAAAATAATTTTTCTTGTTCTTGTTTGTTTTTTGTTTTTTTTTTTTCTGCCTTCTATAATTTTGTGTCATGTTGGTGCCATACCCATACTGCGCTGGCAGACTGGCTGAAATCGTTGCCTCGTTTATTCCTCAGTATGTTAAACAACATACTTGCACATACACGCATACGTATGTATATAATTCTTAACCGAGATATTATTTATGTTAACACTTGTACATTTTGTGTTGCAAGCAATACAACGATGAGTACATTCAACTAAATAGTTAAATGTCGGAAATGGTAGGAGTATTTGTCGTTTTTCTTAGTTTTTATTTGTTTATTAGTTATTTTGTTTTTTTTTTTTGCTTTGCTATAAGGGGATGAGCTAATCAGATTGTTTTAAACAAACCCTATTTTTAATTGGAATCTTAATATAATTATAATTTGCAAAATACACTTCTTGACATATGATGTACATATTTCTAAATAAACAAGAACGTGTAAGTAGTTAACAAATTGTAAAGCGTTTCCATGTGTCAATTACTCAGAATGAGGAAATAACGTAATGGATTTTACCCGTATGTGAGGAGATTGGTGCTTTAGGACAGCAAATCTTTTAACTATGCAGACTGTGTTCTGTGATATAAGCTTACATTAATTCACAATAAAACTGCTCCATTTTATCATTAATATTATTTTTTAAATATTTCCTTTTTCATTTGTTATGAATTGAAATTCATCGAATAAAACCAAAATTTTTCTTTTGTATGAAATTTGTTTTATTTATTTTTTTTATTAATTCAAAAAAACAATAATATAAGCATTATATATATTTATATTTATTCATATTATAAAACGGTATCAGGACCATTTCTGTAGAAGAAATATTTTTAGAATTTTTTTTTTCTCTTTTCCGTCTGCCTGTGTAGGCATCACGTAAAAACTACTGGATGTATTTTAATAAAATTTTGTGAGAAGGTACCTTAGTATCTTAGTTCAAATATAGATACTTTATTTTCACAAAAATATCTTAAATATCTATAAGGTGGTAAATATAAAAGGTAAAAATATTCAACAACAGGGAAGCTTAAGGTAGTTCTCACCAACTGACGATTGATAATTGAATACAAGTTTTCTCGTATTCCCCTATCTGGGTTTGGTTGGTTAAATAGATGATGCTTACAACTAAAACACTACCCTAAGTAGATTAGATACAAGAGTGCTGATGACGGACGTGGCTGTCTATAAAATGTGCATTCCGCTCGTACTGGTGTCTAAACATTAAATTTTCGCAATTTTTCTTTAATATTATCACCTAATTTGTAATTTAATTAATTCTTTCTTAGAGAGAATAAAAACGAACTTAAGCTTGATTATAAAATTTCATTGTATGTAAAACATAAACAGTTCGACTAATAATAATTAATATTTTCAAAATTAAAAATATCTAATTTTCAATAGAAAATAGAGAAAAAGTATTGAAGGTAAGCAATTTGACTGATTTAAAGGTTCTGTAAATTTGGCAGCACTTTTATTTTTGTCAGCGATATATTTTAACCCTTATTTACAGAATACAGAACTCTACAATAATTTTAGAATCTTATATAAATTTTAGAATTTTATCTAGGATTGTAAACACATAAACCACTCATAACGTATACCCATCCCTGTATAAAATTCTAAAATTTATGTAAAAATTATGGTCAAGCTCTGTAAAAGGTGTTTAAAATATCTCGCCTGCAAAAATAAAAGGTGCCTTAAAGTATGCATATCGGTAAATTTGCATACTTTCTCCACTTCTCTTGGAATCATGATACTAAGGTGTCTCCTCATAAAATTTAATTAAAATCCATCCAGTAGTTTTTATGTGATGCGAAGACAGGAAAAAAGTTACTGTTTTATTATATGTATAGATGCATAGATATAGATATAGATATATATATATGTACTTTGTATGAGGGTACCCGCTCTTCAATTGACCCTCTTGTTGCACAGAAATTTTAATGTCCTTATTCGCGATAGAATCCGCTCGGTCAATCAGCATTGGTGCCACGATGTAGCATACCAGGTCTGGTATTCTTGGATATTTTCATGGGCAAATAGCCAACGATCTTTCAGGCAGAAGTATACGCCATGCTCAATTGTGCCCAGGAATATTTAAGGTGAAAGACAAAGGGTACAAAAATTTATTAGATGCCTTAACCTTTTGAGCCAAGATCTGACCTAGTCGTGGATTGTGTGACATCTCTATATGAATTCGGTTCCCATTATAGGTTAACACTATTATGGGTCAGTCAGAACAATTTTTTGACATATCCAATATAAAGAAAAACCTATTTCCTGAGCCGAATCACAGCTCTCTCTATTAGTATTGTGAGCTGTATGATGAGACTTCAAGACATGTACTTTCTTCATGTCCTGCCTTGGGGTCTTGTAATACAAAATTTCTGGGAGGTTCTCTATTGTGTCCAGGAATATTAATCATCTCTCACTATAGATAGCTCGCTGGTCGCTCACTGATCATAATGAATTAATATATAATTTTCAGTTGTCTAGTTCATGAACAACCTAGGTCAGTTGAGTGAGCTGATCAGTACGCTGAGCTCATATCAGGTCCTTAGTTCAATCCAACTGCTTAGTTTCATCAGCTCCTTAGTTCAGTTCAGCTCCTTTGTTCAGTACAGCATCGTAGTTTAGTTCAAGTCCTTGGTCCACTTTAGCACATTACTTGTCTTCAGCTATTTAGTTCTGGTCACCTCACTAGTTCAGGCAGATCCTTAGTTCAGTTCAGCTTCTTAGTTCACTTCAGTTCATTAGTTCACTTCATCTCGCTATTGTTTTGTTGTAGAATCGCAATTACTTCTTTGATACGCCTATTTTTATTTTATATTATTCTGGCGTTCCCACAAAGATGATTTATTATAAAATTTTTATTGTAACACCTTTTGATTGATAATGCTTAAACGATTTTAGGAATCTGTCAAAATTAATCTTAGAAATTATGATAATAAAAACTATTCGTTTTAGGGTTCCTTTACCCAAGGGGTAAAAACGTAACCCTATTGTTTACACTACAATGTCTGTCCATCTGACAGCGTCCATCAGGAATCGTATTCCAGAAAAGGAATATTGCCTTGACGGCTATAACAACAAATTCTAAAAATTAAAGGGTGTTCCGATAGTGACGTAATTTTAACCTATAAGTCTTTAATTTTTTAACCGTAGTAGGCAGACTCTTAAGATTTACACAGATCTCTTAACACTGTGTTCGCTATATAAACAAGTATACAAAATAAAACTAAGAATGAAAGGGTGCTCCGCCATTGACGTGATTTGCATGTATATGGCCTTATTTTTGAATAATAACAGGTAGACTATTGAGATTTTCACAGAAGATGTATTACTATGGCAACGATAACTGCACTATAACTGAAGAAAAGATTTAAAATAACTAAAAGACCGAACTGGTTCAGTAACGTGATCTAAACTAAAAAGATCGCCCACTTTAATGAACTAACAAGCGCAACTATAATTACTCGTGATTGTCTAATATGTCTCATTAATACACATTAAAATACATATGTGCTCTTCTTGTCACCAAAAAATATACGATTACTTTTAAAGAGCATTAATTAATTAATAAAAAATCAAATAAATATTATCTCAAAATGGCTAATAAAGAACTAAATTAAACGAAAAGACACACACCCTCTTATTAGACTTTTTTTTATAATTTCAAATTAATGTCAAGCAATTGATAAGATGTCCAATGAAATTTGTTGTCTTTTTTATTTATATTTATTGTTATTTATATTTTAAAAGACATTAAGTAAAATATTTAAAAACCCATTCGTCTATTTATTGTAAGAAATGAAGAGCTTTTTTATTTACAAACTCTCAAACAGGGGTAATAACCTTTTCTCTATATTGAATTTTCTTATTTTTTTTCACTTTTAGTTGACAGTTTTTTTATTGTTAATGAAAATTGTTTTATTGGCTAAATGCCAAAGGTAATGCAGTGGTAGTTTTTTATTTTTATTTTTAGTTATTTTGTTGTTGTTGTATTTTTAGTTATTATTTTTGTTGTTGTATTTTGTAACGTAATAAAGTACAATGTAGCTTAACAAGGAATGCAACATATAAAAAAATTTAATAAGAGTTCGGTTTTACATTGTGGAACCTACGACGTATGTGTAACATTTAATTATTATTCGTATAAAATTAATACGCCTAGTTACCAAACGATTGCAGTTTAAGAATGGCGGACTAAGAGGTGGGAGTGTTTATTACTTTGGGTGTTCGTTAACTTTAAATAAGTGTGTGCTAAAAAGGTTATGTGTGGTTAGAAAAAGCTAAACGTTGTAAGTCTCTACTTTTGTAGCAATTTTATATCGTTATATTCAAATACTAGCTGTTATTTTGCTTTGAATCCACACTAAATTTTAAGAGTTACTTTTATAGTGATTCACATATACGTATTTACCATATATAAAGGTTATGTACGTCCTGACAATATTTTATTCGATTTTGCTTTGAATCCACACTAAATTTTAAGAGTTACTTTTATAATGATTCACATATATGTATGTATTTACTTTATATAAAGGTACCCATCCCTAGATGGAAATTCTAAAATTTATATACAATTTTGAAATATGAAATTTTATTAGTCGAACTATACAATGAACTTTGTAGTCAAGCTTAAGTGCTGATGTTGATTTTCGGCGGCACACCTCCATCCAATGCTCCAAATTTTCGATGACGCCGAGGCATAATTGAGGTTCTATGCCGTTAATGTGCAGAATTATCTTATCCTTTAGTTGTTTAATTATTGCTGGCTTATCGACGTACACCTTTTCTTTAAAATAACCCCAAAGAAAGAAGTCCAACGGTGTTAAATCACATGATCTTGGTGGCCAATTGGCATCGCCATCACGTGAGATAACACGGCCATTGAATAATTGAGGTAAAAATGTGCCTCATCACTGAAGATGATTTTCTTCGAAAATTGATCATCCACTGTTGCCATTTCTTGCCACCATTCTGACCATTGCTCTTTCCATGGTTCAAATTGAGTTGGGCTGAAATTGAGAAGTTTCGATTTAAATGCAGAAAAAACTTGACGTTTAGGTGTGGTTTACAGTCAACATCGGCCCTTAAAATTTAACCATCACATATGTATTTATATAAAATTCTAAAAATTATTGTAAAGCTCTGTAAAAGGTGTTTAGAATATTTTAATAACAATGTCATTCCACAAACTAAAAATACAAATCAAATACAAATTTTATTCAATTGGCTATGTGGCAGTAAAAGTAATTCATATTTTGTCATTATTTTAAAACAGCGCCATCTTTCAATTCACAATTTGTCATTGATTAAAAATAGCGCCATCTGTTGCGCAACCGTGTTTAATATATCCCTCTTTCTAAAAGAAAAATTGCTTTAAAGTATGCAGTACCTTTAAATCGGCGTACTTTCACTGCTTTTTCTCCACTTTATCTTAAAAATAAGATATTTTTGCGGAAAAAAGTATCCTCGAATCAGGTACCTCATCACAAAATTTAGTTAAAATCCATTCAGATAGGAAATAGGTTACGGTTTTATTATAAGTCTAGATTTTTTGTAGAGGCCATATATTAGCCACGTGTTTATACAAAGAACAAAACGATTAATTAAAATTAAGATTGCTATATATTAAATTTTGATTTAGAATTTGTTACCCGTCTGTCAATAGAATTTGTTACTAAACTGTCAGTTCTGAAGTCGGTTTTTTGCAATAATTATGCTTTTGCTTCTTAAATTTATGTGAGTACGAAAATAAGTGTTGTTAACTATATCTATATTTGGATGACTTAAGCTCTTTATCTATGGTACCTTTAATGTTAAGTTAAATACATTAAAAAAGTACGCGACCTACTCCGACCCGCACTTGGATTTCTTATTTCTGCCTAATAATAAAAATATGCACTAAACGGTTTGCCAAACACATATCAGCTCATTATAGCAAATGTACGTTTAAAACCTAAACAATAATAACAATAAAAAATATTTAAAATATTTGCATTTTGAATAAATATTATTAAATGTTTATCAATAACAAAATAAATTCAAGAGCATATTTGAAATGGTTGGATGTTAAATAAACGCATAGTTAATTCGTTTCAAAAGTGAGAAATAATTTATTTGTAAAAATTATAAATAATTTCTTAAATTAGTAACAAAAATGTAATTTGTGTACAATAAAAAAATAAATACTCAGTGAAATTAATTTCATAAAAGAATTGAATCAACAAAAAGAAAATAATTTACAAAATAAAAATGCAAAAAATGCAGTCAATTAATTTTCTAAAAAATAAATTCATTATTCTTTGAGTTTAAAAATTTAATAAGAAAATAAAAATAGAAAAACGAAAAGAAAAGAAAAGAAAAACATTATTTTAATGGTGTGATGAAATATTTCTAAATTACATGGGAGTATTGGTGAAATGCCCAACGGAATTAAAAGGCGACCGGATACTTTGGAACTAGAAGTACTTCGAACACCAACACCAGCAACCGCAGAACGTCGATATGAAATTACCGATACAGAACGTTTACGTACCACATGTCCAGAAACCTCCTTAACACCTCTGCAAGTACAATCTCACACTGAGAGATCACTAGGCAAACGAAATGAAAACCGACCGACAGGATCTCGAGAACGTTGGTTTCATCTGAGTCGTCTATTTGCCAGAAAGTCTACAGATGGCAATACAACAACATTTGCTACTACCACTGCCCACGAGGGTACAACGGCTACTTTAGCTCGACCCGAACCCTCGACCATAGACAACTCAACAACAACAATACTTACTTTGTCACCGCCAAATAATGGTCAGGAAAATTTGCCCGATGTGGCTGCTGTTTTGCCACGTAAAAATTCTAAGAGAAGATCACGCAACAAATCACAATCCGGTAGTCTTTATAGTCTAGCAACCTTGGCCCAAACGGGTGAAATACAACTACATTCTCGCAATGACTCAATGAAAAACTCAAAAGATCAAGACTCAGAAACCGAAGTTTTGGGCTGCTCGTCTTTAATAAAAAGAAAAGTAGAGGCGAAAGATAAAGTTTTATTGACTTCCGCTACTGGTGACTCTAGTCTTGATGGAGCTGGCCAAGCTCAAATCGAACTTGAAGATGTAACAGCAGAGGGTTTCAATACATCGTCTAAATCTGGCCTACGAGCCAATCTAATGTTATATTTAAGTAAATTAGCTATATGGAAGAATAGTAACTGTAGACGTCAAAGTAAAAGATCAACACGTTCCAAACAATTTCCAACACCACCAAGTGGTGGTGGCTATGACAAAGGTCCCCGAAAATCTGTTAATATAAGTACCGATTTTGAACAATTTCCTGCCGCTGAAAACACCGATGATAAACTAAGTGATCGACTTGTTAATGCCAAGGACAAGGGCATACGACGTTTGTCACAAATACGACGGCGAAGAAGTTCCTATTATTTTTCAGGTATACAATCCTATATTTACTTAAACAAACTAAATTTATGAAAAAATTAACTGGTTATGTTTAATTAGCTGGTTATGTGAATTATATTTTTGTATTAATTACACATGCAATTAGGCAGTTACAAGCATGGGGAGATTCAATTACAATTCAAATTACTATTACTAATATGTGTAATTGCATATTCTCAATTACACATTACAAGTAATTGTAATTTATATCAGGGACTAAAGTCAATTACAACTACTTGTAATTGAAAAT
This sequence comes from Phasia obesa, assembly GCA_949628195.1. NCBI lineage: Eukaryota > Metazoa > Arthropoda > Insecta > Diptera > Tachinidae > Phasia > Phasia obesa. Next base: position 139,341,354 of record OX451218.1, on the reverse strand, counting down.
TTTCAGTTACACAATACATGTAATTGTAATTGGAAATTTTTAATTACAAATTAATAGTAATTGCAATTAGACAGTAATCATCACTTTCAATTCAACAAAATTTTTTTATTCCTTCATTTGTTCCTTTAAATGTAATTATAATTGATTTTTTTTTTCAATTACAATTACATATTGGAAATTTTTCAATTACAAATTACACATTGAAAAATTCGAATTACAATTACATATAATTTTGTAATTTTATGTGTAATTATTTACAAAAGGTAATTGACATCCCCCAAGTCTGGGCAGTTAGATGTAATATGAATAGGAATTTTTGGTAGAGAACATTCTACTATAAACCAAATCAAAAGAATAGTAAGTATTGTCAGTAATAACAAACATCAGCGTAAAAGCACTGGAATTGTTTTCCTAGACAGAAAAAGCTTTTGACTCTATATGGCACCAAGGCCTTCTTTTCAAGCTTAGCATATTTGGTTATCCAATTTATCTTCAAAAGATTATCCACAGTTTTCTCACTGATAGCACATTTGTAGTAGAAATTGAAAATTATATGTCCCGTAAAGAAAATATTTTAGCAGGTGTACCGCAAGGCACGATACTGTCGCCATTATTGTACTCAATAACACGTCCGATTTTAAGTTGCTAAAAAAATACAATAGCGCTTTACGCTGATGATACTGCTATCATATCAACGGCAAAAGTATCTAACACAATTATAAAAAATATGAAAGCATCTCTTGTGCATGTTCAGAAGTACTATAATAAATGGAAATATAACTAAATGAAGAAAAAACTTATGTCATAATATTTCCTTACAATAAATCACCAAAAAGAGTACCGCTGCTTAATCGAAAATCTACACTTAACACAAAAAATAAGCTCCTACATCATAAAACTTGCATTCGACCCATAATGACATATGGGTGTCCAGTTTGGTCAACTAGATGTGCAAAAACATATTTTAAAAAGTTGCAAATCATTCAGAATAAAAACCTTAAAATTATTCATAATTTAAGTAGACTCTATTCTACTATAAACCTACACATAATCATATCAAATCAGTCATAAAGTTGTTAGAAGCTGTTAGTTCAAAATTTCTAAAAGTATTTAATCGAGGTTTTTTCTCTTTCTTTTCCTCTAATTCGTATTATTATTTAACATTTTGTTTGATATTCAAAAAAAGGCCTTTATTTGATGCAATACTATTTCCTTTTAAGTTAAGTCTCTAACTTTGTAAATATATGAAAAATTTTTAACTATTTTTATAAAATGTATTGATGAAAGAAATAAAAAAAAGATATATATACAGGACCGGCGCTCGAAATGTCATCAACATCACGCTACTGTAGAGAAAAGTCGTACCGGTATGATACTTATGTCTTCGGAAGTATGTATATCGTTTTAGGTTGCAGCTAAAACAGGTGTCGATGTCTATTGTGAATTAAACGTTATTCACAATAAAGTACATTTTGGGTAATTCAAAACATCAGTGTGTCTGTTCGTAGCATGCGGCGCATTTTAAAATTAAACTGCGATTAAGGTCGAACAAAATACCAAATGTGAAATTTTAATAATAAAACTTTAATCTTCTCTGATGAAACAATTTTTATTGTTCAGAAAAATATAAATAAATATAACGTTTATTGTGAATGGTTAGAGTGGAAATCTCATGACCAGTGAAATGCTTTTTAAAGGCAATCGGCAATAATGCTATAGCATTCACGTCCGCAAACTATAGCTATAGCATTTACTGCCCTTAATCAGAAGAATAGTTGTTGGAAAAGCTGGGATTTGTTGTAACTTTTACTTATTTTTTTTTAATTTTGAATATCCTTACTCTCACTACAATATGTTTTAAACATTTTTATTGTCCAAAAGAAGCACTGGAAAGTACAGAACAGTGATGCCCTATTTTTCTGGAAAACCCTAGCAAACTTTTACTTTTGTTAATAATAATTGTTTTCCTTTTTTCCTTATTTTCTTTTTGGACCATCTTAATACATTTAATATTTTACAGTTGTTTGCATAAAAATATATTAAATTTATTTCTCTTTTATTTTGCAGAAAATGAACGCAGAATACGTGCAAATGATAGAGATTTCAATGCCCAGTTTAAATACGCTGTAAGTATAAATATTATTATTATTATCAATTTGTATTAAACTTACCGGAAAATAGCTTAATCAATTTTAGTAAATTTATAATTTGGGTCAAAACCATTTTATTGGATTATAATATTCTGACAATAAATACACTTCACTTCACATGAATAGGTGCAGTGTTTTAGCAATTAATTTAAGCTTGCTGCTCTCCAGATAATTCATCGAGAGAATTATGTTGTACTTTTTATTAAAGGTTTAACAATTGCGAAAAAGAATGTAATCAAAGAAAAGTCGAAAAAGATGCGTCAGATTTAATCTCTGCTTCTTTTTATAATTTGTCAAGAAAAATCTTGCGTCACTTGTCTAGGTGTACTGTTTAAAAATTAGTTGTATGGTCATTTGTGTCAATTTTAACTACAAAAATAGTTCAAGATTTTTTAAAAACAAAAACCAAAATAATTTTCTATCGTTTTTAATTGAAAATGGGCCGTGGTAAATCATTAACGGTGGAAGAGATGGCAAAAATTGATGCCTATGATGATCAAAGTTAATAAAAGTAGAATTACTTAAGAAATAAAGAAAAATATGGCAAAAATATGAAGGAAAGGCAAACAATGACCACAACAGCAACGGAAAGTCGAAACATTCTAAGAATAGCCTCCAATTCTAGTGACTGTGCTGCGAAAACCAAAGCAAAAAGTGGTTCCAGTGGTTCCAGTGCTAGTGTTTCTACCGTTAGAAGGGAAATAAATGCAGAAGAACACTTAAAACGAATTAATTTGCAGAAAACACCACTATTAAACCAGCAACGTAAGAAATATCGGTTGGATTTTTGCAAAGACCACCTGACTTAAAATAGTGAGTGGAATAAAGTAGTTTTCTCAGATAGGTTTTTGATGGACCCGATGGTTTTAACTAATATTTCCATGATTTGAGGAAGGAAGAACGTTTTTGAGCCCGTCGCCATAGTCGAGTAGGTGGTGTTATGGTCTAAAGTGCGATATCGTACTATAGAGCCATAGACTTGTAATTTCAAACCATGAAAATGCCAGCAAATTCATATAAATCTATTCTACAAACGGCGTTTCGAAAATATAAACAGTTGTTTGGACCCACCTCATGGGCTTTCTAACAGGATAATGCTCCTATCCACACGGCAAGGATTATTAAAACGTGGATTAGCGAGCAAAATGTTGAATTGCTGCCATTGCCACCATACTCCCTAGACTTAAACATAATGGAAAACGTGTGGTTATGATTATCTCGGAAAGTGTACGAGTCTGGACGGCAATTCGATGGCCCACAATATTTAACTGCTACAATAAAATCGGCATGGTCGCAAATTTCATTACAATATTTATCGCAACTGTATAACTCTTTTCTAAATAGAATCTATGAAGCAATTTTGTTGAAAGGCGGAAGTACACATTATTAAAAATGTATAAAAAATAAAATTAATAAACAAAACTTTATTGTTATCCTTTTTTTATACTGTTTTATGTTTCTTTTTTTCAATATGCACCTCTTCAAGTGACGCAAAAATAATTCACATTCTTCTTGACAAATTATAAAAAGAAGCACAGATTAAATATAATGGAACTTTTTCGACTTTTTTGTTTAGACTCTTTTTCTCAATTGTTAAACCTTTAATAAAAAGTACAACATAATTCTCTTGATGAATCATCTTGTGAGCAGAAGCTTAAATTAATTGCTAAACCACTGCATCTATTCATTTAAAGTGAAGTGTATATAGTATAATTTTTGAATATTTCTGGAGGGGACTTTCCAGAAAATTGGAAATGTTTACTATTGTAGAAAAAAATAAAAATGTACTAAAAAAAATCATGAGGTGCAGCAGTGTATCACTGATGTTTCTATTGTATCAAAAATCCCAACAGTGTTACAAAGTACTGAACAATAAAAGTTAATTAAAACAAAAGCTGTTAAACGCACTTTCTTGCTTTTCATACAAATACAAAAATTACCAATATGGTTTCTGGAAAATAATTGTATAATATTTCTACCTCCCAAACTCCCATGTTTGTGTAAAGCATTACGATAACAAACATTACATCATTAAATTGTGAATTTTCGTCTAAAGGCCCCTACATGAAATGCTCAAATTGAATGGATGAATAATTGAGTGCCTTAGAATAAAAAAATGCTTTATGTAAAACGGATGAAGAGAACAACATGTAATTGGGTCAATAGGTTACATAAAGTTAAGAAAGGATGGAAGAAAACATGGCCTGGCCAGGCAGTCAGCCAGGTTTGTTTGGTTGGTCTAATGACAGACTACGACCAGTAGGGAAGGAAGCAAGTGGGTGTGCGAATATAAATAGAGAATAAGAAAAAATTAAAACGTGTAAACTTATATCCTACAATAATAATAAAATACAATGAAATTGCCATAGAGTTCCATTAAAAATGACTTAAATATACAGAATTGTAGTTGTGCTTTAGGAATTATAATTAATCATGATTTTGTTACAGATTATAAAGTATTACATAGTAAAAATAAAGCAATAAAAACAAAGAAGAAAATATCAAAGAAGTTGGGCAGTTCCTTAAAAATAAAATTCGGTAAAAACGTAATTTACTCTAAATAATATTGCGGATTGTAATAGTGACCGTGACATAAGGTGTACGTCAAATGTACAGTCACAAAATTATTATGGAATACATGTTTATATGTTTATACGTCCAGTGCTTTTATTAAAAAAATCTATTGATTTCCGATTATTGGAATGATCCTCACGAAAGGTGTTCATATAGAGACTAACTTTCCCAAACTTTAAAATATATTTCACTCTTCAGAAGAGTAGGGATTCACGGTTTGACTAAGGGGTTTTCATAAAAAATTATATAATTCTTGCAAAAAAAAACCGACTTCAAAACAGATAGAAGGGCACCAATTCTACAGATTACTTCTTACATTTTTAGTTTAGAAACTTATAGGGAAAAAATGGAGACTATTTGAATGTCATAAGTTTAACCATATATATCAAACTACATGAACTATTGGAACACCCTTTACATTATAATTCCAAATATTTATACTTCTTATCATATCAGAGATAGTAGTGGACAGTCTGCCTAATTTTTAAGTGTTTGTGTTTAACGGTTCAAAAGATACGGCCATATAGATCAAATTACATAATTTATGGGGACACCCTTTAATTTCTAAATTCAAATTGTATACTTGCTATAGCGGACTTTGCAATACAGGTTCCTTGTAAATTTCAGCTGTCTGTCTCTAACAGTTCAAAAGTTTAGCCACACACATAGAATTATATTAACTATTGGGACACCCTTTTAGTTCCAAATTCAAATTTTATACTTTTTGTTATAGCTGACTTAGCACTACAGGTTCTTTGTAAATTTCAGCGGTCTGTGTACAATTGTTCAAAAGTATGGCCATATACATCAAATTAAATAAACTATTGGAGCGCCCTTTAATTTAAAAATTTTGAATATTTTTACATTTTATTATAACGGTCATAGTAATCGACATTCGGTCAAATTTTCAAGGTTTTGTCTATAACGGTTCAAAAGATAGACCCAAATAGGTCAAATTATGTCACCTATAGGGACACCCTTTAAATTTTAAACTTATTTTTTTATTCATTTCTGCTGTTGGGAGCTATAGCGACACGCAATTTTTTTAAATTTTAATTTGGTGCCCTTTACGGTTCCTAATACACGTAAAAAACATGTATGTTGTATGGGGACACCCTTTAATTTTTAATATAATGAACTGTTTTTAAAATGGGACCAACCTGAAAGCATAACCTTTCAAATAAAGCAAAAAATTTTAAAATCGGTTCAGAAATGGCTGAGTTCTGCGGTTACATACATAAAAAAAAGCAACATTCAGACGAATAGATAACCTCCTTCTTTTTTGAAGTCGGTTAATAAAAAACAACCCAGGTTAGTACGATATTATTAGCTTATGTACTTAATAATATTCTTTGTGCCCCGTGAGCACGATTTAATTTCGGTTATCTGCTTATTTTTACAAATTCTGTGTAGCTTACGTTAAAGCGCCAATATTATTGTCTTCAGGTCCAATCACTTATTATAGATTCGATATCAAACTTCGAAAATATCTAGCAACTGGGTTTCTAGCTACGACAAGCACTCATATAAATTGGCTGATATATAGAAAACGTTTTGATGCTATTTGCGCGAAAAGAAAAAGATTTAGAACTCCCTCTTACTTATTTTGATAATAACCTCACAATTTGATAATAACCTCAAATTATGATGCGAGACGTTTTTAAAACTGGATTCTGCTATTTGTGCGATTAAGGGGAGTTTAGATTAATCGAGCCGCTCGATTAAATCGAGGTAACTCGAAAGCCCCTAAGGCCTTTGTTATGAGCCGATAGCAACATCTACCCCCTCTGTTATACATATAATTCCAATAATGACCTCATAGCATCCAAACTACTTTTTCCTTGAGTCGTCCAAATAGGAATTGAGATTGTATGCATACCAGTACACATCTGCACTTCACCATTTTCGAATCAAGGATCTTAATGGCGGCTAGACTATCCACAAAAATTTAAACATCCCACGTTATCTTCATGCAACATTAATTTATGACTGGAACACGATTGCCTTCTGTGTAGTTGACACAGATAGCCGGATTAAGACAGAAAAAACCCTGATCCAGTTAACGTGTCCATCTTGACATCAGTCCTTCCTCTCAAACCTTCTCAATATCTTCACAACAAAAGTCCGAAGTCCATAACAGCAGTTCAAGAATAAAAATCAAAACGTAGAATGTCCAACATGAGTAGGCCTTAATTCAACCGCCTCACAGAGTCTTATTGTCGACCTGGCAGATATGTTTTTGATGTACATCGTGTAGGGAACCTTGAATCGCTTACCTTTGCACTTTATCCAGAGAAGAGATGGTTTACTTTTGTGCTTAACATTTTTGACCATATAAGTGCTCTATAGGTGAGATAAGTCCTGATCACCACCATGTACCATGCCTTCTTCTCCAAAGCATTAAGTTAGCACGAGAGTTGTGCGTCCAGGATTGCACCAAGATATTTCGCCTCTTCCAATAATTCCGTATTTGCTAACTTGGACTGCGATGTTTTAAATCTTCTGATGGAGAGAACCAATTTAGTCTCATTAGGTTTTACTCCGAGTCCATTCTCCTCAGCCCACACTACTCAATGCCGACTCCATGAGTTTATAGCGATGGAAATTCGGAGTTCATTCATTGTGCTCTAACACATACTAGAGATCAGGCTTCTGTCCCGCAGTATATTCAACGCACATTCTTTAATTATCTATTCCGGTATTAAGTTAATTGGATTTGTTTCGCCCACAAATCCCTTATGGCGTCAAAGTAAAATATTTTTAATATCAAAAGCATAAAAACTCTATGAGTGGGAGAGAAGTAATGTTAAATAAATATATTCTTTAACAAATTAATTAGACTTGATTGCCACTCGACAAGTTACTCTGATGTAGGATTTCAATCTTTATTTGATCTTTTCAAATGGAAAGTGAACTAAAGGGTGTCCCGATAGTCAAGTGATTATTCGAATATGGCGTTGACATTTTCACAAACGATGGCTGCTAAAAGAACAGTTACTAAAAATTAAATCGTGTTTCAATAGTGGCTTTAAATAAAGCCACATAGCGCATAGGACTTAATTTTTGTAATCGTAATAAACAGAAAGTCATATTTCACACAGAGTATGCAAAATTATGTCTGCTATAACAACAAATATGGGGAAATAAAAAAGTTAAAGGGTGTTGAATTTATGTAAATGATCTTATTTTTATACCGGAATAGGTACATGTAGTAAAATTTTTTTCTCAATGACAAGAAGTTTAAAAAATTTAACTTAAAATTAAAGGATTATTCCATAGAGACGCGCTTTTAGGTATATTGGAACCGTAATGGCAGACACTTTATGTAGAGTATGTTTTGCAATGTCCGCTGAAACATCAAGCAACCCACATTCGTAAGGTTGCCGTAATAACATTTCAGTTGTCTATAATCATAGAGGACGGAAGGCCGTCTAAAAGGGACCCGTTATGGAAGTGGTCTGCTGCGATATTCCCCCTACATTAAAATAAAAAAACCCATAATATAAACGTTATAGGCAAACTGTCGAAATTTAGAGGGCTCGATAGTATAAAAATAATTAGAAGTCCCTACACTAGACGTTATTGTTAGTTATGTAAGGCTGTCTTTTGAATTCTAACATTCTAACAAGCAGAAAAAGAAAGTAATAAAAACATAAAATTAAAGGGTGCCCAGTGAAAAAAATAAATCTTGCACTTTTGAAGTTTTTTATTGAATCTAGTACGGAACCCCCTATATGAAAGAGTCCAAATTGGGCTTAACTGATTTATTTTAGTAGTTTTGACTTTGTGTTATATAAAATAAATAAAATTGAAAGAAGAATAAAATAAACTTTTTGAAATCGAAATGGTTACTATAGTTTTTTGTTTTGTTTAGAATTTTAGATTTGGCTTTCTTTATAGACTGATTGAACTTCTCATTAAGTCTATTAAGTTTTAAGCATAAGAATCTGAGTTTTCAATTCAAAAAAATTGGGAAAAATCCACTGATGATTAGTTGAGCACTAGCGAAATAGCTATCTGGATAGGCTTTCCTCATAGTAATCAATTTCGATTATTATATTTTTTTATTTTATACTCATAAAATATTTATTTAATAAATTTTCAAAGGAATCATGCGTGATTAAAAATAAATAATGTAAAATAATTTTTTTTAATTTTTATTTTTTTTATCTTTTGTCTATGTTTATATATTTTATTTTTATATATATTTTATTTTTTATTTTTATTTCTCTTTTCAGGACAACTATATTAAAACATCGAAATATTCGTTGATGACATTTTTGCCATTTAATCTTCTAGAACAGTTTCAACGTCTTGCCAATTTTTATTTTCTTTGTTTGTTGGTGTTACAACTGATACCGGCCATATCATCGTTAACGCCAGTTACCACAGCCATTCCATTAATCGGTGTGCTGACATTAACCGCCGTTAAAGATGCCTACGATGACATTGTAAGTATAAAGTAACTAATTGACAGCTAAACAAAGAGCAAAACAAAAAACAAAATTAAATATATAAACAATTAAAAGCGATACTGAAATTTAATACTTTTTATGTGTGCAATGTACATACATATGTACATGTATGTAAATGTGTATGTACATATGTACATACATTCATACATACTCGTATGTACAAATATAACAATTCATTTTTCACGCTCCCTTGCTCGTTTGTTAAAGAACTGCTCGTTTAAAATTCGGAACCATTAAACATTTGATTGGCAAATTAAAAATATTAGTTTGTAATTTTGTTCCATTCTCGGCTAAGAGCGATATTCGAGCTTTTAAAGGTCTGATATTGTTAGTAAATACTTTGGCCTCTAGAATGCACCTTAAGAAAATATACATTGCGTCTTAGGCCCAGTAATGGGAATAGCATAGTTGTATTGTGCTATTAATTAATATGCAAATATGACGTATTGCAATTAATATTTCATTTTCTATTGCCGAAAATTTTTAATCAGTAAGTTCATATAACCCTTCCGGATTTTAAAAGAAAACTTCTTCATGAACACGTGTTATGTTAGAATTTTTTGTTTTAACTTTTACCAGAAGATGTTGGCGCTTTGTTCGTTGGTTTGGTGAGCTGGTTGGGGGCGTTAGTGGGGGTTAAACATTTAAAAATGTTTTTGTTTTAATTTTATTTTCAAGCTTTGTTGGCATTGACATTTGTGGTAAATTTTATGCCATTTAAACTATGACTTCTGCCTAGCTGACTGACTATTGTAATATGTATTTTTAAACTCATAGAAAATGTTTGTTTAAAAGCAATATAAATTATAAACTTTATTTCTGCAAAAAAATTTATTGAGAAATTTCCATCAAAGTTAAATGAGCACCATTTGAAAAATACAACGGAACATGTTTTTTATGAAACATTAACCAAGGAGTCGTACACTTTTCTCTGATACCAATTATTTCTATAAAAAGTATTTACAGTTGCGGTCAGAAAAATTACACCAAGCCTAAGAAAATATGTCTCCGGTACATATTTTCCTATAGGTTAAATTGATATATTTCATAATTTGTCATAAGACGCTTAGGAAAGTGTATCACTACATAACAAAATAAATTTAACTTTTGCTAATTATTTTATTTCGAAATTTATACTTCATTAAAAAAAAACAATCATTAAAAAAATAGCACTTCACTTTAATTTGTACTAATATAAAACACTAAATTAAGAACAAATTAAAAAGAATTATAAATGACGCATTTATTACGTTGAGCATGATTTGTATATTCTAATTAATACCTTCTGGCATTTCCTTTATTTGTAATAACGTCTGCACAACGTTTTGGCATCAAATTTACATGATTTTGGCATCTATCCTTTGGAATTTTTTTACAGATTTGCTGGACAGCTGCCCAAAGCGCTTCGTTATTAGTGGGTTGTATTTGAGACATTGTTTTTTATATCTGTCCATGAATTCTTAATTGGTCTGGTCTCTGAGCGGGCCATTCAATCACATTGACTTTATTGTCCCGAAACCACTTGTCGCAAGCTTGTTTCTTTCGGGTCTTTACCTTGCTGGAAGACCCACACCAATGGCATTTCTTCAGAATCATAAGGAAGCATTACATTATTCTTGTTGTGGTTTTGTAGGTCCTACACTATAGTAAGTAGTAAAACTACCCCATTACGCTAGATCCATTATGGTTTTAGTTGTAAATTTTGGTTGAATTCTGCGTTTGGGGTTCTTCTTACGTAGGAGCGTGATACCTTGCTTGCAAATAATACAATTCTGGACTCATCTACCATTTATTTTTCCCTTGGAATGAACCTACATTTTGTCGTTGGTGCTATTTTTTTGACCGGCACTGTACTTAAGCTGTAGGAGACCCCGAAATCTTACTTGTCATTCTTATGTCATTTTCTATGTTATAAATGTCTAAACACGATATATATAAACCTGAAAAAATGTACAAAAATATGTATAAACCAGGGTACCGAAATGCTCACTCACTCTTCAATCAAGGGTGAGTATGATCATTTTAGTTTTCTGCTTCTTTTCAAACATGTGTTACAGTGAGTTTACATTAGACAATGCTATCATGACAATGGCAGTACATACACATTCACTTATTATGCATACTTTCTTAATTGGCCTAACTACTGTCTTGAATATTTTCAAGACAGTAAGAGGGTCACTGATTTGACTGATAATTTAATGCTGTCAATAATTCAGTTTTTGTGTACAGAAAGAAATTAAGAAGGGAAAAGTCAAAATCTTAAACAGTGATTTGACGAATGCCGACAATAACTCAAATTTTTGTGTACAGAAAAAAATTCAAAAAATTTAAATGACTTGTCGTAACTATTGTGTGCACGCCTATACTACGGAGACAATTGTCAGCATTTTTGACAACCAATAAGTATTCTTTTATTGTCATGACAGCATTGTTAAATGTTAAATGTAAACGCTAGGTGAGAGATTAAAAAATATTTTGTGTTTGATCACTTATGAGCAGAGTACCGAAATGCTCAATTACTGCTCAATCATGTGTGAGTTTGTACATTTTAGGTTTTTGTTGCATCTTTTCAAATAACGAGTGATTTTTTAAGAGCTTGAGAACTTTTTTTAAAAAAAAAACGCATAAAATTTGCAAAATCTCATCGGTTCTTTATTTGAAACGTTAGATTGGTCCATGACATTTACTTTTTGAAGATAATTTCATTTAAATGTTGACCGCGGCTGCGTCTTAGGTGGTCCATTCGGAAAGTCCAATTTTGGGCAACTTTTTCGAGCATTTCGGCCGGAATAGCCCGAATTTCTTCGGAAATGTTGTCTTCCAAAGCTGGAATAGTTGCTGGCTTATTTCTGTAGACTTTAGACTTGACGTAGCCCCACAAAAAATAGTCTAAAGGCGTCAAATCGCATGATCTTGGTGGCCAACTTACCGGTCCATTTCTTGAGATGAATTGTTCTCCGAAGTTTTCCCTCAAAATGGCCATAGAATCGCGAGCTGTGTGGCATGTAGCGCCATCTTGTTGAAACCACATGTCAACCAAGTTCAGTTGTTCCATTTTTGGCAACAAAAAGTTTGTTAGCATCGAACGATAGCGATCGCCATTCACCGTAACGTTGCGTCCAACAGCATCTTTGAAAAAATACGGTCCAATGATTCCACCAGCGTACAAACCACACCAAACAGTGCATTTTTCGGGATGCATGGGCAGTTCTTGAACGGCTTCTGGTTGCTCTTCACTCCAAATGCGGTAATTTTGCTTATTTACGTAGCCATTCAACCAGAAATGAGCCTCATCGCTGAACAAAATTTGTCACATTTGAACATTTCGAACCGAACACTGATTTTGGTAATAAAATTCAATGATTTGCAAGCGTTGCTCGTTAGTAAGTCTATTCATGATAAAATGTCAAAGCATACTGAGCATCTTTCTCTTTGGCACCATGTCTGAAATCTCACGTGATCTGTCAAATACTAATGCATGAAAATCCTAACCTCAAAAAAATCACCCATTATGTGTGAGAGACTAGAAATTATTTTTTTTTTTGTTCATTTATGAGTGAGATGATTTATTTTTTTTTTCTTTCTATTCAAAAGTGAATAAATGAAAAAATATAGAAAAAAGGTTTCCTGATGATCTGGAGGCTTATTCTGAATTGCGATGCGAAAATCAATGCGATGCGAAAATGAAATGCGATGCGAAAGAAAATTGGTATTCTGTTAGACTTTCGCAATCGCATTTCCAATTTATTTCAAATGTTGGCAACGCTGCTCAAATAAACGTCAGTGTCAACAAACGTCAAATTAAAAAAAAATAAATTGTGTTTGGTTGTGAAAATTTTTATAAAATTTATTTAAGTATATTCTGTAAGAAAAGAAAACAATAAAAATGGATTCTGTAGCACTATGGTTCGACGAAGAAGAAGGGCATGAACAAAATGAAAGGATAGAGAGAAGATTGCTTAGAAGCAAATCCGATATTCTAAACTTGAATGAAAAAAGGTAATTTATTTTGATGCTTGCGAAAAATAAACGTTTACTTATGCAGAATATTCATTTTTTCAGCTTTATAAAAAATTTTAGATTAAATAAAGAAGCATTTATATATGTCTTAAATAATATTAGCTCCGAATGCAGTACTACGAAATCAACTGCAATTCCGCCAATTATCAAATTAGCGGCCGCGTTAAAATTTCTTGGTCAAGGTGGCTACCAACACCAAATTGGACAAGATCATTTCCTCGGAATATCTCAGCCAGCTATGTCGCGTTGTTTGGCGGAATTGTGCATAGCAATTGAAAAGGTTCTATGTCCTAAGCATATTAAATTTGAAATGTCCGAAGATGAAAAGAAAGAAGCAAAAACTTTTTTTTTTAGAAAAAGTAATATTCCTGGTGTGATTGGAATAGTAGATGGTACACACATTCAGATGATACGACCCAGTGAAAATGAACATTTATATTTTAATAGGAAGCTTAAGCATTCAATGAATGCTATGGTTGTAAGTAATCTTTTATTTTTTAAAGATAACATTTTTAATAATGGTTTATTTCAGGTATGTGATCATAAAATGATAATTAGAGCTGTAGATTGTAGGTATGGAGGGGCATGTCACGATTCCCATGTGTGGAATCTGTCCAATGAAAGACAAATACTCAAAACAAAGTTCGACAGCGGAATGAACGGAACTTGGATCCTTGGTAAGTATTTTTTTTCTTTTTATTGTAATACTTTTACAATTTGAAAACTGTTTAGGCGACTCAGGCTATCCATTAGAACCATGGATCTTAACGCCATATCGAAACCCTGCAGAGGCATCTGCGGAAGCACTTTTCAATGAAAAGTTCAGCAAAGCCAGATCATTAATTGAAAGAGTGTTTGGTGTAATGAAAGGAAGATTTCGGTGTTTGCTGGCGGCCCGAGAGCTACATTACGATCCGCCAAAGGTGGTACGCATTATGAATGTTTGTTGCGCGTTGCACAATATTTGCTGCAAGTTTAGCGTTGAACTACCAACGGAGGAAATTGTGGACTCCGAAGATCTGCCGCAATCGAATAATATACCCAACTCAAGCAATAATAATAGTAGTAGCAACAATTATACAAACACTGCTAGAAATATTAGAGATGAAATAAAAAACAATATGATTTAAATTCATGTAAATGTTTTATTTAAAAAACCCTTTTCATTATTCTTAACTACTAGATAAAACAGTCTTTAATATTTCAAAACACAAAATCAATTCATTGATAAAAAAAACTTGCAGGCTAATATAAAAAATGAAAACAGTCATTTCATAACTCATCACTTGGCAGTTCGTTGCATATTAATATTAACTAATTGTATAACTAAAAAACAAAAATACTACATACAGGTACATATATCACATTAGTTTCATTTTTTCATTCTTCAATATCTAGCATCATTTTCTTTAACTCAAGTTTTTGTTTTAGCAAATTTCTGTTTTCCATTGCATTTTCTTTTTCAAATTCAAACTTTTGTCTTGCAAGATCCAATTCTTTTTCTCGTATTTCGAAATCCTTTCTCTGGTATCGACTTAAACTTTTCAAATTTTCATTTATTTGCTTTAATGAAGTCAAACATTCTTTTTGGTATACAATTTGATTTTCAACTTGCTTTTTAAGCAGACTATCTCTATCACAGAAGCTTACTGAGCGTGAACGTTTTCTTGGATTACGTTCACAGTTTTGGGAACGTATATTTGTTGCCACCTCCGAATCAACTAATACTTCCGAAACAAATTCTTTTAAAGGCACTTCGTGCAACTGTTCCATCTCAGCCATGTCTTCACCACTCTTTTCAAGGCTGGAAGCAGTTGTTGCCCCGAAGGAAAGTGCGCTCGGTAATCCATTTACGGCATCCGTCATGTTCAACAATTTCACAACTTGCTCCTCTACGGGAGACAGTGGATTATATCTTGATGGACCACCGCCAGTGCCGCCAATGTCGCTTTTATTTCGTCTTAGTTTCTGTTTGGTATGTACTTTAAAATCGGCCCAAACCTATTAAAATTAAATTGAAGTCAAATATTTTTGAACTGGTTTATATATTTCATACTTTTTTCCATCCGGCAGCTTCTCTAATAGGTGGTCCATTAATATTTAATTCTTCACTTAACGTTTGCCACAAATTATTTGCCGACTGCCGTGCATTTGGTGTCTTCAAATGGCCTCTTGCCAATTGGCTGTGTTTATTCATAAATTCTACTATTATTTCAAATTGACGCGGTTTGGTGGTCTTATTGCTTGCTTCCCTGAATTAAATAATAAATATATGTTGAATAAATAAATAAAATATTATCTTTCACTTACATGTTTGTCCTTTGCGAATGCTATTTTGTTGTCGAATAAATTTTGCGAATTTTACATGTGTTTTCGTAATTTAGAATACCGATTTGCCACCTTTTCGCATTTGAAATGCGATTAAAAATACCGATTTGCCAACTTTTCGCATTTGAAATGCAATTAAAAAAAGAACTTTGCGAATATCGCAATACAGAATAGCAATTGTTCGCATTTATGTATTTTCGCATCGCATTCATTTTCGCATCGCAATTCAGAATAAGCCTCCTGGCCTGAGCAACCAGTGAAATACGTATGGGACTAGCTCTTTTCCCCCAACAAATAAATTGCATTTTTATTATAAAACGTTATGGGTAATAAGCATAATATTAAATAATTAATATTTAAATTCCCAAAAAATTTTATGAATAAAAAATATTTTGTTTTTCACACAAGTGATCATATATGTGAATTTACAATTTTGTATGTATTTATGCATATATCTATGTATGTATTAATGTATGTATGTATGTATGTGCGTATATGTACACATTTTGTAATGTGCGACTGCCGGTGTATGCAGTAACAAAGAGTTTTAGAAATCTCATTTATGCAAAATTTCATAAATGAACACTCATAAATGAAAACAAAATTTACAAACAATTTTTTAAAATAGCAATCATGAGAATGAGCTAATTCATTACTTATCACATACGAATAATACAGATATTCTTCGTTTTTCACCGTTCATGTATGTATGATAAAGAAACCAACAGTTACACTCATTCATGTGTGATCGTAGGCAGAGCATATTTTGTTGTTGTTTTATGACCGTGAAAAAATCTAATTTATAAGTAATATAAGAAATGTTGAAATTACAACGCTCATAAATGAAAAATTATGAACTCTGGTATAAACACATAAGGTGTTTATCGAGCTCCACTCGCAATACCCTCTGCTTTTCCTCTGTGAAATTTCATTAAAATATCTTTAGTGGTTCTTAATTTCCAAGATAAAAGGTTGTTAAACCACTGTGCGTCAGTCCAATTTCCCATACGTGTGTTTGGTATTTCCCAAATTGTTTAATTTTGTAACTTATCCAATGGACTTTGGGAAGTTTTTTTAAAATCGATTGGAAAATGTGTACCGCCCAACAGACGAACATACGACAAAAAAATAAATCAAGTTATTAAAAACGTAATTGCGTGCTTGTCCGCAATCATGGTTCGTTTATATGTGGAATATAAACGATTATTTAGGAAATAAAAAAAATTATATTCATATTACACTCTTAATTACTATTTCATTTATTTGAGTGTAAATTGTATTCTTGTTTAAGCTTTAATAATTAATTTAATAATTCAATCATTTTATATTATATTTATGTTTAAAATATGGTGTATAAATTAATTTATTTCAGCAACGGCATTTGTCCGATTCTCAGGTGAACAATCGTAAATCAAAAGCTTTAAGAAATGGAAAATTAGTTGATGAGAGGTGGTCGGGAGTGCAGGTATGTAATAATAATAATTTATTTATAAACATTATTTTTGTTGTTTTGATGACAATCAATGTAAATTAAGTACAATTTAAATGTGTACAACTTTACTTCCACCCGGTTTTCTATACATGATATTCGTAATAAATAGTATTCGAAATACATCGTTTGTGTCAGAAAATAAATTTGGTTAACAGTTAACCTGGCCCTTTAAAATAAAGCACTGCATGAGCACAAAAACGAAGCCCATAAAACGCTCGTTTCACTGAATTCATGTCTGTTCATTCCACTGGAGTTACGATGAGTGGACAATAATAAACAGTGAATACCAGCGAACTAAATGCGATGAGCCTGCAGAGTTTCAATAAGCAAGTTTGAATAGTTATGAGTAAATTTTGAACATAATAACAATGAACTTGGTCGAGTTCAATCAGTTTTATGCTTTGAGTGAAACACGAACAAAGTTCGAGTGTACAAACAAAAATCACAGAAGTTTTCAACAACATTACTTATGTTCAGTTTAAAGTCTTCATTTCTTAGGAAATACAAAAATGAAAAAACGACTAGTGCAAGCAAAACGCACTAAGCCATATCCAAAAGTTCTACACAACTTCAAAACAAAACACACTGAGTGTTTCCAGCATGAAACGAGTAAGCACGGCGCTCACTAGTATAGAAAGTTAGATTTACGCAGTCAGCTCATTGCGTTTATGATATACAAACAGAGGATTGCTCACTAATAGTATGGTATGAGCAGGCATGTGTTCAGTAAGCTAAATTGTGTTCGAGTATGACTACTTTGTCATGAGCTTATGAACACACTCAGTGAGTTAATAGAGTTGATAACCAACTTCCACCGATGATCTTCTTCGCCCTCTCCTGCTCAGGGTCGAGTAGTTCAAAATAGACTATGGGGCGCCCGTCTATACATGCTAGTTGTATTCCATTTTAAGCCGGATATATGTGATATAAATAGTAAGAAGATAAAATGGAGTGAAGTGTCTTTTACACCGTGTAGAAAAACCGAGCTTCTTTTGAGACTTGAAAAATGTGTTTAGTCCATCGAACATCGCACTGAATTTTCATGCCAAGAACTTTAAGAGATTCTGATTCCATAATACCTATAACACCCATAGCTACAGATGCAACATCATTTTCGATTCTATTCTCACGATCCCATTCAGATGCATTACCTGTTTAATTTGAAAAAGATTCAGTTAATGATTCATTTAAACTTTAACTTAAAATCTTAAAATTATAAATAATTTTCCATTTTCCAATATTTTTTTACAATTAATTTAAATTATTTATTTTCTTTTCCTTCAAGGTGGGTGATGTGATACGAATGGAAAACAATCAATTCGTTGCTGCTGATCTTCTATTGCTGAGTACATCGGAACCAAATGGTTTGTGTTTTATTGAAACAGCCGAACTGGATGGTGAAACGAATCTCAAATGTAAACAATGTCTGACAGAAACAATTGAGTTGGGCCAACATGACGACTTGTTGTGGAATTTCAATGGCGAAATTATTTGCGAAAAACCCAATAATTTATTGAACAAATTTGAGGGCACTCTGATGTGGCGCAATCAACGCTTCGCATTGGACAATGAAAAGATACTGCTGAGAGGATGTGTTCTGCGCAATACGCAGTGGTGTTATGGTGTTGTTATCTTTGCCGGCAAAGATACAAAACTTATGCAAAATTCTGGAAAGACACAATTTAAAAGTACAGGGGTTGATCGTTTGTTAAATTTTATTATAATTGGGGTAAGTAGATTGTGGTAAAGGATGTTGGATTATATTTGAGTTTTAATTGTTTATAAATTTCTTTTACAGATTGTTCTTTTTCTGTTATCTATTTGTGCATTCTTCACGGTTGCTTGTGCTTTATGGGAGGGATTTATTGGTCAACACTTTCAGGTAGCTTTTTTAATATTTTAATTAATCACATAATTGCCCTTTATGTGCTCTAAAATAGATGTTGCTATACTATGTTGTAAAATATACAGTGACCAACAAAAGTCTACATCCGATTCCAGTTTTCGCAACCTGAGTAGCTTAAAATCGTAATGAGCAAAAGTAATCTGAAGTCGCATTTTCTTAGAAAATGTAACTTTGGATTTATATACGAGGGCAGTTTGGTAAATACGGTTTGTATTTCAATTCAATACTGTTCCCGTTAACTAATATCTACTGTCGAATTTTGAGCAGACTGCTTCTATTAGTTTGTTTTTGACAGCTAATAAAAGCATGCAACCAACCTCATTAATTTTAAGAAAGAGAATTTCGTGTACTGATTAAACATTATTTTTTCGAAAAAAACATTACTGAATCCAAAGGAGAGAGATAGGGGACTCTAAACCATTAATTTCAATGGTTAAAACGTAGTTTCACCTGTTAACGTTTTGGTCGTAATAGCAGCAATACCGATCAGGTCACGCAAAAAGGTCTTCATGTCAAAAATGGTGGGTAAAATGGTCTTAAACAATAGGAGTAAGAAAGTGGGTGAGGTGACTGAAGTTGTAGGCAACTGAGTGGGTACATCACATTTTGCATGAGTATTTGGATATGAAAAACCTATACATATGTTTAACGAGAATTACTATTTTTCCCACTCGATCATAAGCTTAACCTTGTGATCGCTTCAAAAAAGTGTTTGGCGGTGTGTAGGTTCAGTCCAAAAGATTTTTTGGAACATTTTATAGCTGTGGACGACAATTAGACCCATTACAACACATCAAAATAGTGGGTCTCTATGAGTGAACGTGCACCAAAAAACACTAAGGTGTGTCTCTCGGATAACAAGGGTATTGCTATATATTTTTAAGCTACTCTCTTGGCCATTCACATCGATTACCTTCAAAAGCGACGAAAAATGCACTGTTTCATCAATACAACTCAGTGTGGACTAAACATGGATCTTTCGCAACACTCCGTTTCCATTCAGTTGCTTGGGTCCTTCGGTCAACAAGGTAATACCCACAGTTTTTGAGATCATTCACATCGATTACCTTGAAAAGGGTACAACAATTACTGGCTTTTTTTATCCAGAGCTATTGGATAGACTCAATATTAATTTGAAGCAAAAACTTCCTCATCTAGGAACGAAAAATGCACTGTTAAATAAACACAATGCACGAAACATGGATCCGTCGTAACACTCCGGAGACCAAAAAACAACCAAAACAGTTGGTTTCTGACGGTGGAGGTGGGAGGATATACACCGTGTTATTCACATCGATTACCTTAAAAAGGATAAAACAGTTACTGTCAAATTTTATTCAAAGCTTTTGGACAGATTTAATATTGAATTGAAGTAAAACCGGCCTAAGCCAGCGAAGAAAAATGCACTGTTCCATAAAAGCAATGCAACAGTACACACATAGCCCAATCCGTGAATTAGAAACTGCTACCCCATCCAGCATACTCTCCAGATTTAACCTCTTGCAACTAATTCCTAATTTCAAATTTAGAGAAATTGCTGGATGGTAAAAGTGTTGGGTCAAACGGAGAGATCTTCATTAAAACAAACAATTTTAAGAACCTGAAGAAATTTTAATATTTATAGAGAATAAAAATCATAAAGATGCTGCACTAAATGTATCAAGCTTACAGAAGACTACAATGAGAAATAAAGCGCATTTTTACTGAAAATGAATATCCATTATCCAAAAAGCCACGGACTATCAAACTGTACAAGGGCAGTTTAGCTCATTGGGATTATAAACTTATCAGGTTGCGGAAATTGTATTCATATGTACACTATTGTCGATCACTGTATTTATGTGACTTTATATTAATATTTCTTTATACTTTCAGTCTTATCTACCTTGGGAAAATATAATACCCAAAAACATTTTACAAGGATCAACTGTTATAGGATTATTAATATTCTTCTCTTATGCCATTGTATTAAATACCGTAGTGCCAATATCACTCTACGTTTCAGTAGAGGTAAATTTATTTATTTATATAAACTATATTTTTAATTAAATTATTTTTATAAATTAATTAATAATTTGTTAGGCTTAAGTTCATTATCTCATTTTTCTTCATCTCTTTATAATAAAGAACTTAAGCCTGAAAAATTATTAATTCATTAATTTATTTATTTTCAATCCAATTGCGTTTTGTTTACATTTTAAAAGGTTATACGTTTTGTTCAATCATTTTTAATCAATTGGGATGAAGAAATGTTTTATGAACCAACAAAAACACATGCCAAAGCCCGTACCACCACCTTAAATGAAGAGCTGGGTCAAATTCAATATATATTTTCGGATAAAACTGGTACTTTAACACAAAATATTATGACGTTTAATAAATGCAGTATTAATGGCCGTACGTATGGTGACGTTTTCGATTTACAAACTGGCGAAGTTGTACAAATAACCGATGTAAGTTTGTAGTTTTGTGGCGAAAGCAAATATTTAAATTCAATCAAAAACTTATATTTTCTTATTAATACTTTTATACAGTTTGATTAACTTACTTAAATATAAATAATAATCTATCAGATACTTTAAATTTTGTTACTAAAAATTTTAACCAAAAAAAAAAAACTGAGAGCTTAGTTTTCTTCTTTTTCTCTTTAAATACATTATAACCAAATCTATACTCTTAATTAAGCATTGCTGCACTTAATCAAATTTCAAATTCAGTTTTAATTTATTAATTTAAAAATATGGAAAAAATATTAATACGAGGGTCATTTGATAATTTCGTGACTTTTGGTTTATAAGATACATTTTTGTTGTCGTTAAAAAATCGTTTTACTTCTCTTTTAAGCTCGCTTCATTTGGTCTAGCATGTGTCTAGTTTTTTATTTCTTTTAAATACTTAGATTTCTCAAGGCTCTTAAAATAGCTGTTTTTTCAATGATGACCTCTTTATATGACCAAAATCTCTTACCATCCACACATTTCTTCAAATTTGGAAACGGGAAATAGTGGCAAAGAATTAAATCTGGATAGAATGATGCATGAGTTGGCAGTTCGAAGGCCAATACATGCACTTTTGTCATAGTGAATATATACGGGTGCACCCCTTGGTGCATTTCCGTGATGGAACAGCATGTTTTTCTTCGCTAGATGAGATCGTTTTGCTTCAAAACAATATTGAGTCTGTGTACAAAAGCTCTGAATAATAATCGTCGGTAATCGTTTTACTCTTTTCAAGGTAATCGAGGTGAATGATAACACGTACATAAAATTAACCCTGTCCTTGTGAGCCTAAGAACGTTCATCCAAGGAAAACCATTGATTTGATTGTTCTTTGATTTTTAGTGTGTTGTAATTTTAGTTACTTCATACGTTATCCTACATTGTCTTGATGGAACAGCATTCTTTCGTCGCTAGATAAGATCTTTTTTGATTCAAAGTAATATCGACTCAGTCCAAAAGCCCAGAATAATATTCTCCCTTTCAAGGTAAACGATGGGAATGATAGTACTTGCAATTCAAAAAATAGAGGCCATGACCTTGAGGGCCTATAGAAAAAACCCTCTGTGTTAATTGTTCTTTTAGTGATTTCACACCTCTGCATTGTTTTGTTGGAACAGCCATTTTTTCATCGCTAGATGAAATCGTTGTTGCTTCAAATAAATATTGAATCTGTCCCAAAACTCTGAATAATATTCACCGGTGAATCATTTTTCAAGGTAATCGATGTGAATTACAACGCCTTTATTTCAAAAAAACTTCACCTGAAACGTACATTGTTGTACGTATACGTACACCAATCAAGCCACTGTGTTGATTGCTCTTTTATTCTCGGTCTGTTCAAATGGATTCACTGTTACAAAAAGGCGCAAAAAGCTCGTTTCGATTGCACTTCTTTGAATTGGTCACACATTTACGCTATTGCTCGAGTGTGAGCAATCAGCCACCTCAATCAATTTCAATCTCCGATCGCTCTATATTATTTCCTGAATTTTATCTGGCGTGAACGACCTACTATGGTCGACCTGAGCGTGTGACATTATTTATGCTGCTGCAACCACAACGGAACTCAGTAAACCCCTTTTTAACCATTGGTATTTGTAAAGCCTTTCTTTGGAATAGGTGATAGTTGCTCTACGTAAAAGTTATCGTTAAATCAGCACACGAGTTTCTCATTTTTTTAAATTATCGCTATAATTAACAATGTTGCCTCTTCAAAATTTGGCTGTGCTGTAGTCCAGTAACAGATAACAATTAAGAAGGTCATTTCGCTGGAAATACAAAAAGTCACCGAATTATTAAACTTCTCTCGCAACATAATTAAAAGCATTTTGCCATTTATAACATATACTTTTATGATTAAAGCGTTCTTATAATGTAAATATACATTTTCCAATTTTACTTTAGATTAATTAATGAAAAATACTATGTGTCTGAAGATAAATAAAGAATATAGCAGGCGATAAAAAAGTTTTCCCATAGTACGTATTCTGCACAGATTTTTGGAATTCTAAAAAAATATAGTTATCGTTTCCAAATCCTTCTACTTAAGGGAATCAAACCTGGTAGAATAGGAAGACAACAGATCTTACTAACAAACTGTATATGAGCTCTTTGACGGAAGTAGCCACTGTGTCCAAACCCTTCCATCATATATAATAGAAATTGTCACTAAGTCACGTTTTCAAAATGTTCACAAATTCTGTTGAAAAAAATGAGCACACAGTTTGTTAGTACGATCTATTGTCTGCTTATTCCATCAGGTTTGATTCCCTGAGATGGAAGGTTTTGGAAACAGCAACCATATTTTTTAAAAACAGTCCGAAAATCTGTGTAGAATACGTACTAAACGTATGGAAAACTTTTTCATCGCATGCTATATTTTTTCAAAAACTGCTATGCTATGAGGATTCTCGTACAAACAAGTTAAATTTTATGCGACGTTTGAACTGTGCTTTGTAGTGGATTACTTTCAATTCAGGCGAGCATTTTCCGAGTCCTTAGATAGAATAATTGGTAGTACGTAACTCCATCACTCTAGGGGTTGCGGATTCTATGCACGCCCAAGACTCTATGTATTTTCTGCAGAAAAAAAAAACAAAAACACAACAAATTGGGATTTTCAGTAAACTTGACCACAATTAAAAAAAAAAATTGCTGTAGATGTTGCTGGTTATGATGCCTGAAATTGAAGCTCGTGATCTCGGCGACATTTGGTTTCAGCAAGATGGCGCCACTTCCCACACATCACATCAGTCAATGGATTTATTGAGAGAACATTTGGGTGAGCATATAATTTCACGTTTTGGGCCGGTCGATTGGCCACCAAGATCGTGTGATATCACACCGTTAGACTTTTCCCTGTGGGGATATGTAAAGTCTAAAGTTTATGCGGACAAACCCGCTTCGATTTAGTCCTTGGAGGAAAACATCACGCGTATCATTCGCCAGTTACCAGTCGAAATGCTCGAACGAGTCATCGAAAATTGGACTCAACGGAATAAAAATAAATGCCAAAGAATGTTCTTTCAATAATAGTAAACATCCATTAAATTTGAATTTTCTGTATTTTTTTCTTTAAAAAAGTAGGGAACCTCGAAAAGGATCACCCCTTACATATAATAAGAATTTGACAAATGCAACTCCACTTTCAATTTAGTTGTAAAAATTAAAAAAAAATGTCTTTTTCTATAAAAATATTCATAATGATTGATTTTATAGTTTTAGTTTGAATTTTGAGAATAATTATCAATAAAATTCCAAAATTTTTCACTTTTATTAAAATTTCTGTTTTAAAAAGCACATTTTTAAAATTTTATTATTTATTAACTGGCATTTGTTTTTGTTTTTATTTTTAGCATTATGTTTATGAATAACAAAAAAAAAAAAAAATACCACATAATTTTTTTGCTTGCACCCTTTCAAAAACTCTCGTATGTTTCTTCACTTAACGAAAATATGTATTAGACTATAATAAAAACAGTTTACACAATTTAAAATAAAGGCAAAAGTTAGTTTTTTTTAATTTAAGCAAATTATAAATGTTCGTTAATATAAATTTAATAAGCATTTGAATTTGCATCTTCGGAACTAGTTATATGGATTCAGCACCTCAGTTTTTGAATATGGAAAAAGTTCGTAGTAAGATCAATGATTTAAATTTTAGAACTACTGGAATTACTACTATTTGGAGAGCTGTGCTCAGTGAAATTTCATTAAGTGCCTTTAATGGTTCATGATCTGAAAGAAGGGGGTCAGGTTCTGTCAATAATATACATTATACATAAATATATAAATAAAAATACATAATTCTTGCAAAAAAAAACCGACTACAAAACAAATATATGTATGTATATCAATTCTAAACTAAAAATTTAAAATCAAATACTTTTATACTTGTTGCTCTAACGGACATAGTAATATACGTTCTGTACATTTAAATGTCTATCCACAACGGTTCAGCAGATAAAGCCATATACGACAAATTACTTCAGATATGAGGAAACCCTTTATTTTTCACACTTATTATTACTGACACAGTAATAAACAGTAACGGTTCCAAAGATATAGCCATATAGGTTAAACAATGTCACCTAGGGGGCACCCTATAATGTACAATTTTAAATTAAGCACTTATTTTAAAGGACAGATTCTTTGTAAATTTCAAATGTCTATCTAAAACGGTTCAAAAGTTTGACCATATGAATCAATTTACATCAACTATTGAGACACCCTTTATAATTTTAAATATTTATAAATGTTATTATACGGAACATTGTAGTGGAGATTCTGTCTAACTTTCAAGTGTTTGTCTATAACGGTTCAAAAGATAGAGCTAGATAGGTAAAATTATATCAACTATGGCACCCTTTAGTTTTCAAATTAAAACTATATACTTAATGTTATAAAGGACTTAGATATACAGGTTCTTTGTAAATTTCAACCGTCTCTCTGTTACGGTTCAAAAGTTTTGCAATATACATCTAATTACATCAACTATTGGGACACCCTTTAACTTCTAATTATAAATATTTAATTTCTGATTATAAATATTGGACATTCTGTTCAATTTTCAAGTGATCGTCTACAATGGTTTATATATTTAAATTGACGTCACATATGGGGACACCCTTTAAGTTTATTTTTGTATTAAGTTCTGTTATTGGCAGCTATAATGACATGCAGTCTTTTAAAATTCTAAAAGGGTGCCTTTACGGATCATAATACACGTAAAAAACACGTATGTTGTATGGGGACACCCTTTAATTTTCAAAATTAAAATGGGTCAAGCTGTAAGCATTTCCTATATAATAAAGGAAAACTTTTTAAAATCGGTTCAGAAATGACTGAGTTCTGCGGTCACAAACATACATAAAAAAAGCAACATTCAGACGAATTGATAACCTCCTTCTTTTTTGAAGTCGGTTAAAAATAGTGTTAAAATCGCTAGCTAGAACCCAAAAAATGAAAACAATGACAGTTTGTTTGCAGCCAACTTTACTACGTAAAGGGCTTCTTCATTTATTTTGTAAAGATATGAGAATTGTTGACAGATAGAGAACACTTGACGCTCTGCTTCAGGTTTGTGTGTACCCTCATAGCTAAACAGCATATTTTTTCTAGAAATATGTTAATCTGTTCCAAAATGCAAATTAATATTGAGATCATATTCCAGAGTATTTCGACTCCCTACGACTAGATTTTAAAGATTTTTTACACAACACTTTTTATTGTAATGTTCACTTTAAACCCATCCGAATTTAAAGAATTTTTGGACTTTTTGCAATAAGTTTTTACAGATGTCGATCATTAATCGCAAAAACAAGCTCGATTAGGAATGTAAAGTTTATAACACACACGGCATTTATAGGCGGGTTTATATTATTGTCTGTGTGTGTCACACGACTGTATATATTTTCAAATTAATAAAATATTGCTTTATAAACATTTTATTTAATTTTCTAAAATTTGATCGAATCTAACTTTTGGCTTTTATTTGCGCTGAAGCAAAACATTACAAAAATGTTTTTAATTGAAATAAATTTTAGGTCTTTTAATTTTTTAATTAAAAACAAATACTCGTTTATGATCATTGTAGAGTAAAATTCAAACTCAATATAGCAACAGCACAATAATGAAAAATAAATTAGATTTTGGAACATCAGCCACTTTGCAACTACACAAAGTCGATGTCCATAGTAGTGGTAAGAGCCCGACAACGCCTACAAATAATGTGTCTTCCAAAATAATGCTACAAAGCAATACAAATGCCGCCAGCACCTGCAGCCCCATTAAACAACTGATTAGTGGTAGCACTACTACCACATCGATAACGTCACCATCTTTGGACAAATGTTATCTAAAATTTTCCGAAGAAACTGGCGATGAAGAATTGCCTACAACAACGCATAAACTTTTCACAACCCCCAAAGTAGAAATTCCTGTAGTACTTGACAACCCTGATGCTAATGTTAATAGCCCACCGTCTAGTCCATGTACCACACCTGAGCCCAAGGGTAAACGTGTAAAATTACGTGCTAAACTTGAGCCGCCATCATCAGAGAAGGCTAGAGTTCGAAGACAAACTTCCACTTTATCAACATGCAGTGACAAAGTAATGATACTGGGTGAAGTAAACATAAAAGAACCAAAAATTATAGCCGCCACCACACACCATTTAAATTACAACAAACCGCATCACAGTAACAGTTACAAAAATCAAAACAGCGATTTAGCTGAATTTAAGACAGCATCTAGTATTTCACTTCAAAATAAAACGAATGGCTCAACATCCAGTACAGCAATAGCCATTACCACGCTTTCACCCACCTCACGTTTATCACTGGACATGACCAATTCAACTAAAGTTGTCACTCATTTGCACAATCCGAAAATGAAAAATCAAAATAAAAAATTTCGCTTTTCACCATTTAGCAAGAAAACACTTTCACCGCCTTTAATTGAAACTGTGGCACAGACAACAGCAACAACAACTAATTCACCTTCACCCCCACCAAAACGTTGTCGGCCACAATTTCCTATACTTTTTTGTAGCGATTCGTCTTCATTTTGTTGTATGGAAGATAATCAACACCACAAGAAAGATTTTGAAGTTAAAAAACTATATGATGATTGTAGACAATCTGCTGCACCATGCTTATGTAAAAACACCAACACTACTTTTATCACCACCAATAAAACTTGTACTAATAAACTCACCACTTATGGTGATAATAATTGCTTAAGGCCCCCGCCTGTTTTACACCACTATCACAATCAATCAAATTTTAGGACAACCCCAACAAGCACAGATCACATTTGGAATAATACTCACCACCAACAAGTGCACGTATGCATGTGATTTTGTTATTTTTTTTTTTTCTATTACATCATCTTTCTGTCTTTCTCTCTCTTACTCGCTCTCTATTTCTGTCTCTCCTCTGTGTATGTGTGACTATGTAGATGTATTTGTATCAAATTAAAATGTTTTGAAATTAATTTGTTTGTAGCTTTTTTTTGCAATTTTTGATTTTTTATTTCTTATTTATTTATTAGATTTGAACTTCCTTAATAATTTTAGCAATAATTATTTAATTGCTTTAAACACCCTTTAATTGTTTTGTTTAATATTCGAAGCTTGATTTTAAATGTTTGTTTATTAGGCTAAGTTCCGAGGTAGCAAATGTTTGACGTAATCAAATTAATAATAATGTTAATAATGAATAATTAATTTTATGAGTTGAACTATTTATTAATATACATACATACATGTGTATGTGTTATTAAGGTAAGGCTTAGGTTCGTTTAATAGGAAGAAATATTTTTTACAAATTAGGTGATTAATTTAAAAAAAAAATGGGAAAAATTTAATTAGACGCTAAAAGAATGTAATGGATTTTCTAGATCGCTACATCCTTCTTCGTATCTATCTACTTGGCGTAGTGTTTGTTAGTTGTAAACATCATCTATTTAACCAACCAAAATTAGATAAAAGAATACGAGAAAAATTGGATTCAATCATCTATCGTCAGTTGGTGAGAACGAAGTCCACCAACACCTAAAGCTCCCCTTATATTTGTTGTTGCTTCAGCCAACCTTCGTTTATCAATGAGAGCAACATTTTTATTATTTTTGTTTTTGTTTTTGCTCCAACATTATTTCTTGTTTTTTCTTTATATTATCTTTAAAATAAATCATCTAATTTGTAAAATTTATTCTTTCAATCATATTAATAGGCCTTATCTTAAGAATTAATTTGTATAATGTAAATAATTTTTGTTCTAAAGAAATATTCAGTAAGTTATAAAAGCACTCAATCGTAATTTATTATTATTCGAATCATGTAGGATTAAATATTAAGTACTAACTTTATAGGTCCTTTCGAATTCCTTCCTCGCGTGATATGCTAGCAAGTGGTGAACATTCACACACGATATCAGCCTATTTCAGGCACAGTCTGCAAGTATCATCATCTTCGATTTTCACCTTGGCCAGATGATGACCTAGCACTAATGCAATTATCCAGTACTTTGTATATATCAAATCAACTTTATGGACTTCGTGTCAATAGGCTATTGCTTTAGGAGTGCTCTTGAGATTACGCCGTCCACCATTCGAGAGGTGTTCGTGTCCATCTTGTAGAAAATAAAAACCGCAGTTCCTTTAGCGACTGATCCCTTTACTTCTTGTACAGCTTCTTTCTCTAGCGATAGACGAGCATACTACCTACCCATGGCCCTGTTTGATTTTGGAAAAATTTTACAATTATAAATTTCTTAGTAATAGGGAAATAATATCCCCACTCTCAGAGCTCCATATGCGCAGGTTAATTCGATATTAAAAAATTTTAAAAGATAAACTAAAGGCAATCGGACAATTGCTCGACTTATGTCAACCTCATAGCAGAGACAAGATCTAACTAGGAGCCTGTTATAGGCCGCCACCATGAGGAGCTATAAATCTAACTACTGACAATTCACACGGTTACGGCAGGTCATATTCATGTGCCTGCCATCCGTCGACGTAAAGGTTGAATAAACATTTGCTTAAAATAGCGGTGAAGCTTCTTTAGTCATTTATGAATGTGACGCAAGTTGATGGAAAAGACCCTATCTTGATAGGGTAAAATTTACAGTACGGAGGAAAACAAAATTTCATTTTTTCTGTTGCACAAAACGATATCTTGAGAGTAACTACAAAATAGATTTTATTTCATATTTAACATATTTAATTAGGCAGTCTTAACATCTGAAAATTTGAAAACGCAATAACTTTGTCTTATATTTTTTCCCGATTTTTTTTTGCGTTCTATCGAGAATTTTGAACTTTATCGAAAAACATTGAAATCTCTTTTTCGAACCCTTGCAAGATAAGGTCCCTTTTGTCAGCTTGCGTCACATAAATATTTGTCACATCTGACCCAAGCCCAAAAATATACCAGAAGTTATTTTATTAAAATATTTTTTGTTTTATATTAAAAGCGCTGAAATTGTTATAAACGAGCGTTCCTACCGCCTAAAAAGTATAAAGGCAAAGAATGTTAGACTTTGCTCAGAATCCGTGTCAAACACAATAAATGCTTGGAGAATCTTTAAAAGTAGATTCTGCTTCAGTGTCTATACGTTTACAAGTCCAATTTATACACAGAGCCAAAAATGCCTAATAGAATCAAAAAGAATTTCTTTATGAAATGTTTTTAGACTAAGGGGTGTGCCAGCAGAATGATAAGAAGATATTTTTATAGTGATTCCTTTTTTTCATGTGGTAAATCGTTTTAATTTTATCAAGAAGGAAATCCCATTAAATCAATAAGAAAACTTGTTATTCACATTTTTTTACTCACACATTTTTACACAAAAAAAAAGCAATCCATGGATAAAAACTTTTTGATTCTATTAGGTTTTCTTCTGAATTATATAAAAATATGGATTTCTTATTGATTTCATTAGCCTTTTTTTCAAAAAGGATTTCCTGATTTATTTTATTAGGTTCCCATAATATCATGTATAAATCATCTTTTTGATTTTTTTTTAAATAAGAATATCTTCTTGATTATATTAGCTTTCTTGTTAAAACATAAAATACAAAATATACATTTGGTGTAGTGGTTAAGAACGTTCCTACAAAACGAAGCACACCAGGTACAATTCCTGGAAGTGAGCGAAAAAATTTTCACCATGGTTTTTTGGGTTTTAGAAATTAAGTGGCTTCAACCCCCTCTAGACAATCTATCAGAAGAAGATCCCCTGACCTTCCACCCCTGGAAAAATAGAGGATAATATGAAGGCAAAATAGAATGTCAGACATCCGCCACCACAAAAAAAAGGTAGAAAGAAATCAAAGATTGATTAGCAAAAAATTTCAAAGGACATGCCAAAAAAGCAATTTTTTCAGTTTTTTTATTTTGAAAATTGTTTGTTATACCCCTATAGTCGTTCTCAACTCAACTCAGTTTGGTTGTCTACGAGTCGACCCAACTTTCACACAACCAAATTGTTTTGTAGTATTGTGAGACACAACAGTTTTTAGTTGAAATTATTATGGCGTTACCAATTTACAATATCCACTTTGACCGAAAAGCCGACAAATTAATGTAAAAATTTAAGAAAATAATTTTAAATGGATATATGTGTAGCTTTAATTTCTGGAGAAGTAAAGGAAGATGCTAATATAGATGTACCACGTACAAGGAGGAAAATTCGTGTTGGATCTAACTCTCTTGAACTACTAACTGCAAAGTAAAAATATTCAAATTATAACTTACAATCAAAGTAATTTTTCTTTTTCCAGATTTATTAGTTATTTCCGACTGAGCAAATGCTGAGAAACTTACAATTAATCACAATAAATTTTTCTAATTACGATCTCTCCATTTTTCTGCACTTTATGTCGAAGTAAACTGTATCGAAACTACTAATAATCAGTTGTGTATATTTAACGTTTTTGTCAACCAAACTTGTGCATAGTTGAAAACGACAATACCACAAAGAAATAGTGAACTCAACCAAAAAGTCAACCTTTTATGTTGAGAATGGCAATGCGAATTTATAAACGACGACCAAATTGATTGAAAAGTTGTCAACGACAATAGGGGCATTAATTTTTTTTTTTTTTTTTTATTTTTATAAAAAAAACAAGATAGCCTAATAAAATCAAGAAGAAAACCTTTTTAAAAAAAAACAAGAAGAATACCTAATAAAAATCCTAAGTTTTCTTCTTGATTTTTTCAAAATTATTAAAATAATAAGACTTTCTTCTTAAAAAAAAAACCATAGAGATATCTTATAAATTTTGTTCTATATTATTAGGTATTTAGACACTGGTTTTTCTGTGTTTACGAAAGTAAATAATTGCTTAAAGTGCTTTTACACGGCGTGTATTTGTCATATGACTTGTCACTTTTCCATGTGTAAATTCTATACACGTCGTGTAAACCCTTTCAAACAGAACATGTGTATTTTCCATGTGTACAATACATATGACATTTTTCATTTAGAACGTGTTCTATTTTGATGTGACAAAGCATCTGACATCCTGTAATGCCAACTTGATATTTTGCTATTTTAGGTTTTTTGTGGTACCAAAAGCACTAAAAGCGTGACAAAAGCACTACGTTTGCACATTTGCATCAGCTGTGGTTGGCAATACAAAACTGGGTGGCGGAAAAATTATATATTATAGGTTATGTCAGATGTAATTACACATGTATGTTTGAAAGCAAAAATTATAAACCGTATGTAAAATATCTATTTTGGCAAACACATGAAATTACATATGGTTTATCAAACTGACAAGTCATATGACAAACACACGCCGTGTAAAACCATTTTTAGAATATTTTACAGACAACGAAAATTGTATCCAATATAACTCAAAGTCCAAAACATCATATGAAAAGACCGGTCAGCCAAAAACATCTATACCAAAGCCGACTATCCTCGGTAGTATTTAGTGGTATTAAAAGAGCGTCATCTATTATGAGCTATTAAAAATAGATAAAACGATCACGGAAGACCTGCCTAGAACACAATTTATCCGTTGGACTGACGACCATTCACTCACGAACACATCATTTTTCATCAAGACAAGCTTGAAAAATAGTTTATGGAAAATTTTATTCCACCCTTTGTATATCCCAGACCTTGCTTCTTCTGAATAGTACTATTTGCTTCGTTTGTTCTAGCTGGAAAAAGCTTTATTTCAAAACAAGTTCTCAAAAATTGGCTTGATTCGTTTTCGACCTCAAAAGGTGAATAATGGTGTTAGAATAGAATTCATACATTTTGAGAAAAAAGGGACAATTGGTAGTTTCCGATAGACATTACTTTAAGCAAATTACATTGTACCTTTTTCTTGAACTACACTTTTCTTTTTCATATAAAAAAATAACGACAGAAACTAATGAATACACCGTGGTTTTGCAAAGTTTTGTCTAGCTAAGTTATAAACCCTAGTTAACTATGAGATTTGTTAACTAGAGTTTAAAATTTAGCTACATACATATGCTTGTACTAAAGAATGTATGCCACAAAGCGTCAGTTTGTGATTTTTTATGGTTGTAGTGCAATTTCTGCATTTCCTGTTATGTGGTGTGTATTGAAGTAGAAGCTTTTGTTATAGCAACATTTAAATATTGTCAATAAATAAATAAAAGTATGATATGCGTCAAACATATTTTGAAGATTTTGAAAATCAAATGCGAAAGTAACGCATTGACTAATTAATTGCGCATTTCATTAGCATTAGTTTATAAATAATGCTAATGATTTTTTCCCATTACAGTTTGGGACAAATGGTAGGGGTCAGTGACGGGATGGGATGAAACCAACGGGAAAGTTATATCGGTAAAAAGGAAGTTATACGTGTCCCGGCGCTGGGTCACGTCTAGGAATCGCGATATATCGATTTGAAGTTAGTAACCATCATGTAGGGGAAATTGTCACCTTCGGTGGTCTTTTTTTTACATAACTCGAGAACCACTAGTCCGATTTTGCTGAAACAAATTTAAAATAATTAGGAATTATAATTCCTTTAATCTGTTCATACAACGTTTCGCTACATAAGCAACAGTTTCGCAGTTATAAATAAATGTATGAAGAAAAAAAATGTTTTTTGTCTAAAAAATTTAATTTTTTTATTTTTCATTCATAAAAAATCCAAAACGGTAAAAAAAAGTGTCAAGTTCACGTAAAGTCACAAAAAAAGACCACCAAAGGTGACAATTTCCCCTATATGATAGTTACTAACTTCAAATCGATATATCTCGATTCCTAGACGTGACCCAGCAAAACGCCGGGACACATATAACTTCTTTTTTACCGATATAACTTTCCCGTTGGTTTCATCGCATCCCGATTTTGACTGTCGCGTAGTGTTATTATTAACCAATGATCAAGTGATTTCAAAGCATTATTATTAACAGCCGCATTTTTTCGCAAACAATACAGCGAATTTTTAATTGTTCCACGTAAAACTTTGTACAGTTACGCCGGATTATTAAATATCTCTCTCCATGTGACCGCGCACAGAGAATGGCACCTAAGGGTAGGTTGACCGATTTTTTTTCTTTTTAAATAGGGGTAAAATTTACTGCAGAATCTAATGGGACCATGTCGAAGCCGAATTCGTTTCGAAAATTCGGTTTTTCTGCATCTAAGTCGAGTTAAAAAAAATCATGTCTTTGTGTCAACCGGATAACAATTTCTATTAACTGGGGTAAAATTTAATGAGAAATTGAAGTGGTCCCAGACACCTCCAAAGAGTTGCTGAGGTCGAAGAATAAGCTTTTCAGGGTGTAATTTGAGTTCTTATAAAATATGTCGGTCATAATCATAATTTCGGAGTCATACAAGTATGTTAACAGCATTTACAGTCGTAAAAACTTTAAGCGGCTCTCCTGTAAAATTGACTTTTTAAATTTTAGGTCACTTTCTATTTGCGCGGTCACATATTTATTTGCTATTTAAAGTTATTATTGTTTCTTTTTGTATTAATTATTTATAAAATTTTATAACATTGATAAAACCAATTTTTATGGAAAGAAATCAATAATTTATTAATTATAATTAATTATAAATAGTAATTAATTATAATTAGTAATTAATTATAAATAGTAATTAATTAATTAATTATAAAATTTTATAACATTTGCATTAGCATTGATAAAAACAACTGTTATTAAAAAAAATAAGTAGCATTAAATGGCAGTTCAAATATTTAATTGTAATTACTTCCAATAATGCCAATGAAAAATTCCCAACTTTACTGAAAATTACTGAATGGAAATAAAAAATAAATTAAAGGAAAAAAATATGAAACAATTAAGTACTTAGCTTTTGTTAATGCTTTTAGTTTAAATTTGGCTCAAGTTATATTAGTTTGTGGTATTATTTTTTATTAATAAATAAATAAAGAAAACAATAAATATCTATTGCATGATCATTTTATATAGAATTGAAAACTCAATATTTAATTGATAATAACTCTATTTTTATCAGCTTTAAATGGCGACTGAATTTATTAACTTCTATATTGTTGCTTAATAAATGTAAAATATTTCAAAAGTAAAGTAATTGCTAAATATTATTTTTTTTAAATCATAAGCGTAAAATTTAAAAATCATAAAACATAATCTTAAAATTTGACTTATTTTTGTATATATTTCTGTTCTTTTTTACATTTCTGAAGGCCTTGGAACAAGTCGATTTTTCGGCAAATCCAGAATATGAACCAGATTTTCATTGGTACGATCAAAGTCTTTTGGATGCTGTGAGATCGGATGAAGAACATGCTCATATTTTCTTTCGTCTATTGGCTTTGTGCCATACCGTTATGCCCGAGTATGTGGAAGGTCGTCTAGAGTATCAGGCCCAGAGTCCAGATGAATCGGCCTTAGTATCGGCAGCTAGAAATTTTGGTTTTGTTTTTCGTTCGAGAACACCAAACAGTATTACGATAGAAGTTATGGGCAGAACAGAGGTAAATTGAAATAATTTTACTTTTACTGGCAATTAATATTTTGTTGTTATTGTTTTTTTTTTACAGGAATATGAATTATTGCATATTTTGGATTTTAATAATGTGCGAAAACGCATGTCGGTTATATTAAAACGTGGTGATAATATATTCCTATATTGTAAGGGTGCTGATAATGTTATATATGATAGGTTAGGTTCGAGTCAGGATGATATTAAAGCACGTACGCAAGACCATTTGAATGTAAGTACAACTACGAGATGGAGTTATACTCATACCTCATGGGGTAGAGCATAGTTAAGTTCATCATTTAAGTGAAATTCCAACAATATCAATGACAAAAGAGACCTCTAAGCTTATCGATGCCTTTTCGACCTCTTTCGTTACTACGATGATTTCACTAGATTTTTTACACAACTGTAGAGATTTCAGACTGTTGATTGGAAATTGGTAGCATTTGTCTTTAATATGTGACTCCCCGCTATACTTAGCCTAATGCGTAGTAGTAGCTCACATCGTTTACCAAAATTTATATCAGAAAAATTGTTAAAATCTTGTTACAAAATATAATCTGCTTATTGATGTATCTCTCACTACTATTCAAGGCCAGGATTCACTATCCTACAAAATCGTACAATTCAATCACAAAAAAATCTGAATTAATTCTGTCCTACTCAAAAAATCGTTTCAAAATGGCGATGTAGATGCCACACTATCATACAAAATACGATTTGCAACTCTGATCGCATGGAAAAATACTATTTTATAAATTTTTTCAAAAGATTATAAAATCGTACAGATCTGTCAAAAAGCCATACACATACACTTTTCATCCACACTATCATACTCTTTGAGCACATATGCAATTAAAATTAAATATTGTTGTAAATAAATGAAAGATCACCAAAAAGCAAAAATTTAAAATCTAAAAAATAGTATGTGTTTGGCAACCCTGATCTATAGTCCAGCAAAAAGTTATCTATACTAGATTTCATGACCGGCCTTGAACCTAAATTTTATCATAATATGAAATAAAGTTAAATGAAATATTTTAATTCAATTGAATAATTTTTATACTTTTGTTTTAACAGAAATTCGCTGGCGAAGGTCTGCGTACGCTTGTCTTAGCTGAAAGACATTTAAACCCGGAATTTTATGAAGATTGGAGTAGACGCCATTGGGAAGCTTCAGTTTCCCTAGACAGTCGTGAGGAAAAATTAAGTTCAATGTATGAAGAAGTTGAAAGTGAGTTGGTGTTGGTGGGTGTTACTGCCATAGAAGATAAATTACAGGATGGAGTGCCTCAAACAATTGCCAATTTACAAACAGCTGGTATAAAAGTGTGGGTGTTAACGGGGGATAAACAAGGTATATTTTAAAACATTAAACTGTGTTTTACTTACATAAATCAAACAATCAGTTATATATTACAAATGTTTAATATAAAATTATTGCGTTTCTTTAGAAACTGCTATTAATATTGGCTATTCATGCCAATTATTGACCGATGATCTGGCCGATGTTTTTATAGTGGATGGTGCTACACTCGAGGAGGTTGACAAACAACTAAGACAGTTTAAAGAATCAATTAGAATAGTAAATACATTTAGGCCAACACGTAAGTTCTTTTATGATGCATTGAATTTATTTTTTAATTTCATGTTTTAAATTTTCTTTTTTTTTAGCCCCTGAACCAGCTGTGAATGTAAATGGTTCGCATTTAAATGATCGTTGCAGTAGTCCATCATCACTGAAAATAACACAAGTATCACCACCACCACCACCGCCGCCAGCTATATCAGTTGTTACCTTTAGGTGGGATGATGATGTCAATAATTTGCGTAAAAAGGGCAAACCGGACAGGTAGAGGGAATATCATATCATCATCTTCTTCTTCTCCTTTATATCTTCTTCTTACCTCTTCAAGAAATACAAAACAATTTTCACACTCTTCTTTAGAAAAATCTTTAATTTTATTACGAAAGATTTTTTTCCTTTTTTGTTATTTTTTTAATTTTTTGTTCTTTTGGGTATTTCTTTACTTGTTGATGTAGTTAAGGGTAATTAATAACAGAAACACAGTTCAATTTAGTTTACATAGCTGAAGGGTTATTGTGTATTTCGAAATTCGTAAATAGAATTAATCAAATTTGTATGATTGATGAACGCAAGGCGTTTCGAAATCTTTTCTTAAGAATGGAAATACACAGTAACTCCCCTCTCTGCTCACTTTAAATGGCTAGTAATTTTTCTATAAATTTTATGTTTCAGTATCTAACCACCAAAATATTAGTGTTGGAAGAATTTTTATTTTTTACTTAGAAAATTATATAAAGAAATTTAAAAATTTTTAGGAAGTTTTTTTTTATGCTGTGTATCATTTTTTTAAGTTATTAACAAATGTTATGAGTAAATAATAATGTTTTATAAAACGTTTTTTTTTATAAAAGTGCAAATACATAACGAACTTAGGCGTTTTGTATAGTTAAATTGATTTTAGGCAAAAAAAAATATATTTCTTAAGGAAAGTTTTGGTAGAAAGCAATTTTTCTTTATAGTATCGCTACTAAATTTCTGTCAGAATATGTAAAAAGAAACCTTAATACCAGAGATGCGCATACATAAATTTTAGTTCATTTTGTTTCATAGTACAATAGTTTTTTGTTCATTCATGGAATTGTTCTATCGATAAAAGAGCATAACCTATCTAAATTTAAACTTCCGTTGACAAAGTCATCTAGTCATCTAATAGACATTTTGTGTGTCAGTGTTTGTATCGCGTAAAAACTAAGATATGAATTTTTATAAAATTTTGTGGTTTATATATAGGATACTTTTCTCCTGGAAATACATCTCACTTCCAAGAGAAAATAGATATAAAGTAGTTTTACCGATTTATGGTACTGAAAGCCCATAAATTTTATTTTTAAATTCTAAACACTATTTACAGAACTCTACAATAATATAATTTTATTTAAAACCTATGCTGCAATATCACGGGTAATTACCCAGAGGTGTGTACCTCTACATAAAGTAAATATATAAACCATATATGCAGCACTATAAAAGTAAGGGTCTTTAAAGCATAATCGAATAATATATTGTTAGAACCTTGACGACGCACATTGGGTTGAAACTGCTAAAAACGGCTCTTAATTCAGGCGTTAGAGATAGCACTTATTTTTTCGTTTCGTAGTATTAAGTGGGTCATTACTACTGAAAAAAATCATTAAAAAAAAATAAATTAACGCCAGGGGTGTTCGTTTGTCAGCTCGTATGAATATTTAAATTGCTTTGGAAGCTCCATTTTTAAAGTCTATATATTAAAAATATCTTCACTGGACTTTTCACGACTGCATTTCCGTGAAAAATGTTCTCTGTATGTTTTAAAATCTTTATTGTTCTTCCTCCGATAATTGGTCAGTAGGTAACAGTGCATGAGTAGTAATCAGCGGACCATGTATTAGAAATTTATGTAAAGTGGGAGACATGTTATACCATGGGTATTTTTCAGCAAAGTATTTTGCAGTCGATAAAGTAAATTCTTCAACATTAATCTGATGACCGCACGATACAGCAACTAAAATAGTATGTAACTATTTGATTAGTTTAACGTCAATTTTTTTAATTTCCGCAGAAACTTCTAGTCATTTGAGTTTCCAAATCGTGGTTTTGGTTGGTCAACTATAAGTCCGGTTTTTTGTCGGAACTCGATCTGTATATTTGATCTGGTGTCATTCACTACTTCAAAACTACATGTATATGTACACACTTACATACATACATGATTATGGCAGTGAGTGCGTTGCTAAGCATACACGAATTTTTTTCTTGATGTTGAAATAGAAAACAATTTTTTTCCTTCTTATCGCAAAAAACCCGCAAAATTTTTTTATATGATTTGTTAGTAGACATATCATAGAAAATTCCAAAAAAAATTTTTACCCAAGCTTTCCCAAACCGGATTTGAATTTCTACTTGAAAGTGAAAAATGATTGTTTTTTACCCCAATTTTCAAAAAATTATTAAAAATATTTCTACAAAAAAATATTTAATAAATATATATTTGAGTTTTCAAATATCTGAAGTTGAAGGTTCAATTGAAAAAATATTACTTTTATGCTAGGAAAATACAAAAATTTAATTAAAATTAATTTTTTTTTTTAGTTTTCAAAAACTTAAAAAAACTTAAACTTTGACAACGCACAACTCGAAAAGTAGATAACATAAAAAAAAATGAAAAAGATAATTAGTGAT
Source organism: Phasia obesa (assembly GCA_949628195.1). NCBI lineage: Eukaryota > Metazoa > Arthropoda > Insecta > Diptera > Tachinidae > Phasia > Phasia obesa. Next base: position 139,301,182 of record OX451218.1, on the reverse strand, counting down.
GCACAATTTTTTTTACCTGAAATAGATTACTTTTTAAAAATATAAATTTTCCATTAAGAACCTTTATTGGGAATTTCAACCCAACGTGCGACGTGGCGGGTAAGTCTAATATGTATAGTGGCTAGTATAAAAAAGGATTTCGTATCGATTAGTAATGATAAATAATAATGATAAATCTCTAATTAAATTGAGCTTATTTTTTATTATTTATATTTGTCCTTAATAGACTGCTCTGTCGTCCTTTTATATCTCGTTCATATTCGTTATACGTATCTATATATACTAAAAAATTACCCAACACCAAAGACGAAAAAACAAATTGTAAATTTGGATGATACAACACAAAAAAACAATAAAAAATTATCCAATCACCCAGGCAAAAGTACGGTAATGCTTTAGTAAGGGAAGTCGGTTTTGGACATGTAGTCACCGACTACCGATTATGACCGATTTTTCATTTTTTTCCGGTACTCAAATTCCACACATAAAAACTAATTTTTCGAACTCAAAAACACTTCGAGAGGCTTGCGACCACTTTCACTCGATTTCTTACTAAATTTTACCCCAATTAAAAACAAATATTGGTTAACCCCTTAAAACGGTTCTCTGAAAGATTTTCTAAAAAATTTTTTTTTTTCTGTATTTGACTTAAATGCAGAAAACTAAATTTTCGAAACGAATTCGGCTTCGGCGGAGTCCGTTATCTCTCTCATACGATTCTTCAGTACATTTTACCCTAGTTTAAAAAATAAATTGGCGGTGGTAACTTACCCTTATGTCCCTTCTCTGTGCGCAGTCAGATATGCAGTGGGTTATAATACAATAGAAATTTTTTAATAATAAGCGATTGTAGTGCTCAATTAAAGCAAAAATTTGCTTGTGATATATATTCAATCAATTAATTTGCTTCTTCAAAAAAAAAGAATTTCGTAAGAGAGGTACTATAAAAACGTACAATTTTCACGAAAGAACTCTTAAAACTGTCCCAAGACAAGATAAGTTAATAGCAAGAGAGTTTAAAGATTTTCGAAAATGACACCTTGGATATGTTCAATAATATTTATTTAAAAATAAATTCTCTAACTGTTAAGAATCGTATTGCTGGTATAAAGTTTGCGAAATAACATATAAAATGGTCTTAAGAGGAATAGAATATTGTCCTCTCTTTTCGAATGAATCCAAATATAATCTAACAGGCAGTGTTAGACGATCATTTATAAGACGGTCGAAGGGAAAGGGAGTAGACCCAAATATACAAATAAAACATTCAAATTTTGTTGTAGCAACATAATGGTGGGATTGTTTTTCGGGGCGAAGAATTGGTCGAAATCAAGTTATAAAGGATACAAAGATGGGAATCGGATACAGATTAATTTAAAATTATGTTGTGTAACCATATGTAAAGGGAAAATAAGTTTGGAGATTTCAGCACGATAACCATTCAAAACATATTTAAGGGTTGTAATGGAGTGGTTGCAATCCAATGAGGGATGTGTTTTAAGATGAACTTTTTTCCGATTCTGCTAGTAGTTACATAATTCGTAATGGCAAAAATATAAACGATTATTTCATGGGTTTAAGTTTAGTCTCTTCTAGATACTTCTATTTTTGGTTTTCTCTCTGAATTACACCTATTTTTTAATATTTAATACATTTCTCTCTGTTATAATATTGATATGATAATTTTTTTTCTATTCTTCTATGATTTAGTTTTTGTTATAAACAAAACATTTTACAAAGAATATAAAAACTTTTTAAACATATTTAAACTATTTTTAAATAAATAATTTCTATTCAGTTGATAAATGGATGATTTTTCCCCTCTATTGGTACCTTGTTTCGCCCGTAATGTAAATTTAAATATAAGTTCGTTTTAAAATAATCTAGTTTTGTTAAACATGTTACAAATTAATTCATTTAATAATCTCAGCATTTAAATCTCATTGTCTGCGCTTAATATGATTTTTTTATATTATGTAATAATAAATACAATTAGTAGTTTATAAAGTTGTGTAAATAGTAATTAAAATTTATAATTATGCTAACAATTTTCTTAATTGTATTGCTTTTGTAACACATTTTACTAATTTTGTTTGGCATTTTTAAATCGTTTTAACAATTTGTTTATTTATGAGTTTGTGTGTTTTTTGTTTTCAATTTTCAATTCTTCAATAATAATTTTTAATTTTGTATTCTTGCCTCTTTTTTAAAGTGCTGAAACAAATGAATTGTATGATTCATTGGAAAAGGGAGGCAGTGCGGCTCGCAATGCCTTAAGGGAAGATGAATTAATTGAGGAAAATACAGGTTTTGCGATAGTTATCAATGGCCATTCTTTGGTTCATTGTTTATCACCCGAACTGGAAACAAAGTGAGTTTATTATATAATTTTTTTTTGTTGAAGTAGAAGTGATTTGCAAATATTATTATTTTTATTATTTGCAGATTCCTTGATATTGCTTCTCAGTGTAAGGCCGTCATATGCTGTCGTGTAACACCTTTGCAAAAGGCCCTAGTTGTCGAATTAATCAAACGTGCCAAGAAATCAGTTACCTTAGCAATAGGTGATGGTGCCAACGATGTCTCAATGATCAAAGGTAAAATTATAAATATGTATATTTTAAATTCTACAAAATTTTTACAAAAAATTACTATAAAATTTTTACAATAAATTTTCAATAAATTATTACAAAAAAAAAAATCTAAAAAATTTTTACAAAAAAATTTCTCTAAAAATTTTTTAATAAAATTTTTACTAAACATTTTCAATACATTTGTTATAAAAAATTACTATAAATTTTTTACAAAAAATTACTATAAAATTTTTACAAAAAATTATTATAAAATTTTTACAAAAAATTACTATAAAATTTTTACAAAAAAATACTATAATATTTTTACAAAAAAATTTTTAATAAAAAATAATTGTACCAAAATCTTTCAATAAAATTGGAACAAAAAAATTTCTAAAAAACTTTTCAAAAAATTACTATAAAATTTTTAGAAAAAAAAAAAAATAATAAAAAAAAATAAAATTGTCCCAATAAATTTTTAATAAAATTGTACCAATAAATTTTTACAAAATATTTTTAATAAAATATTTACAAAATTTTTTTAATAACATTTTTACAAAATATTTTTAATAAAATTTTTACAAAATATTTTTAATAAAATTTTTACAAAATATTTTGAATAACATTTTTACAAAAAATTTTTAATAAAATTTTTACAAAATTTTTTTTTTATTTTCTATAAAATTTTTACAAAAAATTTTCTTTAAAATTAAAAAAAAATTAATTTTCTATAAAATTTTTACAAAAAATTTTCTATAAATTTAAAAAAAATTTTTTTAATTTTCTATAAAATTTTTGCAAAAAATTTTCTATAAAACAAAAATTTTTACAAAATTTTGTTTTATTTTCTATAAAATTTTTACAAAAAATTTTCTTTAAAATTAAAAAAAAAAATTAATTTTCTATAAAATTTTTACAAAAAAATTAAAAAAAAAATTTTCTTAATTTTCTATAAAATTTTTGCAAAAAATTTTCTTTAAATTTTCAAAATATTTTGTAAAAATTTTATTAAAAATATTTTGTAAAAATTTTATGAAAAATATTTTGTAAAAATTTTATTAAAAAAATTTTGTAAATATTTTATTAAAAATATTTTGTAAAAATTTATTGGTACAATTTTGTTAAAAATTTATTGGTACAATTTTATTAAATTTTTTCTAATTTTTACAAATATTATTATAAACTCATGCAATTCTTTGGTATACAAGCACTAGTATCATAATAAATAATAATCATTGTTATAATTTTTGCTTTTTTTCAGCCGCCCATATTGGTGTTGGTATATCTGGCCAGGAGGGTTTACAAGCTGTATTGGCAAGCGATTATTCGATTGCACAATTTCGCTATTTAGAAAGACTTTTATTGGTGCACGGGCGTTGGTCCTACTACCGCATGTGCAAATTCCTTCGTTATTTTTTCTATAAGAACTTTGCATTTACCTTGTGTCATTGTTGGTACTCATTCTTTTGTGGTTTCAGCGCACAGGTTAGTGTTAATAAAATAAAGATTTATATTTTTAATTTTCGAATTAATATTTAATAATTTTGTTCTATTACAGACTGTTTTCGATCCCATGTTCATATCGGTTTATAATCTTTTTTATACATCATTGCCTGTATTGGCGTTGGGGGTATTCGAACAAGACGTTTCAGATAGACATAGTTTGGATTTTCCCAAACTATATACGCCCGGCTTAAGAAGTCAATTGTTTAATACCAAAGAATTTGTGTACAGTGTTTTACATGGTGCCTTTAGTTCGTTAATATTATTTTTAATTCCTTATGGTAAGTTGTTATTTTTTTCTTTAAAAATTTTAAAACTTTTTTGATAAAAAATTTTTAAATTTTCATTGACAGGTACTTACCACAAAGGCGTCTCGCCTAATGGTTTAATTTTAAGTGATCACATGACTCTGGGAGCGGTTGTTGCAACTATTTTAATTATAGATAATACAGCACAGGTAGGATATTTAAAAAGAGTTTTATTTTTTTGTTGAGAGTAAGAAAAATATTAATATTTGATTTTGTCATTCAAGATTGCCTTATATACATCATATTGGACGATTGTTAATCATATAACGATTTGGGGTAGTCTTATATGGTATTTTGTTTTAGACTACTTTTACAATTACATCATAGGCGGACCCTATGTGGGTTCCATAACTATGGCTATGAAAGATCTCACATTTTGGACAACAATGTTCATAACAGTGGTGCTTATAATGATACCAGTTTTAGCCTATAAATTCTATTTAATAGATTGTCAACCAAGTCTGGCCGATAAGGTAAGAATTTGGTGTTTGCTTTAACGAAAAGTTCATTATTTTAATGTTTTCTTTTTTAAACTACCCAGATACGCATGAAGAGGCGTCAAGCTAGTTTGAAACTTAGACAGACAGGCAGAGTTATGAGGGCTCCATCATCTAGATCAAGAAGATCTTTAAGATCCGGCTATGCTTTCGCCCATCAGGTAAGTCGTAAAAGTTATTATGATATTTTACATCTCTGTTTTATAAACCGAATGGACTAATTGTATTCGGAAGTAAAATATTGCCTATTTTTAGGAGTATTTTTATTTTGTATATTTAGTGTAAAAAATGTTGCAGAATAAAATAGAATTAACTTTTTTAAAACAATTATTTTAATTACCCCTATCGTGGATATTTGTTCTCGAAATATGTATAGTCCCTTTTCCCTGCAGTTGCTATAGTGAATAATTTCCCTGTTAAATTATTTCAGTTAAACAAAAATTCCCCTTTCGTGAATGATTTTTTCGCGCGAGTTTTTTTAACTTTCTTTTAATTAAGAATTAAACATCAAAACAAATTTTTACACATTTTTGAGCTGAACATAAACTTCACGGGTAATTTTTGATACGATTGTTCTAAAAGAGAATTGAATTTTCACGCGAACATAAATTTTAATTATTATTCACGATAGGGATGAATGTTTTAAAATAATATGTAGATATAATTTAAAATTAAAATGTTTTCTTTCAATTTCATATTTACAAATTTATCGGGGGCCAAATTACTGCATTCGACATCGATCGAAATTTCCATTAAATTTCTATTGAAATTTCGTTCGATATCGAGCGCCGTAATCACGCCCTAATAATTTCATTTCGAGTAAAAGTATGTAAAATACCAAATTTTCATTATTTTTTAATTAGTGGACACATATACTGTTCACCTTCAACACATACACACATTATGAATACAGAATGGGGACGTTTTGAATTTCCTAAATTAAAATTAATGTTTTTTTATTTTAATTTTTCAGGAAGGCTTTGGTCGTCTTATTACTTCGGGTAAAATTATGCGTAAATTGCCGCAGGAATTTGCTTTTCCATTGGGTTTGGGTAGCAAAAAGATACAAGGTTCCAGCACTACACAAGATACCAAGACCAATAACAACAATAGCATGCGTGATAATAAAAATTCCTCTCGGGAAGACAACTCTGTTATTAATGATGCCTTAACTCACAATACTGAAACAGATAATGAGGGACATAGTCCTCGTGCTCCTTGCCAAGATTTAGATACAATAAATCTCTAAAATAATATTTAGTTTTTTATTAAACTCAAATGCTTATACTACAACAAAATGAAAACAATTTTTTAAACTTTAAATAAAAACCTAAAATTTAATACAGACAAACAAAACTAATTAGTTTAACATAAAAAACAACACTTACTAGAAATGTAGATTATTCATACTTCATACTTCAACTAAAATGTCAACTTTTTTGATATAAAATTGAGAAATATAGAAATTATTGTCCTAAGTAAACTACAAAACAAAATTATCGAAAAATCAAACAAACAAATTAGCTTTAAAGCAAAACAAAATATTTTTAAATTATTAAATTTATCTAGAAAGTAAAAAGTATGTTAATTAAAAATTTGAAAAAAAAAAATGCCTATAAGAACCTACTACGTCCCACATAGGGTTTCGAATTTACTCTTAATATCGAAAAAGAAATTGAAAGGGAAAAACAACTCTATTTTTAAGTGAAAAGAAAATTTACAATTAATTACAAACTGTTATTCTTTAAGGAAACAAAATGTTAATGAATAATATCCTTAGGCAAAAGAAATAAAGTTAAGTGTACTTTAAGACAAAATTTGCATATAAAATTTGAAATAAAGTAGTCTTGACTTGGATAAGGGCATACATATTTTTAAATATTAGAGTTTATTCGAAAACGTTTGTGGGACACTGTACGTGTATTGTTATCACAAACATTACCAAATATTTATTATAATTATTATTTTTTAATATATTTTAAGGTAATTCAAAAGAAAACAAGTCATTTCTAAAATTATTTCATCTAAGTCAATATTTTTTATTTGTTGTAAAATTCATTCATTTGTATTTGTTCTGGTTTCAGAATTCACAAGCAAAAAATGTGAACATGAGCTCTATTACACTTGTTTGATCTTTCCGTTCTTACTTGTGAACAAACAAATGCATTATTGACTTTTCACTGACAAGCGGCTTTTTCTCTATTAAATAGTGCTTCAAAGTACAATAAATGTTTAAACATATAAACTGTTTAATTTAATCTGATAGATTTTTACTTTATTTTAAAACTTAAATCATTAAAACAGCACTAAATTTTTGGTGACTATTGTGTATGAAACAACACAAAAGCTCTAGACATTATCTATTCTAAAATTTTTTTTATGCTGACGGAAATTATGCTTCACATCTTCAAATCTTTGTGCTTACAATTTTTCAAACCTGTTTCAAACACTAGTTCGAATCTTTGAAAACATTTCGGAAGCCAGAACACATACGATTATCAAAATGAAGTAGTTAAAACGCACTAACTGCAGGTTATTTAATTATTACTTATAATTTTATTTTTGTTATTTCAATTTACTCTTTGTTTAGGTTTTTTCTTTTAGTATTAAAATATCAAGTTATCATTTAAGGTAGCGTTAACTAAATGTAGTTTTACATATATTTTGGTGTTTATTTTATTACTATACGTGAAAATATGTGATTTAAGTTTTAAGTTGAATTAAAAAATTCGAAATGAAGAATAAAATATAATAAAATCAAACTGTATATAAAAGTTGTTGAAAATATATTTATATTTCCTTCTGACTGTCAACAAATAATTACGTGGGTTATTTAAAGATTCAGCTAATTTGTGTTGAAATATATGTTTTCGGCAAAAAAGCGTTTTATTTCTCGATACCATGCAGTCATTTCTTATAATTTGGAAATTTTAAATATAGACAAGTTCGAAATGTAACGACGACCTGTTTTATGTGACGTCAACGTTTGCAGTCCCTTGTGCTGGTGCCAACGGAACTGAGGGAATAATAATGGAACTCACTAAACAGTTTTTATAAGGCCTTACTTTAGTTTCGTAGACGGTTCTATTACGTATAAAAACAACTAACTATTTAACGCCATTTTGAAATCAATTTTTTGAGTATGACAGAATTCCATCAGATTTTTTTGTGATTGAATCGTACGATTGTGAATCCTGGCCTTAGCCACATTATTGCCAAATATAGTTAAGTTGTATCTCGATTTCTGAATTAATAGGTGGACACCAGTTTTTCGAGGAACCCATTGATTTTCAGAATCCTTTAAACCCCATTTAACCATTTTCAAATTTCAATCTTACTTCTAACAAAAAATTTTAAATATGGCAATTATCGCAATAACGAAAAAAGCGCCATCTTTTCCAGCATTTAGCAAAAAATTTATAACGAATATTGTGCAGCCAGATTGTTTTCCTTAGTGGCTCCAATTTTTTTACGTTGGTTGCCAGATAGTTTTGAAAATTTTCTTAAAACAATAGATGGTGCTATTCTGACGTTATTACCAAATTTTACAACATTAACACTACATATCATAGACTAATCTGCAGGTGAATAAAACTAGAGAAATTAAAGCAAATAATTACGAACATGTAAAAAAATTTAATATTGTTGTTGTGGTTTAAACTATTGTCTCAGCAATAGAGAATAATTCTGAAATTTAACTAGCATTTGATTTAAACCGTTTAAAAATCCATAATATTGCAAACAATATAAATTACGTTTAACTTAATGCTGAGTATTGTTTTGTACCTACTTACATATATCAGCTTAGTTACTTTTTCTACATCCATTAAAAGTATGAAAAGAATATGTTGAACAATGTTTTTTTTAATTGAGAAGCTGCTATAATTTTTAACCATATGATTCTTCTAGGAACATTGGAAACCTTTATACATATATTTCAACGAAGATGATAGAAATAAAACTTTTTAAATCTAGTTAGAACAAGCTTTCGTTTGTTTGCAACTATACAAAGACTTGTATTAAAATATTAACTTTTTAGGATTACCCACACCATCCATAGCTTCTAAGATTTTACGTTTCAAATTGGGCTTTTCATCGACATTCTGTTGTTTTGACGAAGGTAAAGGCAATTTATGACCGAGCGATGGTGCCGGTTTATTTGAAAAATATTTCATATTCAATGCCTCGGTACATGTACACCGCTTTGATGGATTAAGGGCTAATAATCTTTCTGCCAACGATATCAAATCGTCTGGAGCAGCAGTAAAATAGCTGGCAAGTGGTGCACCAGGAAAGCTAACAAACTGCATGTAATCCGGAAGTTTACTTAAATTTGGCCACGTATCATCTGTAGGGGTACCCAATGCTTGAAATATTTTTGTTAGTTGATTTAAATCGGAGTCGCCGGCGAGAAATGGTACGCGCAGCAAGAGTTCAGCTAAAATACAGCCAACAGCCCATATATCAATGCCAGTACCATACTGGCGGGCACCAAATAGCAGTTCGGGAGCTCGATACCAACGTGTTACAACCTGATGTGTATAAATACGTGAGGGAGAACCAAACAATTTGGCCAAACCAAAATCACCAATTTTTAAAATGCCCTCGCTATTAACGAGTAAATTGTTGGGCTTTAAATCACGATGTAATATCCAGTTCATGTGTAAATATTCCAAACCTCTTAAAGTCATTATCATGTATGCCTTAATATCAGCCTGTGTTAGAATAATTTTTGGATCCTTAATAATAATTTCCAAATCAGTATCCATAAAATCGAAAACCAATGACACATTAGATTTGTGGCCAAAAACATCGACTAGGCCGATTATGTTTTCGTGCTGTAACTCGTGCAACAGTTTAATTTCTCTCAGAGCAGTTCGATTAATACCATCCTGAGCCTCTTCGCGGCTTCCAATTTTTATTTTTTTCACAGCCACTATTTGTTCGGTTAAAACATCTCGAGCCTTGTATACTGTGGCAAACTAAATGGAATTTTTTTTTTGCTGTGAATTCTATTTTAGAAAAATATAGTTTACAAAAACTATGCTTACCTGTCCCTCACCCAAAAATGCTATTTTCTCGTATCGTTGCAATTTACTGTCCATTTTTAAATTATTTTATTTGCTTTTGGCAATAGATTGGTGCTAAATTACTTTACTTCCTTGCGGCTTTTTCTGCCTGTTTTCCAAAAAAACGAACATCTGTGATTTAGTATTGTTTACATTTTGAGATGCCAGATCTTTTTGTGGGACCGCAACAGTGTCTACGGTACAGTGTTGTCGAATATAACAAGGTTATTTTGTAATATATATAGAAGTTCAACATTATTAAAACTCAAATTTTTCTTTTTTATAATTCTACACGAGAACATTTTTTTGAAAATGTTTTTTGTTGTATTAATATTCTATTGGAATTTTGACTAATAATTGTTAAAAAAATAATTAATTTTTGCTACTTTTTGTTATTTTCATGTTTGTTGCATAGACTTTTTTCCGTTTATAAATTAAGTTAGTATATCCCCCATAAAAAAATACCCAGAAATTTTCGTACTTTATATCACGGAATATAAAATATCAGATAGTTCGAAAGGCAAATTAGAAAAGTGCTAGCATATATGATACTATACATATCAAAGATAGATGACGATGTTCGTTATTTTACTATTTACTATTAATATAAATATAATAAGAAAAAAAAATAGTCAGAATATAATTAATTCGTAATTATATGCAAAGCCTTTTTATAAAAACTTGTGATGCTCAGCTAATTATTCGGTATTTTCAGGTTTGAAAAAAAAACCCAAAAAAAAAATCGGAAGATAATTACTACGTTTTTTATAGTTTCCAAATAATTAAAATGTTTCGGAGAACTATCTAATAATTCGGGGTCGGATTTTAGAACCTTGGTGTATTAAAAAAAAAACCGTCTCAACATATTTTTGTAAAACTTGAATGAAAAACAAATAATAAAAATATAATGCTTGAAGAAAAATAAAATCGATATCGAGTTAGACACAAAAAAAGTAGCTAAAAAAGATGTACTATATAAAATTGGGATAGGTAAAATCGGCTTAATCTTATAAAATTTTATTTATTTTCTGTTAATTTATATTATTTGATACATAGGATAGTTGTAGGCGATTTCAAGCAAGTTGTTTCCCTAGAAAATTTATTTTTAGTTTTTGATATAAAAAAATCGATTTTTCCCACCAAAAATATTTTTTATACATTTTATAAGTGATCACAAATAATTGTCCTTTTACTTGTAGGACGCTTAGTTTCCCTAGAATGAGTTTTTATTATTTCAATTAAAAAAATCGATTTTTCCAATATAAAATCTATTTTTATAAATTTTATAAGTGATCACAGATTATTGTCCTTTTTCCTGTAGGACGCTTAGTTTCCCTAGATAATGAGTTATTAATTTTTCAAATATAAATCCTATTTTTCCAATAAAAAATCTATTTTTATAAATTCTATAAGTTATCACAAATTATTGTCCTTTTAATTGTAGGACGCTTAGTTTCCCTAGAAATGATAATATAGTATTCCATTTTGTCTTTTCTTTCTAAAGCTTTTAATTCTTCAAAGAGTTCTCTATTTTAAATTTACAGTAGATACGCGGGCGATTTATATATGCTAAAAGAACATCTTTGAGCCCGATGCATATAGCGTCTTTCATGTCGAACTATTTATGCAAAATATGATGCCTATTCATTCGTTGCATGTATTTTATCGACAACTTGTGGCGTGACGATCTCTTTCTGATCTGAACATCGTCATTTATGCTAGCACAACTATAACGATTTTTTTTTTGTTTTGTAGTAATAAAACTCGAGTTTCGAAAAATTGAAAAAAAATTTAACAAAAATATCGTATTTTTACCAGAAAATTGCAAAACCTTAAATCACTTTGGCTAAGGGTATACATATATGATTCGGCATGTCCGAAAATAGCTCTATAATTTTCAACTTTAATTGACTCAATATTTCTTAATTGCAACCTTTAGTTGTTCAGTCTTTTTTATAGAATTTATAATTACAATAAAAGAAATTTTTTTATGTTTTATGTATTTTTTTATTTTAAATATTTTTTCTTCTTCAGTTTTTAACACTTTAATTCAGACATAAAAATATTAATTATTAAATTTGATCTAAATAAAATTTAGCTTTTTATTCATTTGAAACATAATAGTAAAACAATTTTAAAATAAAAAACGCATTTGAATTAATTTTTATAAATCTAATACATAGTCATAAATTAAAACGTCTAATTTGAAAAAGATAATTAAAATAGTTGTGTTTTTTGTTAAAATGATTTAATGGTTAAATGGTTTTTACAAGGAATAAGGCAGCAATATATTTATTTAATGTATTACTAACATGTTTGTTGTTATTTTATTTTAATACATTCATAATTATTTTTTCTGTTTTTTTTTTTCAATTTCATTTTATACTAAAACTTTCAGCTAATTAAAGTAGAATTTGATTATAAATATTTGCACATTGTCGACTTTATGTTTTCTTTCTCGTTTTTTCTTTAAAACTTAGCTTGTTGTTTTAATAGTGTCTTGTCAGTATTTGTTTTTTAATTTATTTATAATTATTTACTTATATGGTTGATTTTAAAAGCGTATATTTAAGTCTAATTTTATACAAAGTTTTATATTTTTATATTTAAGCATTTATAAATAATTAAAAGTTTTTTTTTAGTTTTTTCTGTATTTATATATTATAAAGATTTGTAAGTTTTGCTTACTTGTTTTAATCTTATAAATACTAATAAATAAGAGTATTTTTGTTTAAATCCAATTGGAGATTTTGGCTTACAAAGTTCTTTTATTTCTTAGTTATGACTTTTTTTATATGTAGTTTATGTATTGTATATTTTTTGTATGTCCATATGTATGTATGTATATAATTTACATGAGAAATCTAACTACAGGCGACTTAAGTTTTTGTAAGTAAAGTGTAATTATCATAATAATTATTTTATGCATACTCGACATTTATAATGAATGCATGCTCAAACATGCATCAGAAATTTTAAGAATATAAAAGGATGTTTAAAAAAATATAAAGCAATAGTTTTTTTTTGGACGATAACAATGGTTGACAAAATAATTGCAAAAAATATTTTTTTAACTTATTAAACAATGTACATACATATATAAAATTTACACATGTATGTATGTACATAAGTATATAATTTTTCGGAAAACAAAAAAATGTCGAAAGGGTGTTTTTTATAGAGGTATAGAACATTAAGTTGCAATAAAACAACGATGGATTATCAGATTAACATGAATTTTATTTATCAGAAAGATAATCTTGTGGCATTACATTTTAAATATGATTTCTGGCATATGACCGCCACGGCTGGCGCGGATGTAGTCCAATCTGGACGTCTAATTTTCGATGACTTTTTCCAACATTTGTATATCGGCAATAACACGGCGAATGTTGTCTTCCAAATGGTCAAGCTTTTTTGGGTTATCCGCATAGACCAATGACTTTACATAGGCCCACAGAAAGCAGTCTAGCGGTGTTAAATCACAAGATCTTGGAGGCCAATTCACAGGTCCAAAACGTGAAATTAGGCGGTCATCAAACGTGTCTTTCAATAAATCTATTGTGGCACGAGTTGTGAAACATGTTGCGCCGTCTTGTTGAAACCACATCTCCTGGACATAATGGTTATTCAATTCAGGAATGGAAAAGTTAGTAATCATGGCTTTATACCGATCACTATTGACTGTAACATTCTGGCCACCATCGTTTTTGAAAAAGTACGGACCAATGATTCCACCAGCCCATAAAGTGCACCAAATAGTCAGTTTTTCTGGATGTAACAGTGTTTCGACATACACTTGAGGATTACCTTCACTCCAAATGCTGTAGTTTTGTTTGTTGACGTAGCCATTCAACCAGATGTGCTCTTCATCGCTACACAAAATTCGCTTATGAAAATCGGGAACAAGGGTAATCTCGTTTTGGGCCCATTTGCAAGCATTGTTCAGGCGTGAGTCTATTTATGATGAATTACCAAACCAAACTGAGAATAAATCACTTGACACTGTTAAATCGGTCGTCATCTTGAAAAGTAATGACAACTTAAAGTTATATACCTCTATAAAAACACCCTTTAGTTTGTTTTACCCACTGTGCAAACCTAATCGATGCTACAGCCGCGCAGTCATCGCAATTACTAGTTTAGTTTCTGTTGCATGCGGTAGTCTCATAAGAGACCGTCTTCACTAGTCATCAATTTGAACAAAATATAAACATGACGCCAGCAGAGAAACGCAATTAATTTGTGCATGTTGTTATAGGTGGCGTAAACATATTTATGTCATTTTCTGTTTAAACATAATTTTCTGTTTTCTAACAATGTTGTTTGAATCCTTATTTTACAGCAGATAGTAGTAGTACGGTTGAGCAACAGATGGCGCTGTTTGCAAATAATACTGGCAAACTAAATACAACTATAACATCATTGATGTGAGTGATAGGCATTAAACATTAACATGCTCTAACAAAAATTAAACTTCATATAAAAACCATTATTTTAAATTTTGTTTTTTTTATGAAGTTTGACTTTTGTTAAGGCATGTTAATGATTAATGTAGACGAGGGTTAATGTTTGTAATTTTATGTCTAACCCTCCGTCTTCATTAGACATTAACATGTCTTAACAAAAAACTTCGTATAAAAAACATTATTTTTAATACTGATTTTTTAATATAAATTTTGACTTTTGTTAAGCCATGTTATTGACTAATGTAGACGGGGGGTAACACTACGTCTTGACGTGCTATTGATTTGTTCAACCATTGAACAAATTCATGTGTGCACATCAAAACCTCTCGTGAAGACCGTCGTTATCGATGTCATGTTCTTGTTCAAAAAGCATTCGAATATTGGTTCGAACAATGCTTTTAAAAACGACATCTGTTGATTAAGCCTGAAAATTATATTTGCTGTGCTATAAGCATTCAAACAACATTGGATAGAAACAGAAAATTTGATTTGTCGGAGCATGCACATCGATACGTTTTCTCTCTATACAGCAGAAAGTAAACAAATTATTGTACCCTATTCTTCCGACGCTTTGTTCATGTGCAATCAAAACAATGACTACTCATCAAGACTTTGTTGGTAGGTGTCAGTGTCAAGTTCTTCTTCAAACAGAATATTTGTTAGCACAATGATGTCTATTAAATGTTTATTTTAGTTTGATTTTTAAACAACGCCATCTGTTGCATTGATGGCAAACAGGGACTTAAATATTAACACAAATTCTCCATACTAAAGACAATGAGGTTAGGTTAAGCAGCCAGCTCCGATGCAGCTCACTTGGGTCCAAGTATTGTTAAAGTAAAGAAAATTAACAAATTAACAGGATGTTCTCTATTCTGTCCACGTTTTTTTTCGATAAAGTCAAATGACAATGAAAAGTTTGGTTAGGTTAGAAAGGGAAGCCCTAGTTAGTACCAGACATCTAAGCCCATTGGTAAAACGTGATTCTCATATATTTTTTCCCTTAAAATAACCCCATTTACTGCTTATAAGTGAATAATGATCTCTTGTGATTACGTTAGCAGTATCGCGTAGTATCCTGTATAAATTACTACAGTGTTCTGTAAAGAATACTCTAGTAGTGTTCTGTATAGAACACTTGCGCTTTTTTTCCGTAAGATTGAACAGCAGAGCTGGGCCTTTTTTGAGATTTTGGTAATATGGATGTGATATGTATAGGTATACCACAATGAACGTTTCGAACGTCGAACCGTCGTAGTTGACTAATCCTTTAGTTAGCAGCTCGTGCTATGAACTACTTTGTTTACAAAAATTAATCTGTAAAAATAATTCTAAAAAGGTAGCAATAATTGTTTTATATTTTACAAAAGCCAAATAATTCAAAAAGTCGTTAAAATGTCAAGCACATTCTAAATGGTTTCAATTTTGTCACTCACTGTTAGTTTTAAAAGTAACTTAGCTAAAGAAGTAGTGGGTTTTGGGCTAAAATGTATGTTGGGTAAATTTATGTACATTTTATATAATGCACACATGTATTATAAACACACATATGCAAATCTATGTATGCATGTATGTATGTATGGATATTAGGTTCTTAATTTTGCTAACGATAATGTTTCTTATAAAAATGAATATCATAACCAAGTCGCTCAACTTAGTTTTAGCTTTTGAATTAAGAATTTTACTTTTAACTACTTTAAGTAATGTTAGCAACTTGATTATAAATAAACATAGTTATGCCATAGAGTTGCCATAGGTAAATAATTAACGCTAAAAATCACAATATGTTTTTTCTATAAAAATTTGAATAAAACTTCCGCTATCGATTTAATTCGTTTATGTTTTTCGTTCGTTTCGTTTTTTCACTTTTTATTTCCACTTAATTTGCTGCATCTAGACATGGGTTGCCAGTGCACCTTTTTTCGCTGCGTTACCATTTGATGGTAATATAAATTGTCCCGATGGACTTTGTGCCGTTATTGCGTTAGAGGAAGAAACGACACCGGAGGGTGTTCCTGCTGTAGGTTGTTGTAGCGGGGTAGCTGCTAAAGTATTACTGCTGGCGGTAAGATTTGAACTGCTACCACTTACACTAGCTGGGCCATTCGAGCAGCTAATTATGCTGTTGGGGGTGCCAAAATTTTTAAGACTTCCTATTACTCCGTTGCTCATAAGATTGCCGTGATTTCGGGGTGCATGATAAGGCGGTGGTGCTGGTGTTGCCGCTGGATTGGCAGTACTTGGTGGCGGCAGAGGTGGGAGTATCGAGGAATTGGTGCGCAGATAAGGGTTGCCATAAATGGCACTAAAACGACTATCTATGCCGTTTTGTAATAGTGGTTGACCTACAGTGGTAAGAGCAAGAAATAAATATTTAATATAAATATAAAACACAAAATATAATAAAAAGACTAACCCATTATTATAACTTGCCAATAGCTAAAGTTAGGATTTTATCGGAGAGATAAGTTGCTTTTCGTTATAATAACGAGAGTAAGTCTAGTTACTATAACTTGTCTCTAAAGTACGTCATAGTGAAAGGAATCCAACTTATCTCTTGACAAAATCCTAACTTTAGCTAGTTATGATAATGCGATTAAAGGCCAGTCTTCACTATCCTAAACAATTTTACGATTTAATCATCAAAAAATCTGACAGAATTCTGTCCTATGTCCTAACAATATTTTTGAATTTTTTCAAAAGATTATTATCAAATCGTACTACTTGTCAAAAAGTGTGTCACACACATACATTTCTAAAAATGTGTGCTCATACTTTTTGAGCACACATGCATTTTTTGACAGATCGTTCGACTGAGTTGATGATGAATCATGGCCTTAACTGATATTAAAATCTTGATATTTACAAATTTCTATTTTTTCTAACATAAAATAATATCTTTAATTGTTAGTTAAAATCTTACCTAAAAATCCATTATTCATTGATTGTTGTTGCATATCGCCACGCCTGGGTAAACTCATATTACCCGTGGTGGCAGCAGGATTTGAATAGTGAGGCAGAGTAGCCGAACTTATTGTTGTCGAATTACTTTTGGACACAGAACCCACCGAACTTTTATTATCATTAGGAGGACTATAATCTAAAGCGTATTCGAAATAAGGATCATAGCCATTTACAGACTCCTTGTAGCCATGATTTTTAATATTTTTTATATTACACGATCTGTTAAAGCGATCACTAAAGTCGCCCGAAAATCTAAAAACAAAACAATACAAACAGGAGGTTATAAATTAAAATTTAATATAACAAAAAGCAAAGTACCTTTCATCTAATTTAACAGGACCAGCTAGTGGTACACCCAAAGTGGCACCTTTCATTTGTACATCAGGCATGGGAGAGTGCGTCAAATTAATGGCTAAACCATCTGATGTAGATTCAGAATATTCAGCCGCTTCGTAAGCTTTGGCACGCATTTCATGTTTGAGATCGCTTAATTTGTCACCACCACGAGAAGCTTCGGGTATAACATCGGCTGGCATGGGTTTTTTCTTGCTGCGTTTCATATACACAATCACCAGCATCACAACCATAAGAATAATGGCCACCGAGGACATAGAGCCCATGACCACTAAAAGGACGGGTACAGAACCAGCTGAAAATAATTGTTAAATCATAATATAGGCCTCGAGGGAAAAAATCTATTTTTTTTACTCACGTTCTGGTATTAAAGTAATCAACAACGAATCACTTCCATATGAGTTTACAACTGTACAATTATATTTGCCAAAATGATTCGAACGACTTTCTTTTATTATTAGTGCCGCTCTGACGCCCTCGGGCAAATGATGTTCTTCGAATATATACAAATCTGGATCAGCCGTAGACATATTTATAATTTTGCCTTCATAAGACCATAAAATCCTATCGGCTTTCGGTATGCTAAATGCTAAACAATCTATTTTGGCACGATTACCAACAGCACCGAATTGCACCTTGTGCGAAGTAATTATAGGAGCTCGCTTGACATATATCGTTGCTTCGGCGCCAATTTCTGGAAAGCCCTCAACTACGGCCTTGCAATAATAACGTCCAGCTGTATCAGCAGTTACTTTTAAAGTAAGATTTGCTGTAGTGGCTACTACACGATCGGAATTTTCATTGATCCATTCTATATCTGGAGCAGGATTGCCATCAACATCACAACGCATAGTAGCGGTAGTGCCTAAGTCGGCTTCTACCGATGAGGGTCGTTGGCGAAAAATTGGACCATCTTACAAGTACATTGGATTAATGTTAAATTTATTTAAAAAAATCCTAGGTATGTCGATACTTACAACTTATATCCAAAGTCTCACTTTCTTCACTCTTTCCCACAGCATTAACCACTTCACATTTAACTATGGCATCATGATATTGTCTGGAAACATTATGTATTATCATTTTAGTAGTATAGTCCCCAGTAACCAGTTCATCATTGATAAACCAACGATAGCTTTGTACAGAAGGATTAGCATCAGCTTGACAGGAAAGTATAACCTCAGCACCTTCGGGAATGCGACCGCCTGCTAGAGCTCCTCCTACTACCGACACCGTTACCTTGGGAGCATATTTTACTTCTAAAAGAATTTTAGCTGATCTATAGGTACGATCGGCTGTATTTTGAGCCTGGCATGTAAATGTGGTATTGTGATGTTCTTTTTTGGGGGTCAATTTCAATATGGACTTGGCCGTTATGCGACGACTATCGGCCAAAGATTCTTTGACATCTTCAATGCCTTTTGTTAGAACATTGCCTAAACCATCGATCCAAGTTATCTGTAAGAAAATTTAAGGAAGTGGCGAAAAATGTAAAAAATAGGTTTAGCCTCATTAACATGGAAATTTTAATTTTTGGATTTTAATCAAAATATAAAATGTTAACGGGAAAATAAAAATCGTACAGCCTAAAGCAGACCTGTAATTTTTTATTTAAAATATTGAACAAAAAAATTTACGGCTCCAGAATAAACGATCTGTGAATTGATCTGCGAAGGCAAGCAACTGCATCGAAACTATCGTAAAAAGACTTTCAGCTATACTTTGTTACCTTGAGCATGTGGCCAATTCGGCAAAAGTCATTGGGCGCCTCAATAAGCCACGGCACTATTTACTTAGGTTATTACGTCCATTTTTTTTACAAAATGGCCGCCATATTCCCTGGAGTTAAATTCAATGGATTCCAGAGGCCAAAGTATAAACTAAAAAATTTGAGAACGTTGCATATGGCCGGCACAATTGTACAGCGTGTAAGGGCTACCCCGACAGATTTCATTAAACAATAAGTTTCTTTTTACATTATGCAACTTTTGTTGCTTCAATTCTTACTTAGAAGGCGAGGGATACACAAATGCATGTATTCTTAAAATTCGTTTTGTGCTCTCATTCGTAGTTTTAATTATGAAATGTTTACATCCATGCAAATTGCTGCAATAAAAATTGCACGATATAAACCCAAATGCAATTTTAAATAAGAAAAGAGAAAAATCGCAGCGATAAAAGTTGCATAATGTAATAAAGCACCAACATTTTTCTTATAATTAGAAATGATTTTACAATATTCTGAAGTTTTTTAAACAAAAATAAATAAAAATTTACAAAATTCCAAAACTTCGAGCGCTGATCCTGATACACATATATACAATATATACATTTCATCTACTCACCTCAGCTGCTGGCTTTCCACCCACTGAATCACACTCCAGTTCTATTTCTCGATCTTCGGTGGTTACCAAATGATCGCCTTGCAAAATCTTAGGAGCTTCTGGTGGCACCAACACCGTAAGCTTGGCGAAACGTGATCTTATGCCAGCTTCACCATTAGGACCTGGTCCCACTTGGCACTGATACCGGGCATCATCGTCTAACATTACCGGAAATATGTCTAAAGAAAAATCACCCTCTTCGTCGCTACCCACCATAGAATATCGTTCAAAACCACTTAAGTTGCGATGTTGACCCAAGCCAAAATCATCTTTAGTCCACTGTAGAGCACCTATTTTTTCCATAACACGACAGGGCAGTGTGACTCGTGACCCTACTACGGCCGTTTGATCTTGTGGTTCCATGGCAAAATGTTGTCCCTCGGAAGTGGTCTTTAGATTATCTTCATTATTATTAAAATGGATGTTTGAATTCTTTTTCGTTTTAACTTTAGCCGTCACCTCAACAGCCTGCAGACAGGCAACAAGCAAACATATTGCTAGAACATGGGATAAAGGAATGTGTTTGTTAAAGCATGAGGCAGGCGAGAACGATCGTAAGTTGTAGTGGTAGCGTTGGCGTTGTGGGCTTGGCCTTAATTGTACTGTAGTTTTCGCGAGCATATTATGTGTGTTTGGTTTTTTATTCTGGACTTAACTTACTGTCAAGATGCACACGCCTGAAAAGAAATTAAAAGTAAAATATCTAAATTATTGCTGCTTCATTTACAAACAAAAAGTATTTTTTTTTTGTTTTAAAAACAACAGAAATTATTCATATAAAAAGTTTTTTTTTAAAGCCTTAAATTCATACACTTGTCTGTTTCAATTTCAAGCTTGTTGCCTGCCTCTATAGTGTGTGTAGAAATCTTAAAGGAATAGCATTATTATGGGCTCTTTTTGGCGTGATATGCTTGCAATTTATTAGCAACACGCGTGCGCATTCTTTTGTATCGAATTACTTAAACATTATTAACTGTTCGCTATCTTGCTACACTGATCTTCGGCCTTTTTGGATTTTAAGATCGCCAAAAAAGGAATAATATTTTCTTGAGTGTATTATGTTGCAGTAACATGACACAACAAGCTTTTAATTCACACTTAAAAAATGAAATGTCAGACCACCAATGAAGTAGAAAATTTACTTTTGCTAAAAAGGGGAAAGTATTAAATGAACAGCTTCATATTCTTTAAGTTTGAAATGCAATTTGAAAGTGTTTGCGCAATATATTTCATATTTACATGCAGAGAAAAAACATATCAGTATCGTATCGAAAAGTTTTAATTACAAAAAAGTTTTAATTAACAAAATCATTATGAGCCAAAATTAGAATTTTTTTTAGAGATGATTTGTTTTACGTAGAAGGTGCTAGAGTTAATCATTAATTTTTTAATTACTTTTTAATAAAGTTTATGATTAGCTTTAGTTCACCCTATGTTAAACAAGATGCCTATAATATTTTCATGTGAGAAATTTCTCACTTAAGTTACAGAGCAGAAAAAGGTAAAAATTTTTTCCATAGCGTCAGAAGGAGAATAGGGGATACTGTTCTATATTTATCTTAAAACGAGAAATGTTTTTACAATATATGAAGTTTAAAAATCAAAAAAAAAAAAAAATTAAGAAATGTTAAGCTCTAAAAAATGTGAGGTGCGAGATTCCTCCTTAGCGGCCACATAGCGCCGCGGTTGGTAAGTGGTTGTTATCCAGCGTCAAAACCGAAGCACAAATACTCTTCTGCTATGCCCATGTAAATTCTGTATTAATCAGACTATGCCTTTGCAAATAGCTAAATTATATCCAAAATATGTTGATTCTGCCCACAGTGCAATGGCCCGTTTAGATCTTTGTAGATGTTTAAGTTTTAAACAAACCAGCGAACGCCTGTAATCATTCTCAAAATTTTATTTTGGCGCCTTTGAATTTTTACCGCATAAGGCAGGGCCCCATAACTAAATTACATAACGCCATATTAGTGTGAAGGTCGAATTGTACAGCCAAAGTTTGAAATGTAGAATTTCTACCAATGAGCCAGTCATATTGAACTGCTTTCAACTATATTTGTGATAACTTTGATTCTATATATGACTCTTCCAAGTAAGGTGCCAATCAAGATGTATAGCGAAGTATATGACTTTAGCAACTATGCGTATTAACACGATAATAATTTTTTACTTTGTGTGGGAGATACCACTTCCACAAGTGGACTTCCACTATCCTAATCCACTCTGTGTTTTAAGAGTCTACCTTTTGTAGTTCTTTGTGTACACGATCCAGTCTGTGTTTTGTTAGACTATGCACATTAGTATGAGAGTTTCTTGTGCAAAGTTTCAAGACTGTACCTATTGCAGATAACAATTGTTCACTTTATAGGAGAGATATCACGCCCACTATTCCAATCCAGTCTGTGTTTCGCTAGGCTATGTATATTAATAAGGGTGTAACTCGTGTAAAATTAATCATGAACCTATACCTATTATAGTTTTTAGCTACTGAAAAAAAGTGGGCGAAATATGGGTGAGGTCAACTTTTCTTTCCAAAAAAGTTAGGTTATGTTGAGAATTAAAAAAAATAACCAAATCGGTGTAGCCGTTCTTAAGTGATCCTTTTCTAAGTTTTGTTTTCTGTTTTAGAGAGAAGTAACTGCGTTACTTCCTTTGGAAAGGGGTAGGAGTAGATAAGACAGATGGTTAGTGTGATAGTAAAGCTTATAGCTTATAAAGAGAACTAATACAGGTATAGAGAACTATAGAGGTATAGAACTTTAAGTTGGCATTACTTTTCAAGATGGCGACCGATTTAACAGCTGTCAAGTGATTTATTCTCAGTTTGGTTTGGCAATTCATCATGAATAAACTCACGCCTGAACAACGCTTGCAAATAGTGCAAAACCAGATTACCGTTGTTCCCGATTTTCATAAGCGAATTTTGTTTAGCGATGAAGCTCACTTCTGGTTGTTTGCTGCGCTTTATGGGCTGGTGGAATCATTGGTCCGTACTTTTTCAAAAACGATGGTGCCCAGAACGTTACAATCAATGGTGATCGGTATAGACCCATGCTTACTAACTTTTTCATTCGTGAAATGAATAACCATGATGTCCAGGAGATGTGATTTCAACAAGACGGCTCCTGACACAATAGATTTATTGAAAGATACGTTTGGTGACCACCTAATTTCACGTTTTGGACCTGTGAATTGGCCTCCAAGATCTTGTGATTTAACACCGCTAGACTACTTTCTGTGGGACTATGTCAATTGGCTGAGGTGAACTTAAAAGTTCTCCTTTTTTTCAGTACAAACTTTCGTTTAGTTAAACAACTGTTTAACAGGTTATATATATTTTTGGCAAATTTAGCTTTAACTTATGTATTAAGTCTGTAAATATAAGTGTACGCTTTACACTCTCAGCCTTGTTTGAAAAAGATTTTGATTTTCTCAAACCTAAAATTATATTAATTTTAATTCTTGTTAATTTCACCATCAAATTAAGTAACATCCTTTGAAAGCACACAAACCTAATCTCGTTCACATTTACATTGTTGTACGTTTGAATTTGTTTTTCAATCTGTTTATTTATTCAATTTTAAGAATAAGAATAAAATTTGCAATTCATAAGTAACTGTTAGTCGTTAGAATGAGTGTAGAGGAAAATTTGAATATGAATGTTTATTACACGTGCTTTTGTTGCGTAAAGTAACTTTGTGTGTGTGTGTGTGTGTGTGTGTTGCTTAAGCTTTATTATGTTAATTTAAATAACCTAAAATGTATATAAAGACCATTAACACATTAGCGAGACTTAGGAATAATATTCATAAAATGAATGATGCCAATTCTTATTCAACTGTTGCCCCAAAAACCGACCACATCATACCATCCATACAGGCCACAGAGTCAACATACCACACAAAAAAACTGCTATACACAACAAATGACATACATTTAAGTCACTCATCATAATCATTTTTTTTTTGTTTATTCATATCTTCATGTACATATATGGATGTGTGTAGATAGACTTAACATTTACATCTCCATTATTACAATATTCGTGCATGTGTGTATATACTTAGTTATACAACATATTCATACGTATGCACATACATATATGTATGTATGCATATGTAAATTATCTTGTCATTTTTACTTTAATTTTTTGTGAAAATATAAATATACATATGTATTTGTATATATGTACATATGTATGTACATATATATGGGCGTGTAAATGTAATCCACTTTAGATTTACATGATTTTTTTTTATAATAAATGTAATATATGTTGCACAAGAAGAACGTGTATATTTATTACTCCTTACTATTATTACTCCTTACTAACTATAGGATCTGTATGAGTTCTTATAACAGCCTCAAAACATGCCAAGCAACGAACCAACTTAAAATCTTTGTTGTATCCCAGCAGGTTTCAAAGGAGCTTATCACTAGTTAATATCAATTTACGTCGGCCTTTAATTACTAGAGTGTACGAATAAAACTGACATTCTGTTATAATACTGACGCTGCTGTAATTTTTACTATAGCTGAAAGGCTGTGGAGATTCGAAGTAGGTTCCTTCCAGAGTGCCGAAATGCTCACTCACTGCTCAAACATGTATGAGTATGTACGTTTTAGTTTTTTCCTGCTTCTTTTCATACATGTGCGAGAGACTAAAAACTAATTTGTCTTTGTTCATTTATGAGTGAGATGATTTAGTTTTTTTTCTTTCTATTCAAAAGTAAATAAATGAAAAAAATATATTATTTTTCATGCAAATGCTCATATATGAGAATTTACAATTTTGTTAATTTCTCTTAAATAAAATGATCGTGGAAAAGTGTTCGCATTAAGTATTAAGTTGTGTTGTAGAGTTGTGCCGGTCATGTACGACCTAGTTCAATTGAACGATTTCCCTAACTGAACGATTCTGACTCGGTCAGTGTTTTCTTTTTTATCGTTCATCATTCGCCTTTTTCATAAAAAATGATCAACTGTTCAAATGCTTTTATCTTATTTTTTGTCAGTGCCGTCAACTGGTAAATCTGATTTTTAAGCTAAAATCAAGACCCCTGATAAATCAGAAGTAAATAAATAATAAGTTAAATATTATTAGGGGAATTCCCGGTTTGATATTGTAGACCTTTAAGACCTTATAGCTTTGGTAAATTTAAAATAACCTATGTATTTTGTTGTTTATCAATATTTACCACACCTACAAGATGTAGAAGGTCTACAAAGCAAACCGTGAATTCCGCTATTTATGTATATAATTATTTCTTGTAAACATTTGTTTACAATGTTGCCAGAATGAACTGATGTGTTTGATAATAATTACGTTGAGTTGCTGTTTAAAATAAAGAACGATGACCGTAATGAACGACCTAGTTCATTAAATCTCGCTATACGATTTGAACGATTCAGCGAAATGAACTATTATGTACAACTCTAGTATATGCACATATTTTGTAATGTGCAATTTCCTACGTATGCAGCAATAAAGTGTTTTGAAACACTCATTTATGAAAAATTTCATAAATGAACACTCATAAATGAAAAAAGTATTACAAACTCATTTATGAAAAATTTCATAAATGAACACTCATAAATAAAAAAAGAATTACAAACATTTATGTAAAAGAGTATTAATGAGAATGAGCTAGTTCATTACTTATCACATATGAATAATACTTATGTTCTTGGTTTTTCACCCTTTATGTATATATGCTCAAAAAACAAACAGTGATTTATACTCATTCAAATCATGTGATCAGATCATGTGATCGTAGGCAGAGCATTTTTTGTTGCTCATTTATGACCGTGAAAAAAATATAAAATTTTAGAAATCTCTTTTATGAGATCGCGTCTTCGTGATGGCGTACATGTGTCATCATGGACGCCGCTGTAGACATTGATACTCCGAATCTAAATGATACTCCGAATCGAAAATAAACTTTTTAATTCCTTAATTAATGCGACTCAAATTTTCATTCAATTCTCATATTTCCTTGAACCCTACTAAAAGGGGTTTTCAATAAAAATATATCTTTATAATTTAGTTTCTAGTACTGTTCTCATTATTTGATAAAAAATATTTTCGATTTATACAAGGTTTATACAACAAATACTCATACAAATTTGTTTAATAAACCTTTTATAAGCTGAAAATATTTTTTTATGTATTTGGCCCTTAATGTTTAATTTTTTTGTTGAGGGCCATCCTAATAGAGTCATTAATATGATTACTCTTCGGTATGTATCGAACACTAAAACATAAACAGTCGCAATTTAAAATTTATTAAAACCGTTTTTTTATAGTTCACAGATCAAAAACGTTTACATCACTGTGCTTTTCAAATAGAAAAATTCCGTTAGTCTTTTTTTATGTTATAACATTTTTTTCCTCGTCTGAATATTTGTGAATTTTTAATTGTTGCTGTTTATGATTTAGTGTACGATATGTAGTAATTATATTTTATGTGTACTAAAACTACGCAGGTAAATATTCATTTGAATCCTATAAAAATATAATTTCAATGCGCTGCGCTCTTGTACTTGTTAGGAAGGATATAAAAATACAAATTTAAATATGTATTTACATTCACATTTGACTGTGTGTAACACGTTAGGGTGGCGTGGGATGAGGTGTGTTTATATAAACTTGACCTCAGTATGCTATAATACTACTGCAAACGTTAAGTTAAATTTTTTTTTTATTTAATAGACATGTAAACACACCATAATGAATACGTAGGTATGTGTGGATATGAAAAAGTTTAAAAATTTTTACACGTTTTAAAACAATTTTTACAGTAGATTATACATCGATGCAATTTCTTGAAGCAATACACGCACATATGTACACCCCACACACAAAAGAGTAAAATTAAAAGAAACCCAGCGAACAGACAAGCGTGTTTCTAAATTGAAAATTATTTATAATATTTTCTTTCTGAAAGAGATAACCACATAATCAAGCCCTTTCAAATATTGTTAATACTTCTGAATGTAGTTTGCCTCCAAACCATCGTCGGTTTGTTTGTCTAACTTTCTTTTGATAGCTTTTACTATAAGAGGTACCGCAAACATTTTACCCCTCCTAGCGAAAAGTTTTCCTCCAACATTTTCAACAGGTATCGGTATCCATCTTTATTCAACGTGTAATATCCCAAAAATATGTAACGAAGATTTGATTCAGAGACAAACGCGCTTAGATCTGTCATTTTTAGTTTGTCTCATTTATCGACACCGGGTCCGAGTTATCGCGTATATTAATTTTAAAAAGCGTAAACATATATTTTCATTTTACAACCAGGTAGCAACACACATACATATGTATATTATCTGTAAACGGCTGTCAAATAATTCACAATAGAAACAAATAATTCACAATAGAAACTTTTACTCCCAACATATTAGGGATTCCGATTTGTGGAAATCGAAATATAGTTTTGCTTCCAAGTAAATTACTGTCATAATAGTCGCGATAGGGATGGTTAAGTCTAAGCCTATTTCCGTTTCATCAGGGATTCATTCAAGTTCAAACCTGCATCATCCGTCATTCTAAAATACTAACGTATGCCTATGATATTAAACGATTTACAAATTGCAGCAATTCCCGTTGCTCGAACCCAATTAATGTCAAATGAATTTTATTTCAAACGCGTAACTATGTGTTTGCTGTGAATATATTGTATATTAGTTTTACTAATACATTCGCATAACAATTCGAAAACTTTTATCGATTTACATTTTGAACTTTTAAATCTTGTATTTTATCTATTGTATTATTTGTATGAATGTGTGGTAGGTAAAATGGCCTTGAAAATTTTCCAAAACACTCGCACCTTTAAAGGCCACCACATTTATTTTTACATCTTGTTGTTTGAGTTACACACCCTTTCTTTATTTTTGCTATAATATTTTGCATTCAAGAAATTTCAGTATTTGCTGCCCTTGAATCTACTTTTTGATGTGATGTAATGTGATGTGATGACTGACGACTAAATGACTTTTCAAGAATCAGAACCAATATCAATATTCTTTAAACATTTTTAGAAATTTTAAGGTGGTCTATGTAAAAGAAAAATTAAAATTAATAGAGGTTTCTAAAAAAGTGTTCGCATAAAATTCGGCAGTGATGGATTTTAGATTGTAGTTTCTCTAAGGCGCGAAACAAAATGCTTACAAAACATGAATTGAAGCAATATGTATCTTTATCGGATAAAAGTTTGTCAATAGCCGTGGCCACATTGAACTTTCTGATATGTATTAACCGCCGGCAAAGTAAAATAATTATAAATTGGCTATGCTAGCCCCAAAACTAATACGCCTAAATAACACCCGAGACGCTGTAACACTGGTCTAAAAATTATCATAACGTTCAATTGCGGTGTTGCCAAAAGTTAAGCTTTACTATCACTAACCATCTGTCTTTTCAGGGGTCATAGAAGCGGCAACCTAACCTAACGTAACCATCTGTCTTATCTATTCCTATCCCTTTCCAAAGCAAATAACACGATTAACTTAAGCATCAATTGCCTGAGTGTTACTTCTCTTAAAAACAAAACAAAAATAGAGAGTAGCGAAAAAATATCCAGACCTGGCAAAGTATTTATTTTGTTTTCGGCAAAGAAATCAAAAAAATCTTAAATAAAAAATAAATTGCAGGACTAGTTGCTTAAATTTTCGTTGAGTGCGTCGATTGTGAGTGTTTTTGGCAGACAAGCAAAAAGATTCGCAGGTAGTGTTGCCTTTAAAAAAAAATAAATAGATATAAAAATTTTAAAAGTAATGAAATTTAATTTAACGCTTTCGATCCATCCCCAGTGATGGCGATGTGAAACCTCAATCAACTTAATTTGTTAAATAATATAAAAATTAGGATCCGTTTTAGTGCGGTATTTTGGAGATAATTAAAATTTTTTTTGGAGAATTTTGGGGATGAAAAGTTTCAAATTTGGTGATATATAAAAATTAGGATCCGTTTTAGAGGGGTATTTTGGGGATAATTAAAATTTTTTTGAGAATTTTGGGGATGAAAATTTACAAATTTGGTGATGGAATCCGAAGAACATCTGGGAACCCTGAGCTCATCGACAAAAACGAAAAGTATCTTATTGAATTAAAGTTATGTTTTTCAGCTACAATTTTGGGTGCCCCGGTGGGCAAGTAGGTAGTGTGCTAGTTTATCTGTCCGGTGTTATGGGTTCGATTCCCACCATAGACTCCGGAATTTTTTACTACAAGTTGGCCAAGAAGAAGCTTGGATATAATCTGGCTGCCTAGAAATGGTTGACTGCCTTAGAGACGGGTCACGTACTGTCAAGTATTATCTGGCCAAGTTCAATATCGAGGTTAGACGACATTTGCAGACTGTGTTTGCAAATAGGCTAACATAAAAAGGCTTTGAACCACGGGCAGACACATATTGAAATGGAGATGCTGTGAAGAACTTAGCCTTATGCAAATGTTAGTAATTACCACAGACTCTGTGATGAAGGAGAATATCCACATATTTTACTCGCCAGTCTGAACTCATTACAGTCGAGAGTAAAACCCTAGTGACAGTACGAAACTAAATGAAAGTACGGTATTCGAAAATTTCCAGTCGGATACCATAAATATTGAGGATCGAAAAGGGACCCATGCAGTAAGTGGTCTGCCTCGGTATCCCTCTACAAAATAAAAGCAGCAACAATTTTAAGCTTTTTTCCAAATCCAAAGTCACTTAGTTGGCAACGCAATATTACGTTGTCAGCTTTTTGGTATAGATAGCCAGCCAGCTTGGTATGAAACATAACCTTAAAAGTTTTTCTATATTAAGTTAACATTTAAATTAACTTTGTAGCTTTGGTTCATTGTCAAGAAAGATATTAAAAGTGAACATTTTAAAGTGAACTTTTTAATTAAACTTCAAACTAATTTCTAATTAAATATTTAAATCAGGGCTGGTTAATGGAATTTTTTAAATTGTACTAAATGGCTTTTAAAATTGTACTTTTTGCACTGCAATTATGCTAAATACATTTTTTGTTTGTTAAGTAAAATTTTCATTCATACACTGAAAAAAATAATTGCTTCAATTAAAGATTTTATTTAGTTTCAGATTTAAATTAATTTAGTGTTTTATTAATTCAATTGTTTATTTAATTAAAATTTTTTTTTGTTCTTTTTCAATTAAGTAAATAGTTAAATCAATTAAAAAATTAATAAAAATTGTATCGGAATGTTAGGCGCACCCTAATTAAGGGTAAAGGCCAGTATTCTGTTCAGTTTTTCATGTGGAATGCTGTCAAACTACATACATAGAAAAACATTAAAATGTTGCTGGCAACATTTTATCAAAGTTGTGAAATAAACCAAATGGGCATTATTTCATGTGGAATTTTGGAAACAACAGCTTTTACTAACTTTTATAAAATAATTTGGTATACTTAAAAACAATGAAATCGCAAAAATTCCACCAAATCGCGAGATAGACACGTCAAATTTTCCTTGTAAAATAATAAATGTTGTTCAACATTTTTCACAAATTCGAACAGAGTACTAGGCTTAACTGAGGGCTTGTCATTGGTGTGCCATTGTTGTTTACAGATTTAAATTGTACCAAAAATGGTTTACCAACCCTGATTTAAATACTTTGTATCTTTGCTTTAGTTGTCAACAAAGTTATTAAAAGCAAACATATACTTTTCATTTAAGAGTCATAACAAATTCTTAATTAAATACAAGCATTAAATAAATTATTAATATATTTAATCCATATAAAAGTAGAAGAGCAAAACTTTTATTTAGATGAGTTTTCGAAATATTTTGTATAAATAATTTATAAAAATACAAATTTATAAACTTTAATTACATTTGTTTGCATGAATATGAGATAATTTTATTTCACTTAAAAATTTTATTTTACCTTGACTGTCCTCTTGTTTAAGTGAGTGTCAAAGGGATAAAAGGAAATGTTCATAAAGCTGTTTTGTACACGAAATTATTTTCACTTGTTTACAACACCTGGATTAAAAACTTTTTCTATTTTACTTTCCATGCGAGCCTGTTGTAGTTGTAGGGGCGAGGGTTGTTGGAAGTTGTATTAAAAAATAAAATACATAAATTTATTTATAAACATTGTACAATTTTAGATTTAAAGGATTTAAAACTACTTTACTTTGTGACTTAAACTACTAGATGCGAATAAAATACGAACAGCAAACATTGTACGTAAACAAAATTGCTCTGGATTTATACGAGGGTTCCACATGAAATCCTTAAAAAAATTATTTACAGATTTCGCTATTAAAAAGAACTTTAAATCTTGTCTTTATAACAGCTAATGGAAGTGGTAGTGTAGCACAGTGTAACAAATATGTATTAATTTATTTCATATGGATTATTTTGTAAACTTTAAATATTTTTATGCAATTTTCTTCGCTAACATTATACTGTTTTGATTTTTTTTTGGCTGCGTGCCACACCGCGTTATAAAATGTTAAAATAATAGGAAACCAATAAATGTACATCTACATGTGGCCACTGCTTTGTACGTGTACTACTCTCATACACAAAGTTACTTTAATTAAACATATACATACATACATACATACATACATACATACATACATACATACATACATACATACATACATACATACATACATACTTACATACATACATACATACATACATACATACATACATACATACATACATACATACATACATACATACATACATACATACATACATACATACATACATACATACATACATACATACATACATATATAAAGTACATGTACAATGTATAAAGTGTGGTGAAACGTTGGCAAACCTTGTTTTTTACAGAATAAAAAAAAATTTAAGAGCACTTGTTTTTTTTTGAAACAGGACAACAGTATAAAAACAAAATAGAAAGTATTGGCAGCATGGTCTGCGATTAACTGTTTGTCTTAGCATTTGTCCGCAGGTCTGTCCTTTTGATTATTTCTTGTTTTTGTTTTTGGTCATCAAACAAAAAGTTAACTCTGGTGCAACCAAACTAAAACAAATATAGCTGCTAGCGTACTACTGTTTTTTTTGCGGATGTGCTTTTGTTGCTGTTGTTTTTTCAGAAGCAGAAAATAGCTCAAACGTACTATAATCAATGGTTAGTAGGGTATTCAGCACCTGTTACATACACATACATATATATATAGCATAGTTATCATAAAAAAATCTATGTCGGGATTTCAACGGATTTTTACCTGAATCCATTTCCGCTATTTTCGCGATGATGTCTGTGGGTGGGTGTGTACCAGACTTGGGAGATGACAATTATAGTTTGTAATTAAATACACATACAATTACGCAATTATATGTAATTGAGAAAAAAAAATACATGTAGTTTTTAATTGTAAATGTTCAATTACAAATTAGATTTAATTGAAAAAATTCAATTATAAATATATGTAATGGAAAATTTTAAGGAATATTGTAGAATTTTGTTTAATTGAAATTACACTGAACCAAATTTCGTAGGTAATATTAACGAAAAAATTAGTTGATCCTTAGCCACAAAAATATTTAAAACAATTTCATTTTTATTCAAATCTATACACGATTTATTTATATAAACTAATTTTATTCAAATTAACAGAATTTCTTTTGTTAAAAACATATTTTAATAAAACTTGAAAAAATTTAAATCAAATTCTGTTCAATTAACAAAAATTTAGTTAAAATAGTAATAAAAAATTCTGGGAAAAACTACCCATAAAATTAGTTAAATTTACGTTGCTAAAAAAAGTTAATGTGACTAATTTATCCGTTGATTTGACAAAATTTTCGTTTATTCTACTAAGGCCCATTATTATAACTTGCCTTTAGCTAAAGTTAGGATTTTGTTGGAGCGATAAGAAGTTTTTCATTATAATAATGAGGATAATGCTCATTGCTATAACTTATCCTTATAGTACGTGATAGTTAAAAGTGATTTTTAGCTTACTTTTAAAAACGAAAAACTATTTATCGCTCGAACAAAATCCTAACTTTAGCTAAAGGCAAGTTATAATAATGGGTCTAAGTTTATTATTTTATTTTTGAAGAAAATTCAATATACATATAAAAATGAAAAAAAGAGCTGTGGAAGAGAAGAAATTTCGTTAAATTTAATTTCAGAAAATTATTTGAGTTGACATACATACATATAAAATAGAACATTTTTTCAATTTATATTTTTTATTTTAACATTTCTGGCAATAAATGAATTATGTTTGCGGTCAATTTCGGTGTGTTGTGCAAATTAAATTTAAGTGAATAAATTATTGGAATAGATTACACAGTCCAACACGGAAAAAAATAACCATATACGGACACCACTACGTGATAAAAGACCTCTGTCTCCCAGTTTTGCCCAAAGTCCTCCATGTTTTTTTTATGGGCCCTCAAAGATGTGGGGCCTCGATGTCATTTTTGCAAAAAAAATGATCATTTACTCAAGCTCATATTTTGCAAACCGTTTGAAATTTTGATATACTTTCTGAAGCAAAGTTATAGCTCTTGTCATAAAGAAAGAAATGTTCTAGAAAGTTGTTTATTGAAATCTTAGGTTCATTTTTGTAGTTGATTGTTTCCTTGAATTTTGAACGGTTTGCTACCTATGCACCTGAACAGGGGAAAAAGGCTTAAAAAAATTTCATTTTTTGAAGTATTTTGACCTTGAAGATGAAGTTTTTTCGATTTTATATGTTAACAATTTTTGTTCTTTATGATAACAGCTACAACTTTGCCTCAGAGAGTATATCAAAATTTCAAACGGTTTGCAAAATATGAGCTTGAGTAAATGATCATTTTTTTTTCAAAAATGACATCGAGGCCCCACATCTTTGAGGGCCCATAAAAAAAACCTGGAGGACTTTGGGCAAAACTGGGAGACAGGGGTCTTTTTTTTGATCTTTTATGACGTAGTGGTGTCCGTATATGGTTATTTTGCCATGACTTAAAAAATTACACAGTGTGTTATAGTGTGATATAGTTTTGTGGAGAAAATAAGAAAACATTAAAACAAAATCGAATGCCCGCAACATGAATTGAAAGCCTTATTCGTTTATTCCTCTTAAAACAGGAATAAATTCAATGCGGCATTAATGTTATGCAGCTTTATTTTCAGATTATGTTGCAGATTTTTATCTTTTAAAGATACAAATTTAATAAAAACTTAACTAATAACTTTAGTTAATTTAACTTATTTTTCGTCAAATCTACACCCTACTAAATAACAAAAAATAAAGTCATATTGAAGAAATTTCTTCAATAGAACGAATTTAATAACATTATTTTTTTTTTACTAAAATTGACTTTAGATTTGACAAAAAGTTTGTTAGTTGTATAATAACCTACTTTTCTTCAATTCTACACCCCATTTTACAGTATTTAGATAAATTTTTGGTTCAGTGTAATGATTATTGCCTAATTACAATTACTGGTAATTTGTAATTAAACATTTCCGATTACAATTACATGTTTCTTTTTTCATAAATTATTTGTTGTATCTTCAATATTTTTGAACTAACAATAATTACTCATATCTTAAGTCTAAAATAAAAATATACTTTTTAAGTCCAGCCAGTGCTAGACAAAAATAATGTTTGTTTCACGGATTTTGCAATCATTTGCGGATCATCCCTCTAATGTACGGCCAAGAACAGCAGTATCTCTTCTTACAATTACATGTGAAATTAAAAATTAATTACACGTGAAATTAAAAATTGTCAATTACAAATAGTTGTAATTGTAATTACATAATTTTAATTATAATTGAAATGTAATTGAATCTCCCCATTTAGTGAAGACTCTACAGGTCATAGCACTTGACATATCAAAATTAAATTCATTATATGCCTTTGGTATATGGAGATGAAGAGCTGTATATTTTTTGGGCATAATTGGCAAGGGGTAGTTTACTTGACTCCCTAAACCGAATATATTTTTTTTCTATTCGAATATATCTACTTTAAAATTTTATTCTCTATGTAATAATCCATAAAAATATCTGAGGCCACACCAGATTTTTACTTAAGTAATTGAAAAATATAAGTTTAATAATTGTTCGATTAAATTACAATGTCCAAAATTAAAATGTTGAAAAAAAAAATAGAGAAGTTTGTAACGAGAAGAAAAATTGTGACATCGAAAGGAGTAGTTTGGTAGAATTTTAAAGGTACAGTCGTTGGGTGTATTGCTTCTAATATAAGCCAATTTACCTCAAGGCAACTCCTTTAGGCAAGCCTTTTTATCAGTGTATAGTGGTAACTATTCAAAAATAACCACCCCAAGTCCTGATTTTCCTCCACTAGTATACATGCACTGGCTAAAAAAAAAAGAGATCATTTCGTCTACTAAAATCAAAGACTATATTCGGAATATTACTGCTTTTCAAAACACTTCTGTATTTATGAAAATAAAGGGTGTTTTTTATAGAGGTATAGAACTTTAAGTTGCAATAAAACAACGATGGATTATTCGATTGACATGAATTTTATTTATCCGAAAGATAATCTTGTGGCATTATATTTTAGATATGATTTCTGGCATATGAGCGCCACGGTTGGCGCGGATGTAGTCCAATCTGGACGTCCAATTTTCGATGACTTTTTCCAACATTTGTGGCCGTATATCGGCAATAACACGGCGAATGTTGTCTTCCAAATGGTCAAGCGTTTGTGGCTTATCCGCTTGACCAATGACTTTACATAGCCCCACAGAACGTAGTCTAGCGGTGTTAAATCACAAAATCTTGGAGGCCAATTCACAGGTCCAAAACGTGAAATTAGGCGGTCACCAAACATGTCTTTCAATAAATCTATTGTGGCACGAGCTGTGTGACATGTTTCGCCGTCTTGTTGAAACCACATCTCCTGGACATCATGGTTATTCAATTCAGGAATGAAAAAGTTTGTAATAGTGGCTCTATACCGATCACCATTGACTGTAACGTTCTGGCCACCATCGTTTTTGAAAAAGTACGGACCAATGATTCCACCAGCCCATAAAGCGCACCAAACAGTCAGTTTTTCTGGATGTAACGGTGTTTCGACATACACCTGAGGATTACCTTCACTCCAAATGCGGCAGTTATTTTTGTTGACGTAGCCATTCGAACAGAAGTGCGCTTCATCGCTAAACAAAATTCGCTTATGAAAATCGGGAACAACGGTAATCTCGTTTTGGGCAATATTTTCATGCGTTGTTCAGGCGTGAGTCTATTCATGATGAATTGCCAAACTAAACTGAGAATAAATCACTTGACAGCTGTTAAATCGGTCTTCATCTTGAAAAGTAATGACAACTTAAAGTTCTATACCTCTATAAAAAACACCCTTTATAAGAAATTTGACGTTAAATTTTAATTTATTATTTAATGATATAATTAATTAATTAGTTATTTAGGCTTAAGTTCTTTATTATAAAGAGATAAAGAAAAATTAGACATCAGCAGAATGTAATGGACTTTATGGATCGCTATACGCTTAATTCCAAAATCTCATTTGCAAGTTATTTGATTAATCGAAAGTCAAGTGAATACCCTAATAGCTACACACTCCTTGATAGTAAACAGAGTCAAGTGTAACAAGACTAGTTAGTGGTTGACCCCAAATGCATGCCACAAACACACATACATTCATGCACATATATTTTTTTTTTGCAAACAAATACATTTTTCATACAAAATATTTACGCCCAATATCCTTGCTCCATAAACTAAGGGAGTATAAAATTTTTATAGAAATATTCATACAAAAAAAAAAAAAAAATAGCCTTTACTTTGAACAAAAACATGCATTTATACATTGTATGTTTTAAAGGACATTTACTAGTTGGCGATACAAACAACTGTTTGGTCATTTTCTATTATACGCACACATTTATGTTTAATCGTTAAATTTTTAATTGTTACTTAAGAAGTGACTTTTATTTGTTATAATAATTTTATACACTCTGTGAAATAGCTTTAGTACGTTTGACTAAATTATGCGTTCCTGATGTTGTAACTTTACTTTCCATTATGAAACCTATTACCCCATGTTATTCTCAGCTTGATTGTCCAACAACAAAACAGATATGAATCAATAAATTAAATCTTTTTTTAGAATTAATTCTGCAAAAACTTTTGAAGCCTAATTTTTGTGCGTGTTTTGTTTGTCAAATAACTATAGAACGAACTCACAAAGGTTGAGTGCCTCGATAGAGTGATTGCTAGTTTATAAGTCTGGGAGTTGTGCGGTCGATTCCCGTTAAAGATTACGGATGTTTTCTGCAGACAAGCCAAAAGCTTCGCAGGTAGTGCTGTCTTCAAAAAATGTTTTAAATATCGCCGTTTGGAAGTGCACCGTCAGGCCAAGTATCGTCCTATGCACA
Source organism: Phasia obesa (assembly GCA_949628195.1). Classification (NCBI taxonomy): domain Eukaryota; kingdom Metazoa; phylum Arthropoda; class Insecta; order Diptera; family Tachinidae; genus Phasia; species Phasia obesa. The sequence continues at coordinate 139,263,676 of OX451218.1, read as the reverse complement.
CGGCGTGTATATTACACGAACCCGTTTGCCTTGTTTATATTCCCCACATGATTTTTTTTTATTCATCAGAAAATGAAGCTAAAACAAGAATACAAATTGATAACCCAATAGGTGAAGTTTGGAAGTTTTACATTGAAGGTCTGAAATTGTAAAAATTTAATATTTTTATATGACTCACTCATAAATATTATAGGGAACTCCACTATAGCTAGAGATCTGAACTTCGGTGTACAAGAAGGTTTCAGTGAGTAAGTAATAAGAAAAATCTGAAAACGAACAACTTTTATCTGGGGTACCGCACTAGGCCATAGTTTAAGAGATTGCACTTACATAACCCTAAACGACCGAAAACTTTTAAATTAAAAGATGTGGATGAAGGACCTTAAAAAGTAGGAGTCAGATCCACACAAAAACATAAGTTAAAAAAATAAGAACAAGTTCCTTTTATTATGGAAAATCATAGTTTGCTGACATTATCCCAGATACGGCAGAAACTAAGTTTCAGAATATTATTGTAGAGTGACACGGATTTGCGTCAGTGACTGGGCGTGTGTTGCCTTCAATTATTGGTCGCCTTACTAATGGGTGGAAACAATGCGTCTAACAAACCACAGGTTATGGTTAGATCAAGGCTGACAAGACCTTGTATGTTAGTTAGATACTATCTAAACTCCTGACACGCTACTGCTGCCTGTGCGGAAGTGCAACAGAATATCGGATTTAATCGCACCTTCTGTGATTTCGGTGCTTCGATAGACTGAATATTAGTGCACTGGTCTATCAGTCTGGGGGTTGTGGGTTCGATTCCCGCCAAAAGCTTCCGAGGTACCGTTGTCTTAAAAAAATTTTAGGACCAAACCACAGCCACGACGTTACTCGCCAAAGGGCCTCAACAATAGCCGGTCAAAGAGATTTGAAAAAAAAAAAATACCTGTGGTGTTTCCGATATCTCTTGTAGCAGTTTTTTGGGCACTGGTCAGACCTCGTGGGTTCTTATCTTCTAGTTTCAGGTTCTTGAAAACGTAGGGGCTATTGGAGTCAAGGTGTTAGAAGCCAACAAGATAACGCCTCCGGCATGAAGTACTAGGGTTAACAAATTGAAATTAATTACTGCTCGATAATTTAGTAACAGTGAATAAATTCACCAGCTAAAAAACCCTACATTATTCAGTTTAAAACAATTAGTTATTAGAAAGAATTAGAAAAGTATCATGCAAAAGTAATTTACAGAGCAATGTTCCCAACTTTAAACATTGAAATTGAACACTGTTTCAAGAAATAAATTTTAAAAATTTTATAAATTTATTCCTTGAAGCAGCTGATGTGTTTAACAAAGTATATTTTTAAGCAACAATTTTCTAAATAAGCTCAATGAGATAAAATGGTTGTAAAAATAAAGTAAATTTCTGTAATAAAAAGAATATTGGACTAACTGTATAAAAATACAATATTACACGAGTATGTGTATGTGTGTACTCGTAAAAAGGAAAGTGCGAGTTTTCTTTTCAGCATGTTTGTTTTTCCACGAACACCATAAATTATTTCTCGTCAAAAACTTACATTTATTTGTAAGCCGTTCAAGGCACAAAAGAGACTTACTCCATTTTTTAAAATTCTTTACTTAAATTTCTTTAAATAAAAAAGATAAACAATAATTTAAAATTTGGATATTAAAACTGTTGAAATTTTAATTAATTTAATAACATGCTATTAACCCAAATTATAAATTCACTGAAATTGATTTCTACTGGGTAAGCTAGTTTCTATAGCTATTTCGCTAAGTGTTTAATTTAGCTCATTAGGAAAGCTTTAACCAAATTTTAGATAACCTAAAGATACCTTTAAGTTGAAAAATTGTTTTGAACTAAATAAGAATTAAGTCAAAGCAATTTAAGACAAAGCAGCAAAGCAAAGTAACAAAACAATAATAACCAACAGTGAATGATGAGCCAAATTAAACACTTAGCGAAATGGCCATAGAAAGCAGCATGAACCATACCAATCAATTTCAGTGAATTTATAATTAGGCTCAATAACACGTTATTAATTAAATTAAATTTATAAAAGATTAACAATAATATGAATCGCTGGTGTTGAAGTTAAAAATAATACTTGATTTTCTTTTGCCGAAACGATAACGCCATTTTTTTCAAGTTGCGTTATACAACAGAATTGCGCCAGAATACAATCGGATCTGAGTTGCCAGATATAATAGAAGATCTTGTTTATCTTCCGAATCCTACTTTAGGAGAATCTTCCTCCCTTTAATAGCTCTAATAATTGTTTCACTATTCGTAGGCTTGTCAGAACTTCTAAAATCTATAGGAGGTATATAGTCTCAACAGTTTCGGAAGACAGAGCGATATTAATTTAATCAATAAGATGGTTTTTGCTACAGAAGTAGTAGAAGACTGTAATTGAAATCAAGTTGATAAACATTATGTTTCTTTGTTTTTCAAACCATCACATCTCTTATTAAGAACAAGGTACTTAGCGATCCGTCAATTATCGCCATTGCGATGTTTTAGAAAACATGATAAATCCATAATAATTAGGTTTTCTAATAAATATCGAATAATGTTAACTTAGATAGTGGCCTTGTTTATTGAGAGGTAGCTCGATGGGCTAATATGTAGTGTGCTAGTCTATCAGTCCGGGACTGTGGGTTGGATTGCCACCAAAGACTGGAATTTTTCAACACTAGTTGGCAGGAAGACACCTAGAAGGAGCTTGAATATAATCTAGGTGTAGGCACCCAATACTTGACAAGCTGTCAAGTACTATCTGGCCAAATTAAAAATCGAGGTAACACGATAATTGCATATTGTGTCTAGAATTAGGCTAACATATAAAAAGGCTTTGAACTACGGGCAGACACATAATAAATGAACATGATGTGTAGACCTTAGGCTTAAGCAAATGTTAGCCATTACAATAGACTCTGTGATGAGGAAGAATGTCGATCAGTTATCAGTCTGAAATCACTACAGTCGAGAGTAAGAGGCTAGTGACAGCAAGAGACTCAATGAAAATCATTGTGGAACGAAGGGGATCTAAAAGGGACCTACTTCGGTATCCCCCTAAAAATAATAATAATAATTTACTTTGTAGCCACTTCGAAGTAAAATTTTCGGCTAATTTTCCAATAATTTAAACCAGGCCAAACCAGTTGGAGATTAGAATCAAATGAAAAAACATGAATGTTACGCTCAATCACGATCTTGCCACAATTTCTGAATGGGGTCGCGTAAATAGAGTAAAATTTAATGCTCGTAAGAATCAATGTTGTATGCTTACGCACAGACGTGCGTTTGAAGATGATGCCTCATCTGTAGCTATGGGTGATGTAGATATTAATGAATCAGAAGCTCTTGACGTTCTTGGCATGAAAATCCAGTGCGATGTCCGATGGTCTAAACACATTTTTCAAATCTCGGCAGAAACTTTCAAGTACCTCGGTTTATTAAAACGGTGTAAGAGATACTTCACTTCATCTGATCTTCTTACTATTTATATCACCTATATCCGGCCTAATATGGAATACAACTCTCATGTATGGCACGGCACCTCAAAGTCTATTTTGGACCTACTAGACCACGTGCAGGAGAGGTCGAAGAAGCTCATCGGTGACAGTAGGGTATCCAACTCTATTGAGTCAGTGGAGCATCAACACAATGTGGGATGTGTTTCCCTGTTTTTCGTTCTTGCAATGGAATGTGCTTTAATGAAATCAGGGAAATTGTACTCGACATCCACACTTGTTTGCGTACAACACGCTTCTCATCAAGGGTACTACGCCTTATAGGGAGAAATCGTTTTTCGCCCGAACGGTTCGTATGTGGAATAAACTTCCTGCGGATGTTTTTCCTATCACCTTTAATATGAGAAAGTTCAAGTCAAATGTCCACAAACACTACTCCATCTATCCTCCTTCCCATAACCAACTTTCCTAGTTCTGGCACAATGCATTGCTTGAGTAGGGGTCATCTCCTGAGTGCTGGGCCAATAAAACAAAAACAAAAAAAAAACCTTTTCCAGTGTAAGTTTTAGATTACAAACAAACAAAGAAAAATAGAAAAAAATAGTTTAAATTTTTTCATCATATTTCCCTTTATTTTATATTATGGAGTTAATCAATTTGTGCATTCAACGGCTCATGTAGTAAATTTAACAAAATATACGTACTTGATGTTTTACAATATCTATACGTTTTCTTCTATGTAATATTTTGCTATTTATGTAACTATGTATTTACATACATACTACATGTATGTATGTATGTATGTATGTGAAATCACACATCCATATGTACGTATTAGCAGTAAAGTGTGTATGTAAGACTTTTCGGTGTATAATTTAGGGCTTTGCGCTCGTGTGTCTGTTTGGTAAATGTTATTTGTTACATTTACAAATGTTTACACTTTGTTTGTACAGCTTAAATAGAATTTTGTGAAAATCCACACTTGCCGAACTAAATCTTCTTCAAAAGTCGTGTTGTATTCATTCAAATGAAGCCGCCAAAGTCAACGACAACAGCGCTGGCGACAGCATTGTGGTAGTGCTTTTCAATGGAAATTGTTTTTCGTTTTACACCACTTGTAAGGCAAAAGAAAGTAAAAACAAAAATGGTTAACATTTTTCTCTATATAAATCTTTTATATTTTATTTGCAATAGTTTTGGCTTCTAAGGAATATGTTTAAAAGCACACATACCTTACTGTAAGTACCAACACAAACACATGCACACACCCATTGCCAACAATGTGTAGGCAAGTGAGTGAAAAGTAGGATATATGGAGGATATAAAGAAGCTTCCTATTGTCAATTTCGAGAACATATATTTTAATTTATTGCTTGCCTAACGTCAGCGGCTGACAGATAAAAAACATTTGTTTGAATGAACATTGTTTATTTGTTAAAATATATCGTTAAAATATATCGCAACACAATACAAATTGTTCTTTATGTATTTTATGTTGTTCATACTGCTTGTATCGTATACATCAGGCTAACAAACCTAACTCAAATCCTCCAATAAAGCTACTTGCTAAATAAAACACACACACACATACAAACAAAAAGACACCGTCTGTTTGTTGTTTTTTCTCGCTGCTGTTGCTGATGCTTTTTATTAGACGCTGATCCAGCTTTAAGGAGGCTTAGCTAATGGCCCTATAAACGAAATTCCAATGTTCATATAAAACTAGATGTCTGCACGAATATACATATGTATGTGTATTTGGTTGTACGATTTCTACAAATTCAATTAAAAGCTTGAAAACTAATAAACATGTTGTTGTTGTTGTTGTTGTTGCTGCTGTTATTGTTGTTTTAATGCCGCAAAATATTGTTTATGTTTGAAAAACTGTTTTTTTTTCGTGGTGGAGTAAGCTTCACTACTTGCAAATTGGTACACACCTACATGCATTTTTTGAAGGATACATTAAAATTAGGGGTTCGGAAAAAATATCGATGTAATGAAATGTCGGTATTTTTGCATAAAACATCAATATAATGACGAAATTTAGAACAGCGTTATAATGATATTTATTTTAGACTATCGGTATACGATATATTTTAGATTCTGGTTTTGCAGCAAAAATGCAATAACAATCTTAATCATTTTCAAGTAGTTACTGCTCAATAAAAATCAGGGGCGTAAAAACTGAGCCGTTTGTTTTGAAAGTGGCATAAGTCACTTTCGTTTTAAATCGATAAAAATCAGGGGCGTAAAAATTGAGCCATTTATTTTAAAAGTGGCATAAGTCACTTTCGTTTTAAATCGATACATTTAAGAATTAGAGTATAAATATATTTTGCTTTTCCCAAAGCCACACAGAGGAGTATTTGGCCTGAAAAGCTGGCCAAAATTATTAAACGTGTTTTTTGAATTAAAAGTTTTAGTTTTTTGATAGTTTTAGGTGTAGTATGATATAAAAAGTCTAGTGGCTGATTTTGAAAAAATTACACTGCGCAACAAAAGTACACTGCGCAACAAAAAAATGTTTCTCTACCCTAGAAAAAAAAAAGTATGTGGACTATATGGATTTTGATACCCTTAATTCAAATCTGTTTTCCGTTTTTCTCTAGTACGTAAGGATTTTCTTTTAAAGGCGTGGCATACTTCACCCCCTAAATCGTTGGGTTGCCTTATATATTTTGCCATAACTGGAAAACCTGTTCTCCGATTGTAATAGCAGGAGGATCAGAAGATGCACCGGAAAATTATGCTTAAACTAACCATACACATTTATTTTATATCTATTACTATTTTGGAGTTATTAAAAATTTAATAGCGAAAAAAAAAATTTTGACATGCAAAATGCAATAAAAAAATTTAAGAACCAAAAAGTTAAAATTTTTCTAAATGCCACATTCAGGAATAAAAGACGGTATAAAACCCAAAAATTGAAATTTGAAATATTTCAAACACTGCTTCACTGCTAATATGTCCCCATCCCCTTGAAATTTTGAAATTTCACTCAATTTTCTGACCAAAAAATCCAATTTCTCGTCAATGGTTCCAGCATTAGATTTTTTCACTATTTGGAATAGCTGTAATCTTGTGTAAACTTGTTCCATGTTGACTCTCGAAGTTACAAAAAGGTTTTGATACAAAATGGTGTGTAATAACCCTTTATAAGTATTGGCTAGCCATTTCTATTACACCAAATTCATGATCATTGGGTAAGTGTCGCTTAACATTTGATTGCAAATTTTTGTAACAATGAAGAAATACCGTTAAATTTTAATCAATGTTCTCATTAACTTGGTATTTTTCCAAAGTGACTTATGTCACTTTCAAAATAAACGGCTCAATTATAAGATAAACGACAAAAAAGTCATTTTTAACCATTTATATTGATGAGTGATGATAAAATGGTTATAATTAACCATTTCTATAAGAACTTTTGTTATAATTTCATGAATCTAGAGAGATAGAAGGCGGTGACAGACCTACAGATTGTAGCGAAAACAATAGGGTACGTTTTTACGCTTTCACTACGGAAAAGGCTTAGATGCATTACATTCTGCTATTTTTCCAATTTTTTTTTTAATATTTATTACCTAATGTGCAATTAAAATTATTCTTTCTTAAAAAGAATAAAACGAACTTAAGCATGACTTGAAATTTTTATATTTAAAAATTATTTGAAAATTTTTAATTTACATGTTTTTTTCGTGTGAAATTTTCAGCGTTTTAATTTATTTAAATTTATTATTTTATTGTTATATAATTTAGTTTAGTATAATTAATTATTATTCAATTATGTAATAAATAAATAAATAAATAATTTTTTAATAAATTAATTATTTAGGCTTTAGTTCTTAATTATAAAGAGATAAAGAATAATTAGATACCAGCAAAGCAGAATGCATTTTCTAGACAGCTACGTCCGTCATCAGTACTCTTTGTATCAATCTACCCGGTAGTTTCAATTGTTATTAATTTTCTATTTAAATAAACTTATCAAAGAAATAGAATCTGAGAAATTTTAATTTTACATTATATTTCATAGAAGATATATAGCCTTTTGAAATTCTTTTACACTTGTAAACTCTATTTATTTTTCATATTATACTACCAAGCAAACATTTTTCTTTATTTTAATTCTCTTTATTTTTCTTTTATTTTATTACCAAAAAAAAAAAATAAAAAAAATGTATAGTTTGATTATTAACACAATAGTGTTGAAGTTAACAATGTCAAAGTCGTGCCGCTCTGTGAAATTAATTAATTAATTTATTAATTCAAAAATAGTTCAAATAAAATTCATATAAATAATTTTTTTTAAATTGGGGAAAGTTTCATTTCAATTTCAATATTACTATCCTTGACCCACTTCGTATTTAAATAATTTATATTTTTCATATTTTTTATATTATTTATTGCATCTTCAAGGTATTTGAACTAACAAGTCCAAAAAAAATATATCATCAATGGTAAGTTGCCAAACTTGCCAAAAATACTAGGGTACGTTTTTAATCTAATGCAGTGACAGCAAATGTTTGAAAATTTTGGATGTCATTGAAGAAGATGTAACAAAAGATTTGCTGTTTAATTCACAACAGCAAATCGCTTGCCAAATTTGCCAAATTATTTGATCAATTGTAATATTTGTGCTTGAATTTGGAGGCTACATTTCTATGACTTGACGAAACATAATTGTTCAATCTACTACTATTGCAAATTGTACATTGCATAAATTATAAATATTGATATTCTAAACACTTTGATATACATATACTACGTTTTTACGTACATACATCTTATTTGAAATAATAGTGTAATATTTTGCCGTATCGTCTTTTTATTGTGACTTACTAACTCACAAAAATAATTCCCGATTAAACACACTATTTGCATATAACACGTATGACGTTGCCAGTTCCTTTTAATAAAAAATTTATTGTGTGAGTTTATGGAAAATTCACTGCATTAATTTCATTGAAAATAGAATTATTATGTTCGATCAAAACATTATTTGAAAATTGAAATTTCAGAAAACAGCACTAAAATATTAAAACGATTTTTAAAGTTGGATTCACCAACCTATTTGTTTCGAACAAAATTTTTGTTCAGACAAAAATTTTTTTACCGAAAGTTTTTTGCAGTACGATTCACCCTATTTAAAAATTTGTCCGGAAAAACAAAGCTGCCATATGAAATCTAAGAATCTAAGAATTCATCATAATTTTACATGAAGCTATTGTTAAGATTTTGGCTTTTTTTTCGTGTGAAACAACATACAAATTTTATATTGCTTTAACTAATGCACGTTTTAAAATTAATATGATTTGTTTAATTATGTATTTTATATGGCAGTTTTGTTTGTCTGGAAAAAATTTTCCAAATGAGTGAATCGTGCTGCAGCAAATTTTCAGTAAAAAATTTTTGTCCGGACAAAAAGTGTGAATTCAGCTATATAGAAATATATTAATGTTTCTATTAATATAACGACCATCTTGATATTTTTAAAATTCAGATCATTTATTATATGAAAGGAAAAAAAAGTGTAATTGTTTAGGGTGCCGCGGCGAAGCTGCTTTGGCCTCCTCATTATCTGAGAACAAATCCTGTTTTAAAAGTTAATACTCTCTTAGATTTGTAACTTATTATTTTAATAAATTTAATTTATTTAATAATTATGATGAATTGACTTTTATTTCATAAAATAGTAAAATAATATATCTGTGGCATTAAGGAATAAGTGCTTAAGTCGACTTAAGCAAAATGTAAGTTAGTGGCACCTTTGGAATCTCCATACTCCAAAGTACCCATGTGCAAAGTTTCAATTATTTTGTACCATTTTTGAAGAAGTTATAGCGAAATTTCTTTCTGCTTATCTTTTTTCAATGTCTAAACGCATTGGGAAAAAAGCTTAAGAAACTACAAGCTATTTGTCCCAATCAAAAAATCTTTTTTTCACAACTTATTAATTGCAACGCCTGTGTACTTTTGGTAGATTTAAAATAATTTCCAAAACATACGTCTGACTCCCATGTGTGAAGTTTAAAGATCAGATATTTTTAAAAAAAATTAATTTTTAAGTTTAAAATTGCTCTCCTACAAAACTTAAAAATCAGACTTAAGCACTTTTTCCTTTTTGTCACAGATATATAAAAATTTTGTCTGGTTTTTTATGTTAAATACTCCTATGTGCGCCCTAATCAAGAGTTAAAATATTACTTTATTAATATCGCTTCGATATCTGGCAGTCTGAATGTATCTCCTGATTCGTAATAGATATAGTTGGAAGACGTATTACTATGTCCGCTATATAAACAAATAACAAAACAAAAGTAGTTTTAAAAGAAACGATTTGCACCTCAGAAACTGTTTGGGGGGTCTGGGACTACTTTGATTTCTTAGTAAATTTTATACCAATTAGAAAAAAATATTGGTTAACCTTTTCAAACGTTACCCTGAACGTCTTCAAAGTATTTAAAAAAAAATTTATGATTTTTTTTCTGTACTCGACTTTCATGCAGAAAAACAAAATTTTCGATACGAATTCGGCTACAGCGCAGTCCTGAATGACTCCCATTCGACTTTACAGTAGGTTTTATCTCCAATTTAAAAAAAATATCGGTCGCCTTTCCTTAGGTTCTTTTCCTGTGCGCGGTCACATATGCTAGAAATCAAGGTCGAAAGTAAATATAAAAATTCTACTAGATTTGAAGCAGAAAAGGAGACTATTAGATCTTTTAAAAATTCTCTCTTTTTTGAGGTTAAATTTATTAATTTTTTTTTGTAGTTTTTGCTTAATTTAATTTTAGTTTTTTTTTTTTTTTATTAATTATTCCCTTAACAAATTTAGATGTTATGGCTGCCTGCCACTATTTCAAAGATTGTTGGTTGGTTGGTTGAAATTGTAGTTTTGTGTTTTTGTTTTTATTTTATTGTTAGCAGCAAATTGATTGTGTTTTTATTTGCGTTGAATAGAGCTGATGCTTTTTTGTTATTGCTGCTGTTGTTATTATTGTTATTGTTATAAACTTCCGGTGTAGAAGGATAATAAACAGCAAACATGTGTACAGACGCACAAAAATATGATGACACCCCCAGCAACGAAAGCAATTACTACATACTTATTTGTTGTTATTAAATGTGTGGATAGACGGGCTGATAGACTAACATACACACATACATACATATGTTTACGCGAGAAAGCGTACGTATAACAAAACAATAAATAAATATTCATACATATGTAAACAACAAACACGTGTTATATAACGGGAATTAAAGACTACAAATAAGGTGCGAGTATGACTAGAATTAAGCCAACAAAGAAGCAAGCCGTTCGTTTTTAGTAATGCACTGGTATGTACATATGTATAAATGGAGGAGATGTCAGAAGAGTTTGTAGGTTTGAGTATAGCAGCGCATGAATTTTATAAACCTTAAATATTTCCAATAAGAAACAAATTGTAAGAAACGGGAAATAAGCATCAAATAACAAAATACAAATAAAAATAAAATACAATACAAATTGAGCGTGTGGCAGTTGGAATTACATACGAATTTTACATACACAATTAAAAAAAATGCAAAGGAAAATCAGACATGTGGCATAACAATGTTATCTTTAGTTTTTCTTCTTTTTCAACCATCTCGCCAACAAAACAGCAAGCGAGTGAGTAGGAGTTACCTACACATACACACATGCGTATAACGATTTAATTTGTATATTTAGCATTAACTACAATTTTCTAGAAACAGTTCTTGTCTATATTGCAGTCTTACAGCAGTTTATGATTTTGTAGTTTTCCTTATAAATATTTTATTTTTAGAAAACAAAGAAATAATGAAACTAGGGAGCTTAAATATATGTATGTACATAAACCCATATGATCCATATAAACAACTACGCATTTTTTAAATACAAAAATAATTATTAACAAACACACAGGCAGACGCATTCTTTAGTCAGCCTGTCAGAGAATCAGCCAGACATATACTAAGTCACTAACAAGGTAAGCAGGGAGGCAAAAGCGACACAGTTTAAAAATAAACAATTTTAAATTTAATTCTACAATATACACAATTCCAAGTAAAGGAGCAAATGGCATGAGGAGTAATAAAAATATTCAATTTCAAATATTTTTGTAACAAATTTAAATTTTTAAAATATATTTTTTTTTATTACAAAAAAATTCGCAAGAATATTTTTCATAATATGGCACTTGTTAAACTTTTTAATTGGGTTAATAATTTCAGTTTTTAGAAAAGTTTAGTGCGCATGTTTTTAAAGCACGAAATGTTACAACACTGCACAGTGGTTTAAAAATATTTTATTTCGAAAACAATTCGGTAGGTCATGAACCACCAAAGATATCTTACTGAAATTTCACAAAGTAGAGATGTAGACGGTTGGTTTCCTAAAGTATAAGAGGGCGAAGGGGGTATGCCCTCAAAGTTGCGTATTTGAGGAAAAAATTTTTGTTGAAACATTAGGTTACGTTTATTTATAATTCAAATGTTAAGATTTTTTAAATGTAGATATGTAGTACTTCAAAATAAGCGTAGATGTCTGGGTTATCTCTACTCGTTTGGCAGAAAATTAACTTTTTTGTTGAAATTTTGGCAGACCTTAAATTAGCATCTTTAAAGTGGTGGTTTTATTTTTTTCATCGGATTGTTATTTTAAGAAGTCGACTACGTTTTTAATAAATTTTGGATTAAATGGTTTTGTCCTAATAGCTCGTTTCGTTAAAAAGTTACACGCCTCTGAATTGGGAAGTGGTAAAACCACCGTTTTTAGTGTTTTTCCCAAAAAGGTGGTCTAGCTTCTATGCTTATAGAAGTTAAACTTACTTCGGTACCTGAGTTTTTTTGAACTATTGTAAAGACAACCTATAGTCAATATAAATAAGAGAAAATTGTGTCATAAATAATAATCCTTGTCCCTCCAACTCAGTTCAAACATGGCCAATTTGCAAACAAAATTTATGAATTTTTGTAAAATTCCTCGGAATGTGAAGCACCGATCAAAAAACAATAAATATATTTATTAAACCGCATCTCTTGGCTACACACTAAAGCAGGAATTTCACAGCCATGTGGTTAACAAGCGAAGAGTAGCCAATATTAGAATAAAACCCAATTTTATGTGGTGTTGTAGTAGGTAAAGTAATTTCCTACAAAACCACGCACCCCAGGTTCGATCCCTGGCAGAAGACGAAAATTTGTCATCATAGTTTTTTCGAGTTTTAAAAATTCAGTGGCTTTAACACGCCACCAGAAAATTCAAAGAACTAACCTGACCCCGCCTCACTCTCTAAGAAAAATTGCATAACATCATGGCAAAAGTTCGGGCAGCCGCCACCTGCTGTAAACAATTAGTAATCAAAAATCAGCAAGGTTTCCCACCACCACACCAAATACACGGATTGCTTTGTTTCTAGGAAACGATAGATTAGGCATTATCCTACGATCTGCTATAGCAGACCAATTATATACTTGTTTTAATGCTGTAAATTTTGTAAGGATATCTCAGGTTGTTCAAAAGTTGTGTCAAATCCAATTCTATACTTAATTTCTCAAAAGATCTCTTTACCGTGAAATTTCCAGTTTGAGACGTAAATAACGCTTGAAAAATGCTGCGCGAAAAATATTATTTACGAAACATTAATCGGGAAGTCATACACTTTTCTAAAGTATATATTTGAGCTGTAGGAGAACCACAATCCTTGCCTAATAATGATTTTTTTTTGTCATTTTCTATGTAAAGCATGGTACTCTGTTCATGATTTTCTGCAAAATGCTGTCAAAAGCCCATTAAAAAAAAACTTAGCGTGAAATAAATAAGAAATAATGTTGCTGAACTAGTACTCTGTTCAGTCACGAAATGTTTTTGGCAGCATGTTTAATATAAATGAAAAATGTTTCTGGCAACATTTTTTTCAACTGCGAAACAATATGAGAAGCCCATTTCTTACAAGGAATTGTAGCCAACATCAGTTCAGTTAATTATTGTGGTTTTAAGTGTTTCTTTTAAATCGCAGTATTGTCACAACTAACTTTGTGTCAAAATTTTCAAGCAAAATAATAGATGTTGCTCAACACTTTTCGCAAATTCGAATAGAGTACTAGTCTTAAAAATATGTTTATACAAGTTATGTGTTTATATACATTATGTGTTTATACACATTATGTGTCTATACACATTGTTGATTAATTTCTTTAGGTCACAATAATGAGTTTAAACATATGTAGGTGTGTGTTCAACAGAGTACATTATACTAATTAGGAATCTTAAAATTATAAACAAATTTTTTTCAAATACGAGAAATCTAACACAAACACAAGGTGTATTATTTAACCAGCAACAAAAGAATAAATTCCCTATATATTCAGTAACTGCTAACTAAGATGATTTTACAAATGTTACCAAAATCATATCCAGAGAAAATCGTGTTTTACATCAACCACATGAATATGTCACCTCATACATATACACATACATACATATGTGCCAATATGTTCTCACACATATAAGTATGTGTAAGTGAACGTTAGTCGTTCTAACTCCTTAATACTTTTCAAATGTGAATTTGAATTTTATTCTATGCAGACCTACAACAAATACATGAAATAAACAAATAATATTTATACTTCCTTATTTCCTCCTTCAACGAAGAAAAAACCACAAATGTACTAACTGTCAACATGTTGTTATAGTTTATGTTTGTGTTACGAAAAAAATGTATATACATATACATATACATATACATATATAATTTAATTTGAAGACACGGTTTGTTGTAACCATGCAATTTGATCGAAAAGAGGTGAGGAATGAAGCAAATAAAATTAAAGAACTAACAACAAAATTTAATTGAAGGTGTTAAAGAAATTGTTCATTTAAAAGGAATGTCTTCAAAAGAAATATTTGTGACTAAAAAAAATAGAAGCGAACATTTTTTAAAAGTGAATATCTATTTGTTAGGGAAGGATTTGTTTTGTACTGAAATGCCTTGAAATCAAGTTCATTATTTTGAAAACAAAAGTGAAGTACATTTTAAAAAATATAAAAATTTCTATAAGACCTTGACTTCTATTACGATAGAATTTTTTCAATAAAATAAACGCTTCCAACGAAAGGCTTTAATTTTCGGTTCAACACCAATTAGGCCAAACTTTTAGATCGCCAAAAAGAGGCAGTCACGGCAGAAATAGTCGATAAAAATATTGACAAACTGCTTGAGCTGGCTGATTCTGTAGGCACCTCATTAACTTATATACACATCTTGCACGATTATTTAGAAATGAAATATTTGTCCGCGCTATGGGTACCGCAAGCAAGACAATGGACGAATAAATACAATGTAGGGTTGCGAAGACGGTAATAATCAAATTGCATTATATAATTTCGGGCGAAAAATACATACATACATACATACATACATACATACATACATACATACATACATACATACATACATACAAACATACATACATACATACATACATACATACATACATACATACATACATACATACATACATACATACATACATACATACATACATACATACATACATATATGTCATAAGTAAGAATTCTTAACGCTGCAGCTAAAATCACAATTAATTACTCGTGACGTCATTTCTATCATTCTTGTTATCCTTATATTGTTTTGTATTTAGGCTGTTATATTTTCCATGAGACTATTAGCTCTTCTCTGGAAGCATAAATTTATGCAAACTTTAATATTGAAGCAATACAAATTTCTATCCAGGGTACGAAAATAAACAAAAAGTAATCAGTTTGCAGTGAGTAAAATGGGAACGATTGTGCGATTTAAACTGGACTTACGCATTTTGTACGGACAAAAGTTTTGTCATTTCTCTCAGAGAGTAAGAGAAATGTTCTTAAATCTTCCACCTAGCCATCTAAATCTACGGCTTTATAATAACGGGCAGTGACACACAATGTGCTCCACAGTTTCCAACTCGTCCTTGTCCTCGCACATCCTACAGAAGTCCGATGTACCGGCGATCCTTTCACTAATTCTTGCCCTAGTGGGGGAGTGACCAGTGATTACACCTATCACGACTCTCAGAACTTTCCTGTCTAAACCCAGAAGCAACTTGGTTTTTGCAGCGTCCAGTCTGGGCCAAATTATCCTTTAAACTCTACAATCCCCCCTTACTTCCCAAGACTGGTTGGTTCTCCTAACTATCCAGTCGGATATAATCCTATAGTAGAAAACTCTCAGTAAAAAATTTGTAAATCCAGCTTTAATTTTGTATGATGTTGGCAGTAAACACAAACAGTACATTCATTTAAACGTACAGAGTTAAAAGAGTAAACAATAAGATCAAAACCTTTATCAAACGTTTGGTAAATGATTTGGTCATTATGGTGGGGAATGTCGTAAAGCTTGTTGCTTATTTAGACTACAGCAGTAGTTATGAGAAGAAAAACAAAATAAAAAGCAATTCAAGAAAACAAATTATAAACATCAGCTTTCGAAAATGTAACGAACTAAGTCAAGCATTCGAAATACACGTTTCTGCTTTTGTTTTTCTTGCATTTATACTATTATAATGGTATATCAAAGCGCTTGCTTTAAAACCAAATTGCTATGTTTTCCATCTTTGTCATTCAAAAAAAAACTTGTTCTGGTCTTGCTCATGTTCAAAACGATTAAAAAAAATCGTATCTTTGCATGAAACGTTTGCGAAAAGTTTTATTTATTTTCATACACTGTTTCTAGCTATTTATAACCGTATTTAATCAATACATTTAAAATCATTTAACAATAAATAATTTTATAATTTGCTATGACCGAGAATAATTAAACCCTATTAATATGCATTCATTTGAAACATTTGCAATCGATTGTTATTCCAGTGCACATGTGCTTGTATTTACCCGACAATTTTAGATTGCATGAATTTGTCTCATGCATACATATGTGTGTACATGCATAAAGGTGTAAGCATTTGTGTAAAATTTTAGATTCATTATTACAATAACATTATGTTGCTTATAGATATGTACATATAAATAAGAACATGTGTTTGTATGACAGCTTACAAGAAAGTCGTTTTAGATCACTTGAAATGAAATCGTAACTTTTAAAATAATGTTCCTTTTATTAATTGCCTTTTAATTCCGACACCTAATTTTTTGCATAAAACTGTTAAATTTAAATTTTGTAAAAATCATATTGCTAATAAAAAAACTTATCAGACTACCCTCGTGAATATTAAAGCAAACAATTGTAATAAATTAAATGCATAAAAGGCAACTGAACTATAAAACTAAAAACGTAAAACTTTACGGTGATTTAGTTTTCTTGTATGTGTACGAACGTGTAAATATCCTTGTAGTTTTGTTAGTCTTTATTGTTTTATAAAAGCTTTATTCAAATTGCATGTATTTCCATGGATTTAAAGCAATAAACCATAAACACTACATGAGAAACACCCAATAAACATTTTTAGCTGACAAGTTTGAAAATAGAAAAGTTCGGAAATCGGTTGTTTTATTTGAAGATGTCTTTTATAATAACTATTTTTTTTTGCAATAAATAAATAAATAAATAAACAAATAAATAAATATCTCAAATAAACATGTTCATTAAAAAACTCCGCTTTATTTGAAAAGTGCTGTCTATTAATGATCTTCACGTTCTTTAATTTATGTTTGATGTCTTAATGGAGGCCACAAAAACTCAGATATATAATTATATTATTTTTATTTATTATTGGACGTCCAGGTAAAGTACCTTAAAGATTAGACAAATTATTGCACTGCTTATTAATATACTGGTTGATTTTCTATTTTTTTGTAATTATTTTTAAAAATTTATTTAAAAATAATAATTTTGGGACCTATAAAAAAATAATGTAATTCTTTATGGTAAAAAATTATTAATTCATTTCAAACTAATCGTAAACCTATTTATAGCACACCGCCGCTTTATTTTTGTATGATTTTATTTTTATTTTCTTTTATGTTATTTTATATTATTTAATTTAATTTTTTATATTTTATTATTTTTTTATATTTTATTTGATTTCTTGGTGGAGTCCTCAAAAACTCAGATATATAATTGTCATATCTATATATATTATCGGACGTCCTTCGTACATTTGTTATAGACTGGTGGGGTACTCATTAACAACTTATAAAACACTGGTGGAGACCTAATAAACTCCAATATTGGCTTAAACGAATTTCAGAACTTCCTACTTTCTACAGGAGGGTAAAACTGGCGGTATAAATAATAATAAGTTGGCCAACAAAATAAAAATTAAATATTTATTTATTTATTACGCGAAATACACGCAAAGAAAAAATATGGTTGAGGTAACCATAATCTAAGAGCAACATATATATATATACATATAGTAATATGGTTGTAGTCCAACCATATTTTAAAAATACTTTCAAAATAGAGAATAAAATGGTTTTAACATAACAATACTATTATATTACTAGCAGTGCCCGCCAAGTCGTGTGCGTCCTGACAATATTTTGTTCAATTTTGCTGTGAAAGTATTCCACACCAATTGAAAGACTCTTATTTTTATAGTGCTTCAGTTATGGTTCATGTGTTTACTTTATAAAAAGGTACCCATCCCTGGATAAAATTCTAAAATTTATAAAAAATTCTAAAATTCAAAAAATTATTGTAAACCTCTATAAGAGGTGTTTAAAATATTTTAATAACAATGTAATTCCACAAAGTAAAAATACAAATTAAACACAAATTTACTCAACTGGCGTCATCTGTTGCGCAGTAGTATCTTAAAGTATCCCATTTTCAAAAACAAAAAGGTGAGTTGAAAAAATGATCGTGTTGAAAAATCCTAGTTTTAAACCAAAATATCAGTACCTTTAAACCGGAAAAAAGTATGCTATATTGGGATCAGGATACTAAGGTACCTCCTCACAAAATTTTGTTCAAATCGATCCAGTAGTTTTTATGTGATGCGAACACAAATGAAAAGCAGATAGACAGACAGAAGGAAATAAGTTACTATTTTATTATATGTATAGATTAATATGGCTGTAGTTCAACCATATACCTCGGTAGCATTGGCGCCAAGTTAGTTAGAAGTCAAGACAATAAAATACACCCGAGAGAGACTTAAGTAGGAGACGTTGGTTAGAGACTATACAATAAGTAACTATAATTTTCCGAAATGTTTGATTTACAACAAATTTTGTCTGCTATTACTTAGATACTTTGAATAGGTATCTCTATTAAATTAAAGAATTTTCTTCCATCAAACTTATTAAACATTCAGTACTTTGTCAGATATGAACTTTTGCGGATTTTAAACATATATTTCGACCAAAGTCAGCAATATGTTCATTGGGTATGAATTTGTATATACAAAAAAGTACCAAGTGTGAATGAATGGTTGCTGTTTAAGAACAAAAAAACAAAAACGTTACATTGTTGTCGTAAATTGGGTAAATTTGTTGTTTTCCTTTTTTTGTTGTTGTTTATTGTTGTTTGATTTTATTTACGTTTTCAGCTCCATTGAAAAAGGTACAACAAAGTGCTGCGTCTATTTTTCGTGCAATTAAATCGATATTACGCGAGAACCTGCCTAATTGCGGATGATACGAAATTGTTTACAACACCACAACAACTACTAGAAAACAACATGGCAGGGTCGACACGTTTACACAATGCCATGCCAGAGGATGAGACCAAATACAACAAAAGACAACATAACAACAGGCAACTTCAACACAAGCATTAACAAATAGAATAATCAACAACAATATAACAAAAAAAAGAGACTAGAAGAAAAATACTTTGACTACAAAATGAATAGATAATATTGAAATACCATTTTGAAAATCTAAATTCTATTACTCACACACATTTCTCTACATATTCTTACTTATAACATGCAAATGTATGAATACATATGTACACATATTTATAGACTTAAAACATCATTAAAACACATTGAAATGCCAGCACTGACAAATATCCTATTTAAACAGCAGAGCAGTAAATTTATTATTGATGCGTGTCAATTAATGGGGGTTTTGCATTTTTATAAATTAAAAAAAAGGATCCCGATTGATGATAAAATAAATCACATTAATTTAAGCCTTTAAAACTGAGTAGTTTGTTCCCAACCATAGCATTTATTTTAAAATCTAAATATTTACAATAATATATTTATAACACTAAGTTTCTGTTTCTTTAGTCTCATTTCTTAGGGTTTCGTACTGAAAGGGTATCAATGGAATCCTCTCAATATCATTCCAATTGCTGTTCTTCTGTCACTTGGCTGCATCTCTTGAACTGTAATAGATACACACCCAATAATTTCCAGGAAAGTTTAATACTGGCGCCGATGCGACAAAAAAAAATATACAAAACCGCTTCTTTAAACAAGTTTAAATAAAGCCTAATGCTTCTAATAATATACTTTAAACAATATAAATTCACACCATGTACCATATTTTTTTTCTCAAAAATCTTCTAATCAAGAAAAAAATTATTTTTGTTAACAAATATCTGTTTTAAGCCCTTTTTACACTATTACACTGAGTATTAACACTTGTCAAATACTTAAATCCAATGAGAAAGTGTGATGGTGTGAAAGCAGTATGTTATGAAAATGTGAAATAATACGGAAAGAAATTTGATATCCCATAATACCAAACCATTTTTAGAAAATTTTCTATACGATAAAATTTTTTATTTTATCAGGGTTGTGTTTTTTTAAAGCAAAGAATCAAGCTGACTGAGTCGCAGCCGATAGTTCGCCGCCGCCGATGATATTTTTTCTTTGTCCTGCACCTGCTTTAAATTGTCATCAGTCTCAACGCCTATATATGTACTTTGTTTCTGCCATGCATAGAAATTGTTGAATGTACACATTATTTTTTTTTTTGTTTTTTATTAACCGAAAACTTGAACGGCCAAACAAACTTAAGACCCGGCACCTCTGCCGTCCACATAAAATTGCTCAGCCGACGCCGTTCAATGTCTCGTCTAGGCTTCTTCCTTTGCTAATATTTTTCATTTTATTTGAAGTGTGATAGTGTGAAAACGAAATATTATGTTACGTTAGATTTTTTGACAATCACATAATTCTCATTGGATTTCTATCTTACAAAATCTAATGAAAATCTTAATACTCAGTATTATAGTGTGAAAGTGGCTTTAGTGATACAATGGTTTCTTCACCGGATAATTTATGGGTAGAACTAAGTGCTATAGCTACTTAGTCACCTGAATTAATGTACTTAGGATCTTTAAGATATGTTCAAGTATTTACACCACTTTTGATAAACTTTTCAATACGAATATCACAATTCACATTTTTTCAAATCTTGTTTTTAGTTAAATAAAATTTTTTTTGTTTCTTTAAAATGTTAAGACACTTAAAAAAGATAAATCTTTCCAAATGGTAACTCTGGTTGTCTTACATTGTACGTTTATAGAAATTGCTGCAATAAAAATATCACGATATAAACAAGAAAGCAATATTAAAGAAGAAAAGATAAAGGTTGCAGCGACAAAAATTTGAATCGAAAAAATTAATTATTTTCGGTTTGGGATGTTAAGTAAACTACCCTTTGCCCCTTCCTGATTATGACCAACATTTATACAGCTCTGCATTTTCATAAACCATTGGCAAATAATAATTTTCATTTTGATATGTCATACGGTATGACCTCTAGAGCGTTTACAAAATTTGGGATTAACTAAACTATCCCTTGCGCCTTCCCGATTTTGTCCAAATTTACATCACTCTTCATCTCCATATACCAAAGGCACATACAAAATTCATTTTTAATATGTCATACGGTATGAGCGTTCACAAAATTTGGGGGGGGGGAAAGTACCCCTAGCCCTCTCCCGATTATGCCCAAAAACTATACAACTCTTCATCTCCATATACCAAAGGCACATAATAAATTTTATTTTGATATCAAACTCCACAAAAATAGTGGCATACACACCCATCCACCCACAGATATCATCGCAAAAATAGTCAAAATGGTTTCAGGAGACCTCAAAACGTATAAATCCGTCAAAATCCCGACCTCGATTTTTTTTCAGGATTACTATACGTTACCTTATACTACGTATGGTAAAGTAAAAAAAAAAAATACAGTGGAGTTGTAAAAGTTTTTTTGCTCGGGCACATGAATATTTATAACAATTTATATTTTGGGTGCAAATTATGACAAATTATAAATTCACTAAAATTTTTCAGTTAGACTACAGTTCGCTACTACACGTGATTAATTATAAAGCGATAAAGAAGAGCCTAGATAACAACAAATCACTAACATTTTTCGAATCTATCTCCATGGTAGTTTCAATTGTAAATATTTTCTAAACAACTTTTACAGTTCATTTACCTATAGTTCATTCTAGCATTAGAGCTAAATTTAGTAAATTTGAAATCTTTCTCAAAATCTAGATCGTTTACACTACTGCGTTTTTCGACATTACCAAGATTTCATTTCTTAACAAAATTTCATTTCATTAAAACTACTTTCTACCAGGCAAGCTTTCTTGTGCAAGTCTCAATTTATGTGTAAGAGAGGAGTACAGTCTTATTTAGATTTTTTTTCTTTTCAAAACAAAAAAAGAATTTTAACTTCTGCATTTTTATTTCGTTTTATTTTTTAATAAAAATGTAATTTTTTTTTCTTACAGCGTGGTTTTTTTTAGTAAAATTTGAAAAAAACCATAGTTGCATCATTAAGTACCACCTGGTCACCAGATTTTGCCCAAGAAGGATAGAAGACAAGATTACGCCATGCATATATTTTCACGTTAGATGACGTTGTTCGGCCAATTTAAAGTTGCCACGTATGTAATCAACAAAGTGCATCAAATAAATACGTACAAAAAATTCTAAGTAATAGGCAATAATTGGCAACCCTGAAAATAAACTTTCAACATTTTTATTAAACACTCTCATAATTTAAAGTTATACTCTTATAGATTTCGTTTTGTCTTGCAAATTTAGTCAAATTCAACTAAAAAATCTCGTTAGAACTAGATTTAGCTGTAGTGTAAATGCACTGTTAGATAGAAATAGAATACGAGAAGTTAGGTTAGGTTAGGTTAAGCAGGCTGCTTATAGAGGAGGAGAAAAGATAAGTGGAATAAAAATAGCTCACTTGGGTCCATTATGTTGGTCCCTTTGTGATACCTGCAGATAAGAGGAGAGTTAGACAGAAACGATAGAGAACAAAGATCATTATAGACTGATCGCTGGTTCCAGAGATGAAACTCAAGAAAGGCTTTCAAAACATCGTCGTCCCAAGTGTTGTAGGCGACAGTGTTCTAATGCAGGGCAATGACAGGGAAGGTGTTCAACCGTTTCCTCCTCTTCTTCATCCTGGAAACTTCTGCAGAAGTCATTATAAGGGATACCAATCCTGCTTGCATGGGTTCCAAATAAGCAATGACCAGTGACTATTGCTATTAAGTCGCGTATCTGCATTTTCTGCAGCCGAAATATCGAGACCGTTTTCCTTTGGTCCAGCGAGGGCCAGATTGTCCTTGCAATCGAGCAAATCGACTCATTGGACCATCTGGTCTGAGCTATATCGTGAAGGGCAAAGTTAATGCGATGCAACCAGGCCGATAGGGGAATGCCACAATAGATGTCTATGGCTTCATCAGAAGTTAGTATTTATGTATTTATTTCGAAACATTTTTGTTTTCCAAAAGCCTTATTGTAGGCGTTTAGGAACTATTTATATAAAGTACTAAGCAAACATAGTATATCTTATAACTGAAAAATAACTTTAAAATTATTCCATTAATTATAATTATATAAAATTATTATTAATTATAATTATATAAAATTATAATTAATAAAAAAATAATATCCAAAAAAAATAATATCCAAAAAATAAAGTCTACTTGAAGTGTTCTTCTAGACAAAATTTTCATATAAAATTTGAAATAAAGTAGACTTTATTATTTTTGGACTTTTTTGGGCATATGACTTTAATGTTGTCATTTGAAATCCTAAAACATTAAAAAAATAATTAATCAAACTAAAAATCGACGACTTAAAAAATTAGTTTTTATTGTCGTTTTATTTTCCCCACTTAATTACGGTTTTAATAAATTTTGATCTGGTAACTAAAGGGTGTTTTTATAGAGGTATAGAACTATAAGTTGGCATTACTTTTCAAGATGGCGACCGATTTAACAGCTGTCAAGTGATTTATTCTCAGTTTGGTTTGGCAATTCATCATGAATAGACTCACGCCTGAACAACGCTTGCAAATAGTGTAAATAGGGCCGAAAACGAGATTACCGTTGTTTCCGATTTTCATAAGCAAATTTTGTTTAGCGATGAAGCGCACTTCTGGTTTAATGGGTACGTCAACAAACAAAATTTCCGCATTTGGAGTGAAGGTAATCCTCAAGTGTATGTTACATCCAGAAAAACTGACTGTTTGGTGCGCTTTATGGGCTGGTGGAATCATTGGTCCGTACTTTTTCAAAAACGATGGTGGCCAGAACGTTACAGTCAATGGTGATCGGCATAGAGCCATGATTGCTAATTTTTTCATTCCTGAATTCAATAACCATGATGTCCAGGAGATGTGGTTTCAACAAGACACGCAACATGTCACACAGCTCGCGCTACAATAGATTTTTTGAAAGAAAAGTTTGGTTACCGCCTAACTTCACGTTTTGGACCTGTGAATCGGCCTCCAAGATCTTGTGATTTAACACCGCTAGACTACTTTCTGTGGGGCTATGTAAAGTCATTGGTCTATGCGGATAAGCCACAAACGCTTTACCATTTGGAAGACAACATTCGCCGTGTCATTGCCAATATACGGCCACAAATGTAGGAAAAACTAATCGAAAATTGGACGTCCAGATTGGACTACATCCGCGCCAGCAGTGGCGGTCATATGCCAGAAATCATATTTAAAATGTAATGCCAGATTATCTTTCGGATAAATAAAATTTATGTCAATCGAATAATCCATCGTTGTTTTATTGCAACTTGAAGTTCTATACCCTGTAAAAAACACCCTTTACAAAAAAAAGTGCACAAATTAAAGGTTTTAATTAGTTTTAAATTAAAATTCAATTAATTTTTTAATTGATTCAAATATATATTTGTTTAAAATAGAACAAAAAATTTCCTAATTAAACAAATAATTGAATCAATTAATTATTTAATTAACCTTTAATCTGAATTCAATTGAATCCTTTAAATGTTGAAAATATTTTTTTCTGTCTATGGCACAAAGCGGTTTATTTAGTTACAAAAAACGTTCGTTACTATTTAAACTTATTTGTGATTTATTTGAAACAGTAAGCTCTAGCTGCAAATCCCTTAAAACATGTTTACAATTTCAGTTCTTTCTGCACTTTCCAATGCCAATAAAAGAAAATTATTTTGCTCTTCCTGTTTAAATACAATAAATACCTTCAAAGTTCTGACTTAAAGTACACAAACTAAGCTTTTGAAAACTTTTTTTTAGTCGATTGTATTCATATGTGTTCAACTATCTAACGGTATAGGTATATGCGAAAGTGAGAGAGGAAGAACGAAAATGCTTTTATGTATTAAATGCTTTGTACCGACTACATACGTTTAGTAAAATGCGATTCAAACAAAATGGTCGTTAGTTATGTTTACCCCGTTTTGTTGTTTATTGACGTAACTCTTCTATTATAGGGAGATAGAAAGTTTATATGTGGCAATGCATGTATGTGTGTATTCATGTGTATGTACATTTGGGTAAATGTAAGTGTACTGGTATGTGTTCAAATGTTTTCATGTTTACTTTAACTATTGTCTTTGTTTCGCTTTTATTTCGTTATTTTTTTTTTACTTTATGTTGCAAGTCCTTTCAGTATTATTGTATTTGATATTGTTGCATGCATGCAACCTTTTAGTTATTATTTGATTTTTTATTTGTTTTTTTTTCTATATTGTTACTTTTAGTTTTGTTAGCAAATGTAGCAAATATTTCAAATGTAATTGATTTATAAATAAACTACACTAAATCACAATAAATACAAAAAGATTTACATTTACAAATGTGCTCTGTATTAAATAAAATATGTATTGAAATTATATTTTAGAAATTTTTATTTACTTTCTAGTAGAATTTTTATTTTATTTTTTCCCTACAGCAGCAAAGTGTGCAACATAATGAGAGAGTCAATTGCTTATTAATTTAAGTGCCTCGTTAAACTGATTGGTAGTGCGTTAGTCTATCTGTGTGGGGTATGTGGGTTCGATTCCCGCCAAAGAATCTGCATGTCTTAAATAAAAACAAAAAAATCAGTTTGTGTAAAAGAAATACAGCGTCAGATGATATGATTTATATATGTACATAAGTACAAGAACATTAAAAGGGTTTTTAATTATAAATACTAAAAGATTTTTCTCGAAATGTCAAAATCTTTGAAAAAACTATTTTTAATGTGCAATGTTCTATACCGTAATCTATAGGTACATACATATAACAAAACAGTATCTCATTTTCTGTCTACGTTCGCGTCAAGTAAAAACTACTGGATGGATTTTTACAACATTTTGTGAGGAGGTACCTTAGTAGCCTGATTCAAATATAGGATACACTTTTTTCGCAAAAATATTTTTTTCCAAGAGAAAGAAATGAAAATACGCAATGAAAGAAAGAAATGAAAATACGACGCTGACGAAGTGGTGGGCACAGCTAGTCTGTAATAAATTAGAGAACAAAGCATTCAATTATTTAAAACTAAAGCATACTTTTTGGCGTCTGAAGGTTCGAACTTTTATCTAATGACTTTTTGCTTCAATGCTATGTATATGTATTTGCTTTCAGAAAATTATTTTCAAATAAAAATGGTTTTGCCCTCTCCCCCTAGAAAATATGTGGTCCTACGACAATATTGACAGCACATTAGTAGAGATGCTACTAACAGTTTAGTAGCATCGCATTCAGTTATGGTTCACTGCCTCAGGTTCAAACTTGTAAAAAATTTAAATACGCTAAAATAAAATTCTATGAATGATCACAGTTGCTTCAAAAATTTCAAACAAGCACATCTAAATGTGCCATCAGATAAACCAGTAATATTGAGTAACGTCTTAAAAAAAACTTGAAACGCATCTAAATTTATTGGCCCCCAACATTCTAAGCGATTATGGTTTCATTCGATTAAGAAGGAGAGATATTCACACCTATTGCGAATAATTATTCCCATGAAAAACTCCCAAAATTTTCTATTGTGAATGATTCCAACAAAAATTTACTTGTATTTTACGGTAGAAATCATTCACGATAGTAATTTTGGGAGTTTTTTTCATTGGAATAATTATCCGCGATAGGGGTGATTGCTGCCCTTTGGCCGAAAATTACTTTTTTTTACTGTTTGACTGGCTGGACTTAACACTTTTTGTTGTTGTTTTTTCCCTTTTCGACTTAAGTCATGAGGAAATAAATAAAAATTATGAACAAAATCATAGCAAGCAGAAAAAAGTGTAACCTTATTAATGTAACGCGCATCCATCGCATCAATTTCGTTTGAATGATTTCGTTTTTTCCTGCACTTTTTTGTATGTTGCATAAATAGTTGATGTAAAAATATTATGCAATTACATGCATATTTGGAAAAAATAAACAACCAAAATGAAATATTAAAATGCACGAATATATTACATTTCATAAAAATGAAAATATATAAATAAAAAGTAAAAAAAAAATATGATGTACATATGACATAAAACTTGTTCAAATATGATGAAATTCGTCATGTGTGCATATTAGGCTGGTCCTTATCTTACAGTATTGTTAATTTTAGCAAAAGAAAAAAAATCAAAATATTTTCTGGAAATTGCTGAATATCCCTGCAGATAACACGACTAGTCAATACGCGCATGTAAATTACACTACATAAACGAGTTACCGATATGTAAAGAGATTACGTGATCCATTTAATATTACGATGTCCTAGTGATGACCCATTATATAACATGGATAAAGTCTCAAGACTATGTCATTACTCGACAAAGTTAATCGTGGAGTTAGTTTCGAACTAAGCATGAGCAAGTGCTCATGAGCTCGAACACAAACTAGCTTACTGACAACATGCCCCAACTCATACCATACTATTAGTGAGCAAACCTCTGTTCGTATTATAAACGCAATGAGCTGATCTAACGAGTGATTTTTTAAGAGCTTGAGAACTTTTTTTTTAAAAAAAACGCATAAAATTTGCAAAATCTCATCGGTTCTTTATTTGAAACGTTAGATTGGTCCATGACATTTATTTTTGAAGATAATTTCATTTAAATGTTGACCGCGGCTGCGTCTTAGGTGGTCCATTCGGAAAGTCCAATTTTGGGCAACTTTTTCGAGCATTTCGGCCGGAATAGCCCGAATTTCTTCGGAAATGTTGTCTTCCAAAGCTGGAATAGTTGCTGGCTTATTTCTGTAGACTTTAGACTTGACGTAGCCCCACAAAAAATAGTCTAAAGGCGTTAAATCGCATGATCTTGGTGGCCAACTTACCGGTCCATTTCTTGAGATGAATTGTTCTCCGAAGTTTTCCCTCATAGAATCGCGAGCTGTGTGGCATGTAGCGCCATCTTGTTGAAACCACATGTCAACCAAGTTCAGTTGTTCCATTTTTGGCAACAAAAAGTTTGTTAGCATCGAACGATAGCGATCGCCATTCACCGTAACGTTGCGTCCAACAGCATCTTTGAAAAAATACGGTCCAATGATTCCACCAGCGTACAAACCACACCAAACAGTGCATTTTTCGGGATGCATGGGCAGTTCTTGAACGGCTTCTGGTTGCTCTTCACTCCAAATGCGGCAATTTTGCTTATTTACGTAGCCATTCAACCAGAAATGAGCCTCATCGCTGAACAAAATTTGTCACATTTGAACATTTCGAACCGAACACTGATTTTGGTAATAAAATTCAATGATTTGCAAGCGTTGCTCGTTAGTAAGTCTATTGATGATGAAATGTCAAAGCATACTGAGCATCTTTCTCTTTGGCACCATGTCTGAAATCTCACGTGATCTGTCAAATACTAATGCATGAAAATCCTAACCTCAAAAAAATCACCCCTTAGTAAAACGAACTTTCTGCACTAGTGAGCGTTATGTTTACTCGTCTCAGTGTTGTTTTGTATAGTAGCTGTATAGAACTTTTGTATAAGGCTTAGTGTGTAGTTTTTGTTTTTTTTTTGTATTTCCTAAGAAATGAAGACCTTAAAATAAACTTAATTAAAATTGTTAAAAAAATTCTGCGTTTTTTGTTTGTCCACTCGAACTGTGTTCATGTTTCGCTCTAAGCATAAAGCTGCTTGAACTCGCCCAAGTTCATTGTTGTCATGTTTAACATTTACTCATACTTATTCAAACTTATGCTTATGTAATCTGTGCAAGCTCATCACATTTAACTCGTTGGTCTGCGGTGTTTATTATTGCCCACTTATCACGTTACTCGAGTGCAATGAACGGATATAAATTTCAAGAAATATTATAATGAGCGTGTTATGAGCTTCGTTTTCGTTAAAGGCGAACAATTGTTTGAGCATAATAGTGCCCATGACTGCATTACATAGCACTGCATTGTAGCCAGACTGTTTTAGCCACAAGGGACCACGTAAACCAATATTGACTGTGGGGATGCCATTTATGTTCATACAAATATGCAGGTGTTAAGAATTAAATAGGGCTTTCAAAGTTTTACAGAGTGTTTTTTTTTTGCTGGATATAACAATTTAACAGGCTTCTGCTCTAAATAATTTAATTTTAGAAAATAAGTTGCCGTCTATTGCAGTTGTGTTGATGTAAGGATAAATGTTAGTTTGTTTAAAAATTTTAAAACGTTTTAAATAAAAAAAAAAAAAAAATACAAATTGTTGTATTGATAAAAAAATATTACATTTAAGTTCAGTTCAATAAATGAAAGAACATTAAATGAGAAAAAATAACAATGTGAAGGATTCGATATTTGTTTATTAAAGTATTTATTAGACTATTTATTCGATATCCTGTTTTTCGATTAGCCGATTGGTTTTTGTTTGATTAAAAGTAACCATTTTTTTTATTAACAAACATCGTGGTAAATTTCTGCCGCTTGATGGGTTGGTTAACCAATTTTTTTTATGAAAATGAAAAATATATTTAAATACGTAAAGGTTTATAGAGATAAAAGGCGATTGGTCTTGCCCCCACGATCTAAAATAATTTTGGTAATCATTGCTGATAAATGATAGACAATTTTAGTTGTATATAAATTAATGTGTGAACCCGTTTTAGATTCTAAGTAATTCTCCATGAACTGTTTCATATTTAAACAAATTTTTTTTTATTTCACGACAAGTGTTCGTGCTATAGCGCATAAAATTAACTATTTATAGGTGTTTCCTTTAATAAGATTGAGTAATTTTAGGTTACTCCGCCACCTAATAAATGTAATGTATGTATATGTAGTGGTCCTTACCTTAGAAATTAATATAGTTTAGGTAATGACCATATCCATACCTTAGGAATTCGTATAGTTTAACGTATGACGTTTTCATTGCACATAGGGAATATATTTGAATCACATTTTTCCTTATAGAGCATATTTTGCATACGTGCATGGAATGCTTTTCTTTGCGAAAAATTGTCTAGCTTGCCCTGTTACAAGATTTATCTTTTAGTTTCTTACTTCTTATGATCTTGTCAAAAAATCATCTAATTAGCAACTCACGCAAATTATGGCAATACATATATTTTGAAATCTGTACTTTGTTCGATGTACTTATAAAGCACTTCATGAAATTTACGATAGACATAATCGTCCTTCTGATCCTGCTAATCGACGATTTCTTAAAAAAATCGACAAAGATAAAGAATAATTTGTACCGAGGGGACCATACTGATCCTAATTTATTGATTTGCCGCCGCTCTCATCAACTTGAACTTGGGTTCATCCACTCCATTGGACATCTTGCGTAGATATCTTAGTTTACACCCATATCAGATTCAGCTTGTTCAAGAATTAAAGACTAAATACAATCAGTTTCGTTGTGCTTTTGCTGAGTAGTCTCCTAAATGAGGCTCTTTTTTAATTAAATGCGTATTTGACAAACTGCCAAAGTTACTGTTTGGTTTGGATTTTTAGGCAACGTCATATGCTCAATGAACGGCTTAAGCTCAATTAATTTTTTTTTCCGAAAACCAATCAAAGTATCGAATTATTGAAACTTCAGTTTGGTGATAATGTTATTTCATGAAATGGACCTGGTTCATGTTGCAGATCAAGAAGTAGGTCCATTCGTGCGATTTGAAGCCTCTAAATTATTTTCTTATGGGGTACCTGAAGTCGAAGTGATATGCTGCGTACCCAATAACTCTAGATTGATTGGAGGTCAACATAATTCACGTCATTAAGGAAATAACACTAAAGTTCTTAAACAAGTTGTCAATGCGTTAACTAAAGCGATGCTTTATGTAACAGGTAGTCGTGGTGGTCATTTAAAAAATTATTTTCAGAAAATAAATGCTACAAAATTTCACTCGGATCAAAATAAAAATATTATTTAATTTAGTCTATTCTAAACACATAATAACACTTAAACAGGACCTTTTTTATAAATGAAGTATTTTTGGAATTGTTGCTGCTGGTAAACGATAAGGAATACAAACAACTTTTGTCTGTCTGTCCCCCTGTTTTTATTTTCGTAAAAACTACTGGATTTATTTTATTTGAACAAAATTGTGTGCGGAGGTACCCAGTACACCGATTGCAATACAGGATACTTTTTTCCTAGTAAATATTTATAATAGATCCAAGACACGCAGAGTAAATAAATGTTTATGAAATGGTTACAAGAACATTTTTATATTCTCTGTAACAATATGTGTGGTTACGATGAACAACTTTTTGTTACTATTTGAACATTAAAAGATTACTGCACCCAAAAAATTCAACATGGTTGGTTTGAACTATATAAATCACAACCAAAGTTTTGTTAGTATTTCAAAAAAAATATTGTAATTATAACCATATTATAAAGGGTGTTCTTTATAGAGATATAGAACTTTAAGTTGCAATAAAACAACGATGGATTATTCGATTGACATGAATATTATTTATCCGAAAGATAATCTTATGGCATTACGTTTTAAATATGATTTCTGGCATATGACCGCCACGGCTGGCGCGGATGTAGTCCAATCTGGACGTCCAATTTTCGATGAATTTTTCCAACA
Organism: Phasia obesa; assembly: GCA_949628195.1. NCBI lineage: Eukaryota > Metazoa > Arthropoda > Insecta > Diptera > Tachinidae > Phasia > Phasia obesa. Next base: position 139,231,952 of record OX451218.1, on the reverse strand, counting down.
TTTGTGGCCGTATATCGGCAATAACACGGTGAATGTTGTCTTCCAAATGGTCAAGCGTTTGTGGCTTATCCGCATAGACCAATGACTTTACATAGCCCCACAGAAAGTAGTCTAGCGGTGTTAAATCACAAGATCTTGGAGGCCAATTCACAGGTCCAAAACGTGAAATTAGGCGGTCACCAAATAAATCTATTGTGGCACGAGCTGTCTGACATGTTGCGTGTCTTGTTGAAACCACATCTCCTGGACATCATGGTTATTCAATTCAGGATGGAAAAAGTTAGTAATCATGGCTCTATACCGATCACTATTGACTGTAACGTTCTGGCCACCATCGTTTTGAAAAAGTACGGACCAATGATTCCACCAGCCCATAAAGCGCACCAAACAGTCAGTTTTTCTGAATGTAACGGTGTTTCGATATACACTTGAAAAATATATTTTTTGCTTAAATTTTTTATTATAACTCCGAAACTACTGGGCTGATTGAAACGTAATATATTAACGGATTAAAGATTATGTAAATTTGAATTTTTCTTTCTTTTACTTTAATAATATCGGACAAACGCTTTTTGAGTTATCATTAATTATGTGGAAAAATTTCTAAAAAAATTTTAAATTTTACTTAAAAATTTTTTAAAAAAAAACCTTTCCATAGAATTTCAAATTTGGACCTTATTTGTACTACTCGAACCACAATACATAAAAATTGTTTAGTGGTTTAAAGTCCACTTAAATTTTTTTCAATTTTGTTGCCTTGTGTAATTGATGAACAAATTATTGTTTTTATTGAACACAAATTTATGATCGCAGAAGTTGTTAATAACAACGAATAAAGTACCAATTTCATGCCTGGTTATGCTTTTTCTAAATCTGTAACTTTTTATTTCATTAAGTGAGGCTCTACTATTACATTCACTTTAGTGTCGAAAATCTGTACTACCTCTTCTCCAAAGGGTTACAAATTTATCATAAAAATTTAGTACTCGCAAAATTTTTATATTTTTTTTTTTGATTTTTGTGTGTTTTTATATGAAAAATTGCACATAATAGGAGAGCAGAGAATGGAGGTGCAATTGTGGCCAATAATGATAATGCTTATGTATAATTTAATCATTGATTAATGGTAATGATTTTGTTTTTTTTTTAAATAATTACTAATGAAACTTTTTATTAAAAAGCATTACCATTAATGAAAACAATGGTAATGAAAAACTATTTGTTAGCATTATTTCGAATTCAATGCTAATGAAATTGTCAATTAATTACTCAATCTAATTAATTATTCCCATGTATGGTATTTATATGTTAAACATTTTTAGGAAAGAAGTTGCCACTGTGCCACAACAAAAGTTAATTTTTTGAAGGTAAATAGCCAATTATCTAGCCCCAAGTAGATATTTATTAAGGCCCCTATTACGGTTTACAACTCAACTCTCAACTCAGTTGAAATTTTACAATTTGGTATTATCAATTACAACTCAACTTGTTAAAAATTTTTAAGTTGAATTTAAATTGTGTTATAACCAAGGCGAATTCATACCAGGTGGAGTCGATAGCCCAGCTGATTGTTTTTTTCTCTCGTTGTTTTGTTAATGTCTTGTCAAAAAATACATTGTTTCATATCTGCTAATCTAATGTCAAAGTTGTTGTTTTGTTGTAGTTGTTGTCCTACCGCTCACACCTGGTATGAATTCGCCTTGGTTATAACTCTGTTGTAGTTTCACCGTTTACAACCCTGTGTTAGTTCGGTTAACAAAAGTTTAAAAAAAAATTACAACTCATCTGTAGCAGTTGTTTCAAATTACAACTCATCAGTAGCAGTTGTCTTTCAAGTTCTCTTTTAGACAACTCAACTGAGTTGAGTTGTAAACCGTAATAGGGGCATAAGTTTTTACACAATAGTTAAGTTTTATGTAACTAAATTGCTTCATATTACATATTTTTTTAGTTGGAACTTGCTACTTAAATAAAATATTTTTTTTTATACATCATACCTGAAACATACTCTACATTATTAGGTTTTTTATTTATTTCCTTTTTTGCGAAAATCCAACTTAAAGGATTAAATTGTATAAAACCTTACCCAAATTACCTTGATATATTTTTTTTAAACTTTTGGACCAATTAAATATTAAAGCAAATTGTGAATCTGTTTATTTTATACACATGATTTTTTATTACGTATTTCATATTTTATTTATTTTTTTTTTTTTTGTTTGTAAAAATATGATTTTTAATATATCAAAACATAATGGAAATATTTTATAGTTACAAAACAAACACAAATAGCTGTTGCAGTTGGAGTTGCAATACTCGTAACTCTACCTCGGTACCTCTACTCTCGATACTGGTAACATCAAAAGCACTCAAATATGTATTAAAATGCATCGAAACTTATATTTCTTTTTCTTTTCCTTTCTCTTTTGTATTTTTGTTCATCTTTTTAGCCATAAGTAATGTGTGTTCGAGTGCATACATAAATGATTTTGCCTTTATCCTTTTAACATATTACAACAATAAAATAAATACAAAAAAAAAAAAAAAAAATAATAATAAAAGAAATATAAAAAAAATGTAAATCCTACAACAACTAGGGTTTTTGTACAACCATGAATAGTTGTTCAGTTTGTATGCAATAAACTTACAAACACAAGTGTATGTACGTACATATGAAAAACTAAAACCGCTACATGTACCACTCACTCTTAACATACACATACACTATTGCTGCATGCAAACACATTTCCTATAGACCAAGTCCAAGCGATCGATAAGCAATGAAAAGTGTTGAATTTTTTATGAAATTTTTGGTTGGGTTTGACTACATATTTTTGGTGTGCTGTTGTTGTTGTTGTTTTTGTTGCTTTTGGTTTAGTTTGGCAGTTTATTGTATAAGAGTCTACAACTACAGCAACTACTACAGCTACAGCAACATCATTACCATTTCCACCTTCGTCACCAACCCTTCTCTTTTATACACACCTGTTCCATTAACAGGCCAATGTCTACCCCTTTGGCTACTTGCATATTTTGTTTTTATTTTCTTTAAAGGGTGTCCCAAAATTTACGCAAGATGTGAATGTGCTGCCAAATAAGTGGTTAAGTGTTGGCAACTTTTAAAACAACTTCGCAGCTGACATTTTAGGTTTAGAAAAAAAGTATTTTATTGTTGAATAGAATTTTAAAGGTAACCCTCCGTCTACATTGGACATAAACTAACATCTTGTTAGTATTAAGTATAGACTGTCCATGTTAATGTTTATCCACGTCTTAACTTGGTTGTTAAAGCATAAGCTGTCTTATTACATGAAAATGGAATTGTTGTTTTATTTTCGTTTGACTGTTATTTTCAAACAGAGCCATCAAGCTTTCAAACAAAAATTGATGGAAAACAGCAAATTTTGTTCAATCAGAACATGACCATGACCACCTCTATAGCGAATAATTATTCCTATGAAAAAAAAAACTCCCAAATTTGCTATCGTGAATAATTACAATAACAAATTTACTTGTATTTTACGGTAAAATTCATTCACCATAGACAGTTTTGGGAGTTTTTTCTTGAGAATAAATATTTGCGATAGGGGTAGACATAAGGACGTATTCGCCACCTATAATATCATGAGCAAGGTAATACCATTGGTCTGCCGGCAATATGTTTATGACTTGTTAACATCGATGGCTAGTAAAGACGGGGTGTAATAAAAGTATGGGAATCACTTTTTGGAACAAAATATACTAACTCCCGTCTATATTAGACATAATATGAATAACATTAACACTAACATGATTTTAGTGTTACACTTGTTAATGTGTTTTCTACGTCTTAACATGATGGTTAAAACTTTTGTTATTATTATTATACTCGTATCTTATAACATGACAATGACATTTTAGTTTTCCATTTCTATTTTAAAACAGCATCATCTGTTGTTCCTCTTTGCTATAAGTTTTCAAAAAACATTGATGGAAAACAGAGGATTATGGTCAAACAGAACATGAACATAAATACGGTTCGCCATCTATAACAACATGACAAACTAAATAACGTTGCTCTGCCGGCTTTATGTTTATATCTTGTTCAAATCTATAGCTAGTGAAGACGGCGTGTAAGGATTGAAACAGTCTTTTTCTTGACTGGTTTGTTAATCGTTGAAATTTTTACATGTAATTATAGTAAGATAAGAATATCCACAGGGTGTGCATATTTTAAACTGAAGGCATAACAGGGCCATACTTCTTCGAACATGAAGCATTGACTGTTACTAGTACTCGATATGGTGACTTGATAACAGAGTCTTTTCTGCTTCAATTGAATGATATTGATGGTTTAAGCCTAGTACTCTGTTCGAATTTGTAAAAAATGTTGAGCAACATTTATTATTTCATAAGGAAAATTTGACATTTAAAATGCGATTTGAAACAATTTTATGATTCTATTGTTTTTAAGTATACCTCATTGATTTACAAATGTTAGCAAAAGCTGTTGTTTGAAAAATTTCACATAAAATAATGCCCATTTGCTTTATTTCACTGCTTTGATAAAATGTTGCCAGAAACATTTCAATGTTTTTCCACAGTACGAGTACTACTTCTGCAACATTTTGTCTTGGCTTTTACATATAAATTTTTTATATATGTAGGTATGTAGTTTAACAGCATTCCGCATGAAAAACTGAACAGAATAATGGGCTTTAGTTAAGGCAGTGCCATAAGCAAGCTGTGGAACAATTACTCGTTTCATTGATCGAAATTGAACCCCTAGATGATGGGATTAACACCAGTAAATTTTTTTATGCGTATTTTTTTACATGTCTATGGTGAAAGGGGTATGCCAAAAAGCCTGAAGTAATCAATAGGCATGGAAAATTTTGAAAAGAAATAGCACGTATGTGCAGCAAGCACTTGAGGTTACTTAACCGTTAATTCTGTCCAGAGTACTTTATGATTTAATAAAAAATAACAAAATATTTTGCTTAAATTTTGGTTTACCCTTTACATGGCACGAAAATATATAAAATTTTTTCTTCCTTTAAATATAATTTTTTAAACCTTGATTTTTATTTTTAACCTGCAGTTTTGGTTATGCGACCACTTTTATGAGGTAGAAATATACCAAAAACCAAAAAATCAGAAAAACCAAACGCAAAAATAATACTTTAAAATGTTAAAGCAACGCAAAAAAAAAAAATAATAATAAAATAAAAAACACGAAGAAAAGTGCTGTGGAAATAGATTGAGAGTTCAATAGCTTTTTTTATTTCTTTTACTCTTGAATGCCTTGGATGTTTGGTTTAAATATACTATTATCGAGTCCTTTGTACACTAATGCCTTGTTGCCATGAATATATGTTCTACCTGCCTGAGTTTCTGCTTTCGTTTTTGCCCACTTTTCATAATACAGCGTTTTTTTTGGGGAAAGAATTAAAAAAAAACCAAAGAAAATTTAAGTTAGCTTAATTTCAATTATGTTGATGTTGGAATATGATTTCGGCTATGTGACCACTGTGGCAGCAGTGATAAATATTTTGAAATACTCTAAGAATTAACAGCATATTATGGCAACAGCACGCCATCTAATAGGTCTATTTCTCTAAATTTTACCGCCTATAAGTCTCTACCCCTGCAACCGCATATCGGCGGAATGAAAACCTTCCAACTAAAAGCGGATACAAAAGTAATACTTTGCCACACACACATACGCATGTATCCTTACGGTCTGGAATGTACGCTGTAAATTGTGTGTTTTTCGCTAAGTGTGTTTTATAAAAAGATGTTGAAATTTTTCAAATCTATGTAATAAATTTTTATTCTAATAACATCTCGCGAACCAGACCAGCTATTTTCAGATGGCCAACCACTGTGTTCTATAATTTAGCTTATTATATTGCAATGTCAAGGACAAAAATTCTTATATTCTTAGGGTTATGTAATGAAATGGTCCTAAAGGCATCCTATTAATAACCTTTAGAGGAGGGCAGACCTTCCGACTGTTGTATCTCATAAACCGTAAGAGATCGAGATCTCAATTTTTACACAGAAGGTGTACGACAAATAAAAAGATAAAAAGTAAAGGGTGTCCCTATATAACAACCGTGTATTTTATACAATTTTTTATAAACCCTAAAAGCATGCTTTTAACAATACTAATTGAAATTCATAGTTACCAGATAAAAAATTCCACAAAAACTTCAGAACACTTTTGAAATCGTTAATACTTATCAAAAGTAAAGTTTAATATTGTACAGTGGTATAAAACCCTTCATGTAAGAGTCCAGATCGCAATTAGCCAATTTATTTTAGTTTTTAACCTGCACCAACGTTGTCAGATATGGTGATTTCTTGTCAAGTGTGGTAATTTTAAAAATTATTTGATGTTTTAAATTTGGATTTAGCGATATGGTGATCTCATTTTTGTTTTATGGGCTGTGTGATTGTATAAGGCATTGTTGATACGGAAGATAACGCTAGTGAAACTTCTCTTCAAAATGTTGCAATTCACAATAATATTCGTTATTGATGAAAATCTTTATAAATCCTAATATCATGTTGGAAATTTGTTGAGATTTGTTGAGAATGTTGCAGAAGTAGTACTCTGTTTTTACGCGTACTGTGGAAAAACATTGAAATGTTTCTGGCAACATTTTACTAAAGCTGTAAAATAAAGCCATTGGGCATTATTTCATGTAAAATTTTTATAAATTTTTTTGTGAAAATATTTTTTAAACAATGTGGTATATTTAAAAGTAAAAAAATCGTAAAATTCTTCGAAATCGCGAGATAGACACCACATTTTAAATGTCAAATTTTCCTGGTGAAATAATATATGTTGCTCAACATTTTTCACAAATTCGAACAAAGTACTAGGCCTTATATATTTAAATACAAAAAAAAAACTAATAAAAATATTTTGACGATTTCTTAAATAAGTTTGGCTAAATAAGAAACCAAAAATAATCTGGCAACTCTCACCCTTACGTGGTAAATTGTCTTAAACGTTACTTAGAATGTTGTATATTCTTTATTCTTTTTATGTTTCTATGTCCAAATTATATCACAGTTTTGACAGGAATCGAGTTTAGAACTTCCTGGCTAATAGACTAGCTTATAAGTAGACAACATCACCGACAAGCTATAGATTATTGAAATGCAATTTCTCGTTTTCTATTTTCTGAGTTTGTTTGGTTAAATAGATAATGTTTATAACTAGACAAAGTAGATAGATATCAAGAATGCTAAATAAGGTTGTAGGGATTTGAAAAATCTATTATATTGTGCTACTGTCAACAATAAAATTTTTCCAACTCTTGTTCTCAAAATTGATCACCTAATTTGTCAAAAAATATCATTTTAACCCTATTGAGTAGGTAGAGAGAAAAAATGAACCTAAGCCTGTATCATTTATGTATGTATTTTTTAAGTAAAATAAAAAACAATAAACCACATATAAGCTACATTGCACAGTGGGGCGGAATAAAAATATTTTATAAATAACTCAGCCATTTGTAAAGGGCTATGGCGATTGATTTAAATTTTGACATCAGCATAGCAGAGGAGTATTTCAGCTTAAGTTTTGACGCTGGGCACCATACACTTGCCAGGGGTGGCGCTATGTGGTCTCAAAATTGGGTACCTCGCAACTGAAAATTTTTTTAGAGCTTGATATTTTTTCAACTTTTGTTTGATTTTTAAAAATTATATAAAACAAAATATAAAAATAAGGAGCTCCTTCAATTTGGCAAGTGGATGGTGCCCAGCGTCCAAACTTAGGCTTAGATACTCCTCTGCTATGCTCATGTCTAATTTTGGATCAATCGGCCTAGTCCTTTACAAATGGCTGAGTTATTTCCCAAATATTTTGATTCTCTCCCACTGTGCCGTATTGAAGCTTAATCACAAGAGTTTTAACTCGTACGCCTGCTGAACCTGCTGAATACTAGTTAGCACTAAAAGAAACTTGTTAAGGTGCATATTAGCCTTTGATGTTTGAAAAGTTGCTGTTAAAGGGTGTAAAAGTATTTATTGTTTTTATACCTCTAGTATGTAAATTTTTATATCGAAATATTTTTGCTTTTTGATAAATAGTAATTTAATTTTTCGTTTAAGTGTGTATTGTCCCTACTGTCTGAATAGATAGTTGCAATCAAAAGAGAAAAAAAAAAAATAAAATTTTTCTTTAAGTTTTTTTTTTGCCTTTCCTACATCAAATAGAAGACAAATTATTATTTATTAAAGCGTTTGATGTTGTGCTAACGAGCTGTAATTAAACGTGTAATTAAGTTTTCCTTTTTTTGTTTTTGTTTTTGTGTTGTATCTATTTATGCAGTAGTTATTTGTGGGAGAGAAGAGATGCAATAGAAGAAATCAATTTAAATTTGTTTGAATAAGAATAATTGATTGAGTTTTATTTTCTTTTTGTATACCGAGTTGATAGCATAAAATTAAAGCAGAGCTTAATGATGCTGAATTAAATTGCTGGTAAAGAATAATATTCTCAATAATATTTTAGAATTTTACAGATAGATTATAGTCCTTCATGTTAATGAAGTGTAGGAAAATGTCAAGTATCCATGATTGCAATAGTTAAAATATCACATTTATTATTATTAACAAGGGAGACTTTGATTTAAATAAATTGTTATTTGCTTTTTAAGGTTAAATTAAAATAATCCAACTTTTACTTCTTGCTTTTGATATCATTTGCATTTAAATTAAGAAAACTGACAGAGAATTGTCAATAATGCAGAATTTCTTAAATGCGTCAAAGTTCAAACTGATTTATATTATAAAAAGGGGATACAACAGAATCCTTAAAATGTTAAATTTCATGGTGCAGAGAGTCCCTTGGGTATAAGACAGCACTTAAAGAGAATATTAAAATGTGAATGTATTGTTTTCGTTTCCTATATCTGAAGAGTGAGTGAGAGGAAAAATTTGCAAATTCGTTTAAATCAGGACTATTAGTTAATACTTATATAAAAGATACTTAAGGACATATTTATTTTACCCTTTTCTAAATTAGCTTTCGTTTTGAATAACATTCTATTCAAAATATATTTTTTCACACAATATTTTTCCTTTGGCCAAAAGCGGCGAATAAGAAGTGCAACAGTCAAAAATACAAGGAAGTGACAGTATAGGCTCGATTTAACTATCAAATGATAGTAAAACCCTACACCTAGTTCGACGAAATCGGTGACCAATTTCTATTTATAGGCCTCGAAAGAAAATCAGTAGGTCTTCAAAAAATCTGTCATTAGTTTTTGTCTAATATCTCATTCAAATTAGGTGGTAACGCTTAAATTTGTTCGGCAATAATGTAGCCGAGGATTCATTTCAAAAATTCTATATAAATTTTAAGTCAAAAAAAAAATTTTTTTTCCTGCACTTAAAAAAGTAAAAAAGAAAGTTAAAAATTAAAAAAGTAAAAAAAATTAAATTTTTTTTTTTAATTTTGTTTAATTTAATTTTTTTTAAATTTTTTTTTTTAATTTTGTTTAATTTAATTTTTTTAATTAAAAAAAATTAAAAAAGTAAAAATAAAAATTAATTTTTTTTCTTTTTTAATTTTTTTAGTGCAGTAATAAATTATTTTTTTTTTAAATAAAATGTATATAAAATTTATTAAGCGAATCCTCGGCTACATTATTGCCGAACAAAGTTAAGCGCTTCCACCTAGTTTACAAAGGCTATAATTTTCCCGTATATTGTTAGTAAAAATTTAAGAGTCCCTTAAAGTTATACTGAAAAAAGTAAAATAAAAATTTTAATTTTTAATTTTTTTCAATATAACTTACAGGCAGTCTTAATTAAAACTAAATTTTTTTTTTTACTTTTTTCAGTATTACTTACAGGGACTCTTACATTTTTACTAACAATATACGGGAATATTATAGCCACTGTAAAACCGAACAACTTGTGCGAACATACCAATGCATCTAATAAATTAATAATATTATTATGATAATAATATGTTTTGAATACAACCATATAATTCAATCATAATATGCTCTCAGATTATGGTAACCTCAACCATGTTTTTTCTTTGTGTGAAAAATCATATATCATCCTTAACAATCCTAGGGTATGTCTAAGGAGGAAGTCAAGGGATTTAAAACCCTATCTTATGTCCTTAACCTTATTTGAGCTAAGGCCTGGTGTATTCCTTTACTGTGTGACATCTCTGAATGAATTTTATAATCACAAGAGTCTAACATTTGGACTGTTATCACAGTCATGAGTATAATGTTGGTAACGAGCATGCTGAACATCTAGCCCATCTTAGGTACCGACACCTACACAGAAATAAAAAATTGCACCAATTGAAGTTTTTAATTAATTATGAAATAAAGTTCAATTAATTTTTTAATTGATCCAAATATATATTTGTACAAAACAGAACAAAACAATAAATTCATAATTAAATAAATAATTTATTTAATTTAAAATTTATTTAATTAATTAAATAAATAATTGATTAAAATAATTATTTAATTGAACTTTAATCTTAAACTAAATAAAAACTTAAAATAGTGCAAATATTTTTTCTGTAGAAAGCCAGAACCCTTATTTGGTATATCTACTGGTAAGGCTAAGGAGAAAACTGGTTCCTAGGTCGGATCAATGTTTTCTCGTCATTGGAAGTCTCTACAACTGGGCTTAGACATGCAAAGAATTTTATAACATTATCTCGCGATACATGCCAAATTTACATACGGAAATTGTGTCCTTAGATATCAACAATGCTGTGATTAGATTTGTCAGGTTCGATGAACTCCAACTTGACATCTGTACGTGTCCTGCCTTGGGGTCTGCAAGAATGAAATTATTTAAAGTTTCTCCGTTGACTCCAGGCAGTGATATCTCTCACTGAACAGAGTTATTGACTTTATAAATATTCTAGACCTTGTAATGTCTTTAATATACAGCTGTACAAAAGATCTTTAATGGTCATGATACTTATGCCTTATTATTTAATAATAAGGTTAAGTTGTTGCTGCTTAACATAGTCTTAAAAGTAATTTAACACACGAGATTCAATTAGAAAAAACAACTAGGATATTTTTGAAAAAAAAAAACTGCTACTACACTACAAAGCAAAACAATAATAATATAAATGTTAAGACATTAATGTTAAGACATAAATGTTGAGACATAAATGTTAAGACATATATATGTCATCAATAAGGTAAAAACGATCACCAATGTAATAACAGTCATTCTAGAATTCTGTAATATTTTTGGTGTTATCTACATTATGACTGCAGTGTCATAGCTCGGGGACTTAATTTATATATTATTAAGAGGTAAAATATTTATACAGGAAAAAGTAAAATGTAAAAAATTAAAAAAAAAATATTTCACTATCTGCTCTGTTAATGGCAACAACTTTTAACTGGCCACATGATATGTAACTTCAAGTGCCACTCCTATATTAAGAAATCATGGAAAGAAAAATTTTCACAAATTTCCTGAAGTGAAAATAGATTACCTTGGGTAAAAGAAATAACAGTGACAGGAGGGCAATCTTTTTAGGTACATTTTAATTTATAAATATTTATTAAAACCATTTTCTGATAAAAATAAAATTTTATTTTATAAACTTACATTCAGAAGCAATAATAATATTTATCCCAAATAACTGAAGGAAATTCTCACTCACCTATAAAGAGAAATAAATAAAATATAAATTGAGAAAATTATTAAAATGTCAATAGAATAAATATTAAATTTAAAAATTAAATCAACTGTACTAACAAATAAAATATTCAAATAACAATGTTCATAGTTGAATTAGCAAAAACCATTTAAAATCACAACATAAAAGTTGGTTAAAGTAAACGAAAGGAACTTTTTGTTTTCGATAAAATTTTGCCATAAAAAAAGAATGAAAAAATATTTTGTGGAAATAAAACGAGGAAATTTTTCGTAGTAATCATTAAGCATTCATTAAAACATACACATATACATATAAAGATATGCATACATAGTTATTACGCCAACAAACATATTTATGTTAACATAAAAACTCAAGCTGCCACGTTTGTGTTATAAGGTCCGCGTCAAAATGTTAAGGTCACTTTTTACTGTTTTGTTTATGTAAAATGCCTGATACCAACTAATACTCAACTATAATTTATAAATAGATTATTTTCTCGTATTTTTTTTAACGAATGTTCTATTTGTAAACCAAAATGAGGTTTAAAAAGTGCATTAAATTGAAAAGGTCTGGGTCTGATCTTATTATTTTGATGAAGTAGATTGACTTGTTTTTATCAATTGACTTATGGACCATTTTTATATATTTTTTATGCTGTTAAACAGAATATCCTATATCTGTAGAAATTGATGGAGGCCTTGTCTTATTATAATTTGATTCTTGTCCAGATTCTATTATTGGAGCCATTACCGAAATTTTTGAAAAAAATCTCTTAAATCATTAAAATTAATTTTATTTATATGAACCTTTAATACCTGATCTTCATATAATAGTAGAGGTGCATACGAGTACTGTAAAATAGGACTATCACCTACTCTTATTATTGGAACAGCTTTCAAGTAAGGGCTGGCTGACTTAACTAGTCGGAAGCAGGTTTTAAACTTTTTGAAACTTTTCTTATTCGGAAAAGCGCTCAGGGGTTTACAATAGATTGTACCGGAACTAAAAAATTTGGTCATGGGAAGGAGGATAGAGGGAGTAGTGTTTGTGAACATTTGACTTGAACTTTCCCATATTGAATTTGGCAAGAAAGCCATCCACATGGAGTTTATTTCACATATGAAATGTAAGCAAAAAATTGAGAGTTTCTCTACGACACATTGCATTGTATTGACGGAAAAACATCGAAACACATCTGACATTATATCGATGCTTCAGAGAGTCAATAGAGTTCGATACACTCTGTCACTGATGAGCTTCTAGCGCACCCAAAATGGTAGACTATTCAAGTATACTTATATTCAAGTAAGTGAAAAAAATTATTCTAAAAATTCCAAATCTTTAAACATTTAAGTTTCTTTGATTGAGTACGGATTAAATTGAATTATATCAGAGTTTCGTACAGGGCAGTGATAAATCTTTGGCGAAACTTTGACCCTATCTTAGGTTTTTCTTCACTTTTCTATCCTTCTAATAATTTTGCAGTGTACAAAACGGTCCATCTAATACTTCTCCATTGCTGTCAAACTTTAAACGAAGTTGTTCTGCATTATGGGCAGGGTTCAGAATTTTTAATTTACGAACGTTGAAATTTCAACATTTATGAAATTTCTCATAAATGAGATTTTTAAAATTTTTATTTATTTCACGGTTGTAAATGATAAAACGATCATACTTGAATGAGTGTAACTGTTTGTTTTTTTTAGTATACAAACATGAAAGATGAAAAACGAAGAATATCCATATTCATATGTGATAATGAATTAGCTCATTCTCATTAATGGTTTTTACATAAACGTTTGTGAGTATTCTTTTATGAATATTCATTTATGAAATTTCTCATAAATGTGAGTTCTAAAACACTTTGTTACGTCCATACATACATACTTACATATATTCATACATACGTATATATATATAGACATACAAACATACATACATACATACATACATACATACATACATACATACATACATACATACATACATACATACATACATACATACATACATACATACATACATACATACATACATACATACATACATACATACATACATACATACATACATACATACAACAAAATTATAATTTCTCATATATGTATGAGCACTTGCGTGAAAAGCAAAATATTTTCTCATTTTTGAATAGAAAAGAATACAATGAATCATTTCATTCATAAATAACCATAATCACAAAATATTTTCTAGTGTCTCAGACATGTATGAAAAGAAGCAAAAAAAAAAAAAATTACATACTCACACATGATTAAGAAGTGAGTGAGCATTTCGTCACACTGATCATGCGTGGTCTGAAAATGCATGTGGCAATATAAAAATTCATCAATGAGTTGTGAGTTATTTAGAATTAAATTAGCATTGATCTTATCATTTTGACACGTTTTAAATATATTTTGTTTTAATATCACAAGTGGTTAACAAATGTAAAAAAATGTTTTTATACAAAACACTTTTAAACAACGAGTATAATGGGCAGCGCTAACATGCAATACTTTTTGTTTTTTTTTCTTGCATTATTAAATAAAAATTAGATGACCTTATCATCTCGACACGCACCTTTTTTTTAGCCAACATTAAAGCAAAAAGTCATTTGCTGCAAATATAGTTTACGTGGTTTTTCCAACTACAATGTCAATGATTATTATTATTTAATGTTTTGAAGGCAAATGGAAACAATAAGCTGTAAGTAATTTTATACAAAATGCTTCCTAGTATTGGCAATTGTGGCAGAAATAAAACAGACATACATACATTATTTGGAATTTGGCAGTATAAAAAGTAAGCATAAATTTTCATTTTTTAAAACCCTTTACCGTAGATAGAAATGGTATATGAGTTACTTATTTCGTTTGTAATTTATGCAATGTATAATTGCGATTCAACACATATAAATCCGTCGAAATCCCGACCTCGATTTTTTTCATGATTACTATACTTTAACTTATACTACGTATGATAAAGTAAAAAGAAACAGTTCGAAATTCTAAAATTTTAAAAATTAAAATTTTAAACAAATAATTCAAATAAAAAAAAATTAAGATTTTATGAAAATACCCAAATTTCGCCAAAGGGGTGAACTCCTTCCTAGAAATGTTGCAATTATCTGTTATTCATAAATTTGTTGAGCCTTGTTTTCTTATTGTAATGGGTGATTTTTTTGAGGTTAGGATTTTCATGCATTAGTATTTGACAGATCACGTGAGATTTCAGACATGGTGCCAAAGAGAAAGATGCTCAGTATGCTTTGACATTTCATCATGAATAGACTTACTAACGAGCAACGCTTGCAAATCATTGAATTTTATTACCAAAATCAGTGTTCGGTTCGAAATGTTCAAATGTGACAAATTTTGTTCAGCGATGAGGCTCATTTCTGGTTGAATGGCTACGTAAATAAGCAAAATTGCCGCATTTGGAGTGAAGAGCAACCAGAAGCCGTTCAAGAACTGCCCATGCATCCCGAAAAATGCACTGTTTGGTGTGGTTTGTACGCTGGTGGAATCATTGGACCGTATTTTTTCAAAGATGCTGTTGGACGCAACGTTACGGTGAATGGCGATCGCTATCGTTCGATGCTAACAAACTTTTTGTTGCCAAAAATGGAACAACTGAACTTGGTTGACATGTGGTTTCAACAAGATGGCGCTACATGCCACACAGCTCGCGATTCTATGGCCATTTTGAGGGAAAACTTCGGAGAACAATTCATCTCAAGAAATGGACCGGTAAGTTGGCCACCAAGATCATGCGATTTGACGCCTTTAGACTATTTTTTGTGGGGCTACGTCAAGTCTAAAGTCTACAGAAATAAGCCAGCAACTATTCCAGCTTTGGAAGACAACATTTCCGAAGAAATTCGGGCTATTCCGGCCGAAATGCTCGAAAAAGTTGCCCAAAATTGGACTTTCCGAATGGACCACCTAAGACGCAGCCGCGGTCAACATTTAAATGAAATTATCTTCAAAAAGTAAATGTCATGGACCAATCTAACGTTTCAAATAAAGAACCGATGAGATTTTGCAAATTTTATGCGTTTTTTTTTTTTAAAAAAGTTCTCAAGCTCTTAAAAAATCACTCGTTACAAAGGAAATTGGGGAACAGAATAGTCTAACATTATGTCCTCAATCACTATCTATGGTGAAGGGTATATCAGATTCGGCATGACGGAATGACTATTTGCTTAATCTGTAATTGTTTTTGTTGCAAAAATTGTAATAACAAATATTTTATTGTTAATTCGCAAAGTCAATAAAAATTTTTGTAAAACATATTTTTAAATCAATTCAGCAACCTGTATGCAAATATTATTAATTAAAACTTTTTATAGTTTTTTTTTTTTTTTTAATAAATAAATGAAACAATTTTTTTATACCGTATTGTTAAAAACTTATTTGCAAGAATGTATACATTTCAATTTTAATAATTCTTATTATTTAAAACTAAATTTAGTTTTATTATCAGGGAGTTAGTGTTAAAATTGTAAAGCCCTTTTTAGAAATTTAAAAATTGAAATTTATTTTAACAAAATTTATTAAATGCATACAAAAGCCAACGAAATGCAGACACATTTACTTAAATATATTCTAACATATGTATAAATAACACACATACACGCATATGTAATGGAATGTAAAAACAAATTATTTTATATATTCACTGTTATAGTAAAGTAAAGGAATTAAACCCTTTACAAGATTTTAAAGGGAAAATCAGAATAGCGGCACTTACATATTACTATATTAACAGAGGCATATTATTAGGCTTTAATTATAAATAATTGTTTGCTATGGAAAGATAAAACGAGAAAGCGCCAATTCATACCACCATATACGGCTTCAACAGGCATGGCAGATTTTAATGATGTAATGGTACTTTTTACCGTCAAAAATAGTACTTTTCTGGATAA
This sequence comes from Phasia obesa, assembly GCA_949628195.1. Classification (NCBI taxonomy): domain Eukaryota; kingdom Metazoa; phylum Arthropoda; class Insecta; order Diptera; family Tachinidae; genus Phasia; species Phasia obesa. The sequence continues at coordinate 139,215,363 of OX451218.1, read as the reverse complement.
CTATTTAGAACAGGTGTATAAGAGGTTGAAAATAGTGATAAGAATGTAAATATGAAAACATTTCTAGGTTCTAAAAATAAATTATTAAGAAATATTTAAAAAAAAAAAAAATTATATTTGGAATCGTGTTAAATACATTATTTATTTTAAGTCACGCATGATTCCTTTGTAAATTTATTTATTTATTTATTTATTTATTATTCAGAAAAATTGGGAAAAATCCACTGATGAGCTAGTTGAGCACTAGCGAAATAGCTATCTGGATAGGCTTTCCCCATAGTAATCAATTTCGATTATTATATTTTTGGAAATAAATATTTTATAATCATAAAATATTTATTTAATAAATTTACAAAGGAATCATGCGTGACTTAAAATAAATAATGAAATATTTTTAAAATACAAAATATTTTAGGATTAACGTTTTATCGTTCACATTCTATTGCTAGGATCGAACTATTTGCGCAATTAATGTGCCGATAGTGTTAATATATACAATGGCGATAATGAAACAATCTGGATCAAAATCATGCTGACTATAGACACTTAAAATCGACCCTAATGTGCCAACAGAGTAAACACTCTTTTGAACAATATCCAAATTTATCCAATAATGCACAAAGGTTTAACCTTGTTTGTACTAAAGTACTGGACGAGCACAAGAGCCATGATTAGAAGCTCATAATAATATTTTATTGAATTCATGTCTATTAATAACAAACAAGTAACGATGAGTGGATAATAAAAATCAGCGAAGGCCAACGAGCTAAATACGATGAGCTTGCAGAGTTTCCATAATCAAGTTTGAATAAGTACGAGTAAGTGTTGAACATAATAGCAATGAACTTGGACGTGTTCAAGCAGTTTTAGGCTCTGAGTGAAACACGAACACAGTTCGATTGTAGAAACAAAAAACACATAATTTTTTTGACAACATTACTTACGTTTATTTTAAGGTCTTCCTTTCTTAAGAAGTACAGGAAACAAAAAACCACTAGGCAAGCAAAACACACTAAGTCTTATTCAAAAGTTCTACACAAATAATAAACAAAACACACTGAGTGTTTCGAACATGAGGCGAGTAAACACGGCGAGTAAAGAAAGTTCATTTTACTCGGTCAGCTCATTGCGTTTATTATACGACCAGAGGTTTGCTCACTAATAGTTTGGTATGAGAAGGCATGTGTTCAGAAGGTATTTTGTGTTCGAGAAGGACCACTTGCTCATGAACTTATGAGCATACCCATTAGAAGAGCTTGCCCATGCAACTGTTTAGTTTGTACTAACAAGAAAAAGAAAAAACTTCTTAGTTTGCTACGTATTTTCTTGGGACGAAGATGATTGAAAATGGTTCAGTTGTACTGAAGTTTTTATCCCGAGTTTAAATTAGTATAAAAGCAGGGGGTCTTTCGAAGAAGACCACTTACTTTATGGTTTGCTTCGTGCATTGATTTGATTTCAAGCTACCGACAACCTTACTTTGAACTGAGTCTCGTTGTATAACTAGCCCTTACTCTTGACTTTAGTGATTCCAGACTGTCGACTGGTAACTGTCTCCTGTAATTTCTAGCATTTTTCTAAGTCTTTGATTCCCCATGGCATTCACATTTCTGGTTCTAAGCCAGTGCTGAACTTTTCACTCACAATATGCGATACTGTCAGAGCCTCCTCAAGGCACAGTCTGCAAGTATTATCCTCTTTGATTTTCATCCTTCGCAGATGATGCTTGAAGTTTCCAAGACCTCCCACTAAAGCAGTAATCCAGTTTAAGGTACCTTTATTATATGCAGATTATTATATGTTACTATATTATACTAGCATTCCTGCCGAGGGCCTCTTTGAGCATCATTCAAGTTTGTCTACATGCGGTAGCCACTCTTCACCTTTTTCGGTTTAATAAGTCTTACCATTGTAGGGCCTTTGCTTGCACTAGTTCGTTCCTCAGTGCAACACTAGCTTCTGATCCACAGCAGATCACCTATTTGATAGTTGGTCTTTTGCCTTATTTCCAGCTGCGCCTATGTATCGTTTAACTCACATCAAGGTTACCACCTTCACTGTGGCTCATCTCTTTAGTTTTTTAATATATTCCAGCACAATTTTGAAGTACATTGACTCATGGTCAAGTGCAATGAGAATCTTTCTCCCATGCACTTGACCTTCCAGCGGATGATCTGATGCATGCAGCAACCCAAGAAATGTAGACTATGCGACAGTTTAACGTCATCTGAATATACAACAACTGCCCCTGCTCTGCCGTCATAAGAGAAACATTAGTAAAAATGCTATTGTCGTTCTCCATAAACTCCTTGTGTATTACGATTTTCGCAATGAGTGTTTGATGCAGCCGCACGATTATTTTTCTTCTACTTATGCATTCCATCGGCATCCGAAGCTCTTTACCAAGTTGGTTCAGAATTTTCTTATACCCGATGTACGGTCCAGAACTATCGAAATACGGATTTAAGATAGCAATTTACAATCGAATTACGGAAGGTGTGAAAATAAAGTGTTTGATTCGAGAATGTTAAGTTGTTGCGCACTTGTTTGGGGGGGCCAAGTTAATTTTTAAACGCGAAAGAATACTTTTTAAAAAGGTCTTATTCCAATCAAGTCTATTACAGAAAAGTATTATCTCTAGTTTTCAAAATTAAATTTTTGGACACCAGAAATTGAGAGTCCAACCTTAGTATAAAGCTGCTGAGCATTGCAATAGCTGACAATCATCACGGAGATTATGAAACTGCCCAAAAACAGATATTGGATGGCTGCCAACTAAAAGTGCTGAAGCTAGAAGATAGACGTACAAATAGTAGACATGTCAATAAAATGTTATTCATTCTATCTTTTGGAATTTGTTGTGACTCAATAAAACTATTTTCTTTCGTGATAATAATTACCAATCGGATGCAATTTATTAACACATTAAGAGATTATTTTTATTTGAAAAACTTTTCCTACACAAACCTAAAAAGAATTAAACATTTTCCATCACTGAACGATCACTGACTGCTCGCATTATAAATACAAAATGACTAAGTAGATGAGGAGGATATTGAATGTGAAATGTTAAATTTAGTTACTCCACAAAGCCACTTAGGAAATCTTTTGAATAAAAATAGAAATAAAAAATGGAAATTTCATTTAAATTGAACAAAGAACACATACACATACACAGACTCACAAACACAAACACACGCACATACCAACCATAACACTATAAAACTTTTAAATAAAATATGCAAAGAAAAGGAGAAAATAAGTTTTAAATATACATATCGCTCCATTAATGCAACATGGTCATATCTCAAAAATCTCGATTTTTAAGTTATTAAAAAAAAGAGTTGAGCTGTGTACCTTCCAGGGAATGTCAATTACAGTTTGTAATTAATTACACATGCAATTACCCAATTATATGTAATTGTAATTTGAATTTTTCAATTGGAATTACATTCAACTATTGTAATTGAGATGTTTTACTTGTAATTGTAATTATCATTAAAAAAACTTAACTATGATTACAAGCAATGGACAATTTTAAGGAATGTAATAGTAATTGAAAATTTTCAATTACACATGAATCTCCCTATGCCTGGTACCTTCTATATCAGAATCGGAAGTCAAGCTAAAGCAAATTTATACCCACTTAGACTTCAAGAGCCTTTTTTTAAGTTTTATTATTTTATTTAAAATACGACTATATCAGCTTAGTAGGTTGGGTTATAAGAGCAAAAGCACACATATTTAATTTCTAATTTGCCACATTCGTTAATGCCGTTCTATTTAATCCTCTCAAGTAGTCTTGTTCGTGAGCTTCGCATATTTCATAATTAGCCTTGAATCCACAGCTTTTAATTTCTCTGTATTCTGAAGTGTGTTAGTCGCCAAAACATTTGCAGATATCGTCACCAAAACGTCATATGTTCTTTAAGCAAGTGATCATACTTGAGCAAGAGATCATACTCGAACACAAACAAGCTTACTGAACATATGCCTACTCATACCATACCATTAGTGAGCAACCTCCGTTGGTATCATACACGTAGTGAGCTGACCGAGTAAAGCGAATTGTCTATACTAGTGAGTGCAGTGTTTACTTATCTTTTATTCGAAACACTTAGTTTATTATTTTGTTTAGTAGTTGTGTAGAACTTTTAATGTAGGAGCTTTGCTTGCACTAGTAGTTTTTTTGTATTTCTTTAAAAATGAAGACCTTACAATGCAAATAATGTTGTTAAAAAATTCTGTGTTCTTTGTTTGTACACTAGAACTATGTTCGCGATTCACTCAAAGCATAAAACTGCTTGAACTCACCCAAATTCATTGTATTTATGTTTACCATTTACTCATACTTATTCAAACTTGCTTGTGGAAACTTAGCACGCTCATCGCATTTACCTCGTTGTTTACCACACAGTGAAGCAAATAAAAACTTGAGAAAATGGTTCGATGCTACTATGAAAGGTTAGTAAGAGTATAGGGTCTCAGTTTTGCGAAATTGGTGACCAATTTTTATTTATGGGCCTCCGAAAATTCGGAAATTCAGTGTGCCCTTCAAAAAAGGTGTCATTAGTTTTTGTCTAAGATCTCATTCAAACTAGATGATAGAGCTTGACTTTGTGCGGCAATAATGTAGCCGAGGATTCGTTTAATAAACTCTTTATACATTTTATGTCAAAAAAATAATTTATTCCTGCACTTTTTTTGAAAATAAAATTTTTTAATGTTTTTTACTTTTTCAGCATAACTTACAGGGACTATATTAAATTATCACCAACAGTATACATATAGGAAAATGAACAACTTTCGTGAACATATTAATACAATTTGAACATGTCTAGGTTCCCTACTTCACTGTGTTATTGTTCACTCATCGCTACTCGTGTGCAATGAACAGCCATGAATTCAATGAATTATTATAATGAGCGTCTTACGAGCTTCGCTTTTTTGTGCTCATGAAGTGCTTTACATATGTACATTCTGAATTGAGACTTACTCATACGTAACAGCTTGATTAGATCTCTAATACCTATCTCCACCAGCAACGAATTCGATACATATCGATGAAGTTTACATTGTGTCAGTATAGCGTTTAAATTTGTCTTTTATAATACCATACCGGGGTACACATACCGAAAACCGATATTTATAACCGAATATGTTGCCATAAAGGAGCGATACGTGAAAAATGTTAAATAAAATTGGCAAAAGTATTTTTAAAAATAACAAATTTTTAACGCGAGTGTCACATTATTAAAGACATTTTTTTGGCATCTCATGCCCATTCTCGTACATCTTACAAACACTTACAATTAAAAAACACCATACACACACATACATTTTTATGAAATTCAAACATACATACACATATACATACATACATACACACATACATACATACATACATATATAATTTGCAAATGCAGTGAATGCAATTTTCAGAGGTTCCTGTCACGAAATGTCTGGAATAATGTGTCGCATACATGACACAAAAGTCTACAACGGGGAACAAATATACACAAACAAACAGCAAAAAAAAAATGAAAAGAAATTCATCCAATGTAATAGAGAGTGTATTTTGGGAAACAATTTCATTTTGCCATTTCTTTTATTTTGGGTGCTTAAAGTCAGATTTTTGTTGTTCACAGCCAGAAGGGTTGCGAACGGGTATTTGTTTGTCTGAATTTTCTACGATGTTCAGTTGGCACATAAATGCTGCTACAAAAACGAAAAAAAAAATCTACAATCAAAAATAAAAGGAGACAACTTAAAAAAGGCCATTAATCAATGGCAAATGGCATGCGAAGCAAAAAAAAAAAAAATAAAAATTATAAGTATTTGAGAAATGGTGCATTTATCCGCAATCGAAAGTAAAGTCAAATTGCTTTATGTATGAGAGTGTGTATGTGTGAGTTTAAATTGTATTCAATTGCTAAGATCTAGAGGCGGTCAGACAGACAGACGGGCAGAAAAAAATTAAGACGTTTGGATATTTTTCTACAATCAAAAAAATATTTTAAGTTAATTTAAGCAGTATTGGCTTCTTTGGCTAAAACAAGAGCAACCATCTTATAGCTTAGACCTGTTTGCAAATCCGTTTCTTTAACATAGGGCTTCGACCAAATTTCCTTTAAATTTTTGTTTTTAAAAAGCTTGCTAAAAATCGTTTTTTAAGTTACGGAATGAGTAATTTTTTGTGCGAAAAGTGATTTTTTTATGAGAATTACAAAAAAAATTATTTATCTTAAGAAAATTATCACAGTGATAATTTTTTGTATAGAAAATTTTTATAGAAAACTATCACACTATCACTACTGTGATAATTTTTTGTACAAAATTTATAATCTTTTGTACAAAATTTATAATTTTTTGTACAGTAGTACTTTCTGCTGTAGGAAACTATCATAGTGATCACTTCTACTATAGAAACGTATCAGCGATAAGTTTTGCTATAAAAAATTATAACAGTAGTTATTTAATTTATATTTAATTTTTTGTATAGAAAATTATCACAGAGACAAAATTTTGTAAAAAAAAATGTTACAGTGATCATTTCTGCTATAGTTATTAATTTTTACGATAAAAATTATGACAGTGATAATTTTTACGATAGCAAATTATCACAGTGATAATTTTTACGATATAAAATCATCACAGTGATAAGTTTTATGATATAAAATTATCATTGTGATAATTTTTACGATAGAAAATTATCGCAGTGATAATTTTTACGATAGAAAATTACCGCAGTGATAATTTTTACGATAGAAAATTATCGCAGTGATAATTTTTACGATAGAAAATTATTGCAGTGATAATTTTTACGATAGAAAATTATCGCAGTGATAATTTTTACGATAGAAAATTATCGCAGTGATAATTTTTACGATAGAAAATTATCGCAGTGATAATTTATACGATAGAAAATTATCGCAGTGATAATTTTTACGATAGAAAAATAAAAAATATGACAGTGATAATTTTTACGATAGAAAATTAACACAGTGATAATTTTTACGATAGAAAATTATCGCAGTGATAATTTTTACGATAGAAAATTATCGCAGTGATAATTTTTACGATAGAAAATTATCGCAGTGATAATTTTTACGATAGAAAATTATCGCAGTGATAATTTTTACGATAGAAAATTAACACAGTGATAATTTTTACGATAGAAAATTATCACAGTGATAATTTTTACGATAGAAAATTATCACAGTGATAATTTTTACGATAGAGAATTATCACAGTGATAATTTTTACGATAGAAAATGAAGACAGTGATAATTTTTACGATAGAAAATTAACACAGTGTTAATTTTTACGATATAAAATTATCACAGTGATAATTTTAACGATATAAAATTATCACAGTGATAATTTTTACGATATAAAATTATCACAATGATAATTTTTACGATATAAAATTATCACAGTGATAATTATTACGATAGAAAATTAACACAGTGATAACTATTACGATAGAAAAATATCACAGCGATGATTTTTATTACGACTTTAAATACACTTTAAATACTAGGACTTCATGACAATATATTCACGGCCATTACGAAACACTGAATTGTGGCATTAAAGGAAATATTCACGCTGGCAGTATGACAGGCCCAAATCCTTGAGCCTTTGATTATAAACAACTGACGTTTAAATATTATTTAAATTTTAGAAATCTTCATATATTATTAATTTTTTTCTCTGAGTGTTTGTGGGGCAATATTTTCATTACTTAAGAATGCACAAGAAATAACAGCAAATAACTTACAATCACAAACAAAATATATATTTATTCATAAAATAAACTCTTGCAATAAGGATCAGAAGGAGGACTACAAAAATAAAATAAATTGGCAAACAAATTTTATTTTATTTTTCAATATATTTCAATTTGAATGTAAATAAATGAATGATTAAAAGTAAAAAAATATTAAATTGATTTAATACTTAAGTAAAGCAAACAAAAAAAAATTAAAATATTGAAAATCTTAAAAAAACTTTATTTAAAAAGGACAAATTTATAACTTGATACTTGGTATAAATGGACAGATGATGATACAGCAAAAATAGTTGTATAAAGAAAATCAATATAAATTAAACAAAGTCTTTAGATACTTGTATCTTTGCACAGATATTTTTCATACTGTCTTTTTCGTCATGAGAAGAAAACAAAAACTCAAGGGGAGGCCAATAAATATGCAGGTCAACATTAAGAAAATGAGAAAAACCTTATGAACTGTTTTTTTTGCAACTATTTATGGAAATTAAAAAAAAAACTTTAAATGTTGATGCCAACATAAAAGCCAAAAGGAAAAAAAAAACACTAAAATAAATGAATATGAGGTTTTATTTTTCTTCTCTTTTTATAAATATTTAAATATTTCTTTAATATTTTAAATTAAACAAACAACTTTTCTATGATAGAAAAGAAAACCGGATGGAAAAAATATCTAATGTTTAATTTATTAAAAAAGTTGAAGCTAAAACTAAAAGCCTTAAGAGGTTTATAAAACACATACGAGCACAGACGTAATCAATTCATAAACATTTGCACACATCAATCATTAGAATCTGGCTAAGAGTCCAGGAAAGGATATGATTTATTATTTGGATTTTTTATATACGATACATTTAAATTAGTTTTAATAATTATTTTAGTATTAAATAAAATATAGCTTTAATAAAAAAAAAACAATATTATAAATCAAAGTAATAGCTAATAGAAATACATATTATTTATGGGAAATTTTAAAGTATTTTTTTATTTTTTTATTTTTGCATTTTTGTATTTTTGTATTCATGTATTTTTGTATTTTTGTATTTATGTATTTTTATATTTTTATATTTTTGTATTTTCGTATTTTTGTATTTTTGTATTTTTGTATTTTTGTATTTTTGTATTTTTGTATTTTTATATTTTTGTATTTTTGTATTTTTGTATTTTTGTATTTTTGTATTTTTGTATTTTTGTATTTTTGTATTTTTGTATTTTTGTATTTTTGTATTTTTGTATTTTTGTATTTTTGTATTTTTGTATTTTTGTATTTTTGTATTTTTGTATTTTTGTATTTTTGTATTTTTGTATTTTTGTATTTTTGTATTTTTGTATTTTTGTATTTTTGTATTTTTGTATTTTTGTATTTTTGTATTTTTGTATTTTTGTATTTTTGTATTTTTGTATTTTTGTATTTTTGTATTTTTGTATTTTTGTATTTTTGTATTTTTGTATTTTTGTATTTTTGTATTTTTGTATTTTTGTATTTTTGTATTTTTGTATTTTTGTATTTTTGTATTTTTGTATTTTTGTATTTTTGTATTTTTGTATTTTTGTATTTTTGTATTTTTGTATTTTTGTATTTTTGTATTTTTGTATTTTTGTATTTTTGTATTTTTGTATTTTTGTATTTTTGTATTTTTGTATTTTTGTATTTTTGTATTTTTGTATTTTTGTATTTTTGTATTTTTGTATTTTTGTATTTTTGTATTTTTGTATTTTTGTATTTTTGTATTTTTGTATTTTTGTATTTTTGTATTTTTGTATTTTTGTATTTTTGTATTTTTGTATTTTTGTATTTTTGTATTTTTGTATTTTTGCATTTTTGTATTTTTGTATTTTTGTATTTTTGTATTTTTGTATTTTTGTATTTTTGTATTTTTGTATTTTTGTATTTTTGTATTTTTGTATTTTGTATTTTTGTATTTTTGTATTTTTGTATTTTTGTATTTTTGTATTTTTGTATTTTTGTATTTTTGTATTTTTGTATTTTTGTATTTTTGTATTTTTGTATTTTTTATTTTTGTATTTTTGTATTTTTGCATTTTTGCATTTTTGTTTTTTGTATTTATGTATTTTTGTATTTTTGTACTTTTGTATTTTTGTAGTTTTGTAGATCTGAATTTTTTATATAAATAACGCAGTGCTACAAATCAAAAGTGATTTTCAGAATATTTCGGGGCCCATAATTAAAAATTGGTCACAAATTTCGCCAAACCGATTATAGGGTTTTACTAACCATTGCTAGTAGAATCGAGCCTATACCATCTACTCCGTGTATTTTTTTTTCACTGTTGCACTGTGTAAAAAGTCTTTTTAAGGAATACGTTTCGAAAGGGTAGAAATGGACTATATTTTCTTCCAACAAAGTCTATTCGTCTGTCAGAACCCTCTATCTCTGCAATAGGTAGACTCTTGAATTTTTTGAATTAAAGGGTGTCCGCATAGTGACATGATTTTCACAAATATGAATTTACTTTTGTACTATGATAAGCAGACAATTGAAATATGCACAGATTTGGCCCCATCAAGGACGTAATGGTAACGTATATCTGCATATCTTCAACAGGAAGATACATATCTTTTAAATCGTAACAAAAAAACAATAAAAATATATAATTAAAAAGTAACGAAAAAAACTTGAATTTTTTTATTTTCTCTTATTTGTACTTGTAGTTTTGTATTGCTCATAAAGATAACTATCCGTGCCCACCACTTCGTCAGGATCCGTAAAATATTTTTTCGATTTTGCTTTGAAAGTAGTCCACACCAATTTGTAAGACTCTTACTTTTATAGTGTTTCAGATATGGTTTACGTATTTACTTTATATAAAGGTAACCATCTCTGGGTAATTACTCATAGGAACATAGATTTTATATGAGATTCTTCTGTAAATAGTTTTTAAAACTAAAAGATGCTGCCCAATTTGCAATACCATTGAATCGGTAAAATTGCTCACTTTTACTACTTTTTTGCTTGGAAATGAGATATTTTTGCGGAAAAAAGTATCCTATATTTGAATTAAGATACTAAGGTACCTCCTCATAATTTTTTTTTAATTCATCCAGTAGTTTTTATGTGATGCAAACACAGACAGACAGTTTTATCGTATGTATAGATATAGATTTATTAATGAGCAATTTATCTTCTATATGTTTTAGTAATGAGTATGAAAACTATAAAAACATAAATAAAAAGGCCGTGGAAGAAGATTTTATTATTTTTGTAGTTTTCAGATAATTTAGTAATAATCAATTTTCTTCAATGCTATTTTTTATAGTTGTATGTTTTTTTATTTCATTTTCGTAATTAAAAAAATAATTATACTTTTGTTGGTTTATGTTGTTTTTTTTTTGCTTACAGCACTATTTTTTACTTAAGCACTTCATATCTAGTCATATTGTTTCTGATGCAAATCTTAGTAATGCAAAGGAAATCAAACCAAACTAAAACTAAACAAACAGTAAATATTAAAAAAAAAGAAAGTAGACCTAAAGTATTGAGGGAAAAGGGACGGAGCAGATATTAAACCAACCTAACGAATGGTATAAAAACAGACCAGACCAGACGAGACCACAACAACCACATCAGCATAAATGTCTAATTAAAAAAGGAAAAAAATTACTTTTTGCCTTTATGGGCAAAGCCAAGAGAACTTAGATGATGCTGGAAAAAAGAGATGGAAGAGATTTTAGTTGTAGAGCAACATAGCATACAAAATGAAAATATAAATATATTGAAAGGAATTAAATTTCTTCACACTTATACTTATACATAAGTATTTAAGAAATATATATATTATACGAGGTTTGTTTAGTAATTATAACCTTGAAATATGAAAAAATATTGAGGGCAGTAAAATGAAATTAATGATAATTAATAAATGCTACCACCCTTCACCTAAATACAAAATATTAATTATAATGGCAAGCTGAAAATGCTCTTGTATTCGTAGTTTTTATCTTGTTTGTGATTTACAATTATTTTTTTTTTTTCATTTAATCATAGCGAATTTTTTTTTGTACTTGATTTCAGATTTTGTTTAAGACAATATCTGTTTGAGGTTTCCTTACTTAGAGATGTAAAAATCCCTAAAAATATAGCCCTGATGTCTGCCCCACTGTATCTATCATGTGGCTGAGTATGTTGATGGGCAGTAGATAGACATATTAGATTTTCACAGAAAAAGTATTACTCGTATTATCGTTGCTACAACAACAAATAATAAAACTATTACCAAGTTAAAAAGGAGTCCACCATGCAATTACACGTATTTGTTGGGCTTCCGTACCCAAAGGGTAACAATGGAACCCTATTGTTTTCACTGTCCGTCTAACAGCGCCTTCTATCTCTGAAAAAGGTAACAGATAGACTCACGAAATTTCCACAGAAGTTGTATTACTACGAAGGCTATAACAACAAACACTTACCATTAAAGGGTGTTCCGATTGGGACGAGATATTTGCTTGGTATTATATTTTGAATCGTAATAAACAGACACTTGATATATACACAGAGTACTTTAAACAATGTTAGCTCTATTAACAAGTATACAGAATACAACTCTAAATTCAAGGGTGTTCCAAAAGTGACGGGATTTCCACGTAAATTGCTTTATTTTTTAACCGCCGTTGGAAGTGAGATTTTGAAATCTTCATAAAAGGTCAATTGTTATGGACGATTTAATAACAATTACTAAAAATTAAAGGGTGTTCCGATAGTGATGTGATTTTCAACAACAACTAGACATTTACAATTTTTAAAAGCAAGAAGTTACAGCATCAAATTAAATATTACAGGGGCCCTCATAAAAGACACCAAAAAAGTAATATCTTGTTCTTTTAAAGTTGTATCGCTTATAGTTGGAAAGTCTACGTGTTTGAGTATGACTCGCCCTTGAGTAATTTATTTATAGAAAATTTAACTACGTCCTAAAATCATGTCATGAATTAAAATAAATTTATATTCATAGTTTAAAACTAATAATGGGTGATTTTTTTGAGGTTAGGATTTTCATGCATTAGTATTTGACAGATCACGTGAGATTTCAGACATGGTGCCAAAGAGAAAGATGCTCAGTATGCTTTGACATTTCATCATGAATAGACTTACTAACGAGCAACGCTTGCAAATCATTGAATTTTATTACCAAAATCAGTGTTCGGTTCGAAATGTTCAAATGTGACAAATTTTGTTCAGCGATGAGGCTCATTTCTGGTTGAATGGCTACGTAAATAAGCAAAATTGCCGCATTTGGAGTGAAGAGCAACCAGAAGCCGTTCAAGAACTGCCCATGCATCCCGAAAAATGCACTGTTTGGTGTGGTTTGTACGCTGGTGGAATCATTGGACCGTATTTTTTCAAAGATGCTGTTGGATGCAACGTTACGGTGAATGGCGATCGCTATCTTTCGATGCTAACAAACTTTTTGTTGCCAAAAATGGAACAACTGAACTTGGTTGACATGTGGTTTCAACAAGATGGCGCTACATGCCACACAGCTCGCGATTCTATGGCCATTTTGAGGGAAAACTTCGGAGAACAATTCATCTCAAGAAATGGACCGGTAAGTTGGCCACCAAGATCATGCGATTTGACGCCTTTAGACTATTTTTTGTGGGGCTACGTCAAGTCTAAAGTCTACAGAAATAAGCCAGCAACTATTCCAGCTTTGGAAGACAACATTTCCGAAGAAATTCGGGCTATTCCGGCCGAAATGCTCGGAAAAGTTGCCCAAAATTGGACTTTCCGAATGGACCACCTAAGACGCAGCCGCGGTCAACATTTAAATGAAATTATCTTCAAAAAGTAAATGTCATGGACCAATCTAACGTTTCAAATAAAGAACCGATGAGATTTTGCAAATTTTATGCGTTTTTTTTTAAAAAAAAGTTCTCAAGCTCTTAAAAAATCACTCGTTATTATGACAAAATCATCAAATTTTGCAAAAAAAAGTTCACAAGTCCCCTTTTACATTATGCAACTTTTGATGCAATTTTTACTTGGCGAGAAAGGTGAGAGAAATTAAAATGGGTACACATATGCATATACTCTTGAACCTAGTTTAACCCCTTATTAGTAGTCTTAAATTTGTAGCTCAAATACATGTATGAAAATATCCACAAAAATTACCGCAATAAAACTTTCACAATGTAAACACTAATACAATTTTATAGAAGACAAAAGTGGCATAATTTAATTGGGCACAAACATTTCTTGACGTTAAATTTAATTAGTTTTAATAAATTATGAAATTTTAAATAGATTTTTGTAATATCGATTTACCGATATTACAAACCGGCCAAACCGATTACTAATAATCCACTTTAAATCAACGCAAATAAATACTATTGAAGCCACAAGTAAACAGACGAACTTATAAATTTTTAAAGCTTAAGTAGTAAAGAGTATATAAAATGTTTAAAAGGTCTATTAAATTTCTTTACTGGCCTTATTATTTTCTACTTGTCTTTCTCTTTACCTTCTTCGTTTGCAGCTAATTTACTGTAATAAAAGCTATTCTATTTCTATTTCTGTTGTTGCAACATTTTCATTAATATTGAAAGTAATTTTTATCCCTACTTTATTTATACATAAATGTAGAAAAAACACAACCCACAGAATAAAAAGTATTAAATTTTTGTAATTGAGGTCAAAATAAGGTCTAAGAAATGAATATAGAATTATTTAAAATTGTTATGGAAATAATATAAAATATTGTGGTATTAATACAAAAAAGCATATTGTATTTTTCTAAAGATGATTCTAAAGTATTCTGATTTAAACTTTTTTTTAAACATTTTTCTTTTTAAATAAATTTTTTAAATTGGTACATGCGAAAAATAAAACATAAAAATAACTGGGCTATTTTTGGATAAAATTTAAAAAGAAATTAAAAGAACGTCTTTTAAAATTAAATATTTTTTATATAAACAAAAAGTTCGTTCCTTTTAAAATTCTTACAAATAAGATTTTTCTAGAAGTACCTTTCATTAAGTATTTTATTTTTATCACTGTTATTTCATTTGATTAAAAAGTAAAAAATTATAAAAATCAATTGGTTTTTAAAATTCATAGTTTTATGTTTTCGCAATATAGTTTTCAGTTATTCAGCTATAAAGCTGTGTTTACATTGAGTGTACAAGTCATATGTACTGTCAAAATTGCTATCCATATGGAATTTCATGTGTATGTCAAAATCAGTGTTTTACATATGGTTTATAATTTTTGTGTTCAGTCGTAAACATGTTACGTACATATGACATAACCTCCTGTTGTTGAAAACAAAATCAAATCTTTAAAACAGCTGGTCTTCAAAGTGTGGTATAGATGGATTATTTTTTTAAATTATTAGGCTATATAATAAAACTAATAATAGCTTTATTGGGAATAGCTGTAATAAGTTATTAGGCAATTTTTCATATTTTTGCCGCCATTTTATTTTATAAGAAACCCGCTAGTGATGTCAACTACGCAAAGAACTACCGTTTTGTGTTATCATTTGGGAGCTTCTACAACAGTACAGAAATCAATTTGTAAGAGAGAAATTATATAAAAACAAAAAATAATTATAATAAGTAATACAATAAGTATTAATTAATATCATTTGAACCATATCAGCATCAATTAAATGAATAACTTTGTTGATGTTAATGTCTATTTATTTTCGCTCTTTTTTATTAGGAATAAAATATTTTTTATCCCTACTCTTATGACAATAGAAAAGAATTAAATTTCTTTAAAAAGCCGTTGCTTTTGAAAACGAAAGAACTCCATTTTATTTAATGATTTGCATTTGAATAGCGTTAAAAAAATCACAAGCCGTAATAGACTTATTATTTTGTGGTCTTATTGCATGTAAGTTTAATAAAGTTTTGGTATGCGCCAATGTAGTTGTCTCATTTTCAAAGGGAATGTTTGATGAAAACGTTGATTTTCTTTTACTGGAATGTTACTATAATACCAAAAAATTGAATAGTTTATTTACTTACATATGTACATATTTTATTTCAATATCATTTCATTCTTCTTTGGTACAGCAAAGCAAAAAATCATAAAAAAACTAAAATTATATTTAATTTTAAAGTAAAAAGTGGAAAAAGAAAGAAGGAAATTACAATACTTATATTTCCTAGGTTACATAGCGTAGTTTTTTCACCATAGTTGCAGTATGATTGCTAAATTCTGATAATGCTTCTTAATATATTGCAATATAAAAAATAGAACTATTCAACATGGATTAAAAACATAAAATTATGTTAATTTGTAATAAGATTTAGGTTTTATTCATTTTTTTCGCAAAATGGAGTTCTCTCATTTTAAAAAGCAAAGTTGTCCAAAGTTGTTAATTAGTTAATATTACAGTTTACACAGTTACCGTGTTTAAAAATATTTGAAAAATAATGCACTATAGTAAAGTAAAATTTTCATTTAATTCAGTCTTTCTTAGTACCGGTAATATAGATAAGCACACCTTGCCTTTCATCGCTATACATTTATGAAATTGTGTTCTCAACTTCTATTAAAATTGAGTCATTCCTATAAAAATGTCCCTTATACCCTCCTGGCCCTAGTTTTGAGTGGGTCCCAATGGACCCACAAAAATAAAGATCTGTATATGTTTTAGATATCATTAAATTCGATTTGGCCATGATTGACGTACAAATAATCAAACTTGCAAATAGATATATAATATATGTATCTATATTAGATTACATAACTTTATTATTAATATTACCTATGAGGTATCGATATAAATCTTTGAACATTAACAAAGATTTATTCTAACAATAGCTAGAATAAAGATATTGGTTAATTTTAAACTCCTTAAATTCATGATAAAAATGTATGAGCGGAAATTTTGAAAATAAAAGTGAACATCACTGAAAACAGCTGTTGTCGTATAGTTTTACACATCAAATAGAGCGTGCTTTAAATAAAAAACTAACACATGTTATTGCACATAGGTAAATAACATATGTTATGTTTCAAGAGGTTTACACTATATGTATAGTTTTACATATGGAAAATTTAACATTCCATATGACTTGTACACTCAATCTAAACACACCTTAAATAAATACTGGCAGAATTTATTGCGGATACGCAATATTTATTTATTTTTAATGATTATCCGCACCGTAGTTCAACTTTGAGTTAGACAATTTTTATTATTATTAAACTTATTTTGGAAATTAAAGAAGAAAGTAAACAAATTTAAATTAAATAGCTTGGTTGTGAAGAAAAGCTTACAAATAATTAGCCGCCATGACTTTTGTAAACAGTAGGCAACATCTTACTCTCAAACCATACCTTTCAATTATGTGGCTTAAGGTCTCTTATAAAATCCTGATAAAGATTAACAAGCTAAATAAAATAATAATAGACGTACATGCCATTAAAAGATAGTTTTACAAATATTATTTACAAAAAACTTTTTCAAGAAGTGTACTTTTAACAAAAAGTTCTTTCAAACAATTTTGTCCTCTACAGAAATTGTCTGTTATAAAAAGTGTATTTAAAAATGTTCCTTTTATTTATAGAAAATGTTGAAAATTGTACCTTTTACTAAAGGAAACTTTTGCAACTGCACCTTTTACAAAAGTACCTGTTAAAAAGTACATTTTACAAAAGAACTTTTTTAGAGCAGTCTTTTACAATCATATCCTTTACCAAAGTACCTTTCACAAAAATATATAACACAAAATTACTTTTTACTAAAGTATCTTTTATTAAAAAACTTTTCATAAAAGTACACTTTTATAAAGTGCTTTTACAAAAGTACTTTTAACAAAGCTACCATTTACATTTAAAAGAAGTACGTTTTACAAGAGTATCTTTTAAAAAGTACCTTTTACAAGCAAACTTTTATAAAAGTACCTTTATCTCAAAACTTTTTTGCAAATAAGAAAAGAAAATTTTTGCAACAAGAACTTATTACAAAAGGCGTCTTTAACTAGAAATAATGTTAACTAGACTTTTTTTTAATTTATTCTTTAATAAATTACCTTTTATAAAGAGTTACTTTTTATAATACAAACTTAACAAGTACCTTTAACAAAAATATCTTCTACAAAAAATACATTTTACAAAAGGTAACATTATCATTACATTTTATAAAGGTACCTTTTATGAATTATTTTTTATAAAGCAACTTTTACAAAAAGTATTTTGTCCAAAAAAAAACATAAACCTTTCACAAAAAGCATTGCAAAATCATTTCTAACAAAAACTACTTAAAAATAATACTTTTATAAATTACCTTTTATAAAGAGGTACTTTTTTAATACAAACTTAATAAGAAGTGCCTTAACAAAATTTCTTCTACAAAAAGTACATTTAATAAAATTTAACATTTTTATTGCATTTCAAAAAGGTCCTTTTACAAAATACTTTTTATAATAGCTACTTTTACAAAGAGGAACTAGCGAAAAACAAAAACCTTTCACATAAAGTATTGTAAAAGCATTTTTTGTTTTTCAAAAAAGCATATCATACAAAAAGTACTTATCATAAAAAGTAACATTTTTATTACATTTCACAATGGTACCTTTTACAAAATACTGTTTTAGAAGCAACTTTTATAAAAAGTTGAAAAACAAACTATTTTCACAAAAAGTATTGCAAAAGCATTTTTTACAAAAAGTACTTAAAACAAAAAAAATCTTCCATAAATTACCTTTTATAAAGAGGTACTTTTTTAATAGAAACTTAACAACAAGTACCTTTTAAAATAAAATATCTCCTACAAAAAGCACATTTTACAGAGATTATTATTTCCATTACATTTCATAAATGTACCATTTGCAAAATTATTTTTATAAAAGCAACTTTTACAAAAAGTACCTCCTGCAAAAACAAAAACCTTTCAGAAAATGTATTACAAAAACATTTTTTACAAAACGTATTTTTTTAGTAATTCCTCAGTCCTTTTATAAAGAGGTACTTTTTTTTAATGCAATTTAAAAAGGAGTTCGTTTTACAAAAAAAAAAATATCTCCTACAAAAAGCACTTTTACAAAAAAGGTACCTTTTACAAAATAATTTTCATAAAAGCAAAAAGTACCTACTGCAAAAACAAATGAAAATGTATTACAAAAAGTTCTTTAAAAAAATATTTCTTTAATAAATAACCTTTTATAAAGAGGAACTTTTTTAGAACTAACTCAATAAGTAGTACTTTTTACAAAATACAATAAGTACATTTTACAAATGGTAACATTTTCATTACATTTTTTTTAAGGTACCTTTTATAAAATACTTCCACTAAAAGTATTTCAAAAGTATTTTTACAAAAAGTAATTAAAAAAAATATTCTTTGATAAATTACGCTTTATAAAGAGGATTTTTAAACTATTTTAACAAGAAGTTCCTTTTACATAAATATTCTACAAAAAGTTAATTTTACAAAAAGTTAGTTTTTCATAACATTTCATAAAACTACCGTTTGAATAATACTTTTTACATAAGTATTTCGTGCAAAGCAAAAACCTTCCACAAAATATAATACAAAAGCAATTTTTACAAAAAGTACTTTTAAGAAAAGAAACGTGTTACAAGAAAAGTTTCCTATTTTTATAAAGTAAACATTTTTTAAAAAGTTTCCTTTTTTTTCAAAAAAAAAAAAAAAAAAAACGAAAAAAAAAACGCAAAAGATAATTTTTCGAAAAGAGCGTTTTGCAAAAAGTACCAATATTACCCTAAATGGTTTTTCGTTGAGTAAGAAACAAAAGGAATTGTGAAGCAACAGCCATTAACAAAACGCTTAAATTTGTTTAATTTTATATGAGGGAAACTAAAGATATGTATGTCTTAATTGTTGTGGTTTATGTATTCAAGAGATAGATGAGAGGTAGATGATGCCTACCCAAATAAATTTTTTATTAAGAAGTACGAGTTAAGGTGTTAAGTATTAACCAAAACATGGAAAACTCATTTATTTGGGTCGATTCCTTTCTATTTTTCAACAAAAATCTGTATAAAACATCTTTTAGCCTTCCACAAGTAAAGGTTTCGCTAAAGTTTTCACAGTAATTTAAGAAAATATCTTCAATGAAAACTTTATATTTACAATACAAAACAAAAAACTCTTAAAAACCTACTCTACGCTGAGCACGCAAACCTAAAATTGTCAGGAAACATGAAAAAGTGTTATACAAAAAATAATTCTAAATAATTTGTAAAGGTATTTATTTACCACCAGAAGTGGTATCATCTGCATACAAGTACTTATCCCAGATTTCAGCCTTTGAACAGAATTACAGCGATGGCTAAGGAAGAATGTAAAGAAGAAAAAAAATTGAAAAAACCTATATAGACTCTACTTAGAAATGCACGAGTTGTGTCTATCTGTCGTACCATGAGTCATGAGTCGATGAATTTCTTATTTTGAAAAGGCTGCGTGATGTAACGTCATCTGTTACTTACTGCTTCGTTTTCTTTTTTTATTACTTAATGTTTTCCCCTTACTGTTGTGGATTTTTTTAGGGATAATTATAATTTAGGATTTAGTTGGTTGGGTGTTAGAGGCTAAAAAGGGGGCACATGCTACAAAGTATACAATTTTGTGTTTGTGAAATATAAAGCAACAGTGTATCAAAAAAATAAAAAAAAATGTATTTAAATTAGTGAAAAGAGGGTTGAGAGTTAATTTTTATGTGAATATTTTTAAGTTGTTTTTGTTTTTGTGTATTTTTTTTTAACTAATTAGTAACACGCATACATTGAAGTACGTTAATAGTATTGGTTAGACAGGAAATCAAAAGAATTAAAATTTGCATTAAGTGTGTTGTTTTATAAAAGCGAAAGTAAATTACTTTAAGAATATTATGCAGAGTGTTAAAGGAAATTTCATGTCATCTACAAAAGTACTTTCTATAGCAAATATAAAAAACAAAGTACTTTTTACAGTTGTTTCATATTAAAAACGTTAAAACGGCATTTATTACTAAAAGCGCCTGTGAAAAGTTTAAGCTGTTGCTTAATACAGTTGGTAAAAAGCAAAGTAAAAAGTACTTTTTCGTTTCAAGTACCTTTTTGTTTAAAGTACCTTTTTGTTAACAAGTGCAAAAAGTAATTTTTGTACCTTTTAAAAAAGTACTACTTCTTTTCAATTTTTTATCAATTCCTTTTTGTATTTTTTTTATAAAAGTACCTCTTTGTTGGAAGTACCGTTTGTGAATAAGAAACAAATTTAATTAATTATTTAGGCTTAAGTTCTTTATTATAGAGAGATAAAGAAAAATTAGACAACCAGCCTAAATAATTAATTCATTCATTTGAAAATAGTGCAAATAAAATTAAAATTCATATAAAAAAACTTTCTTAAAATGTTCTACATTTCTGTGGAAATATTTTATCGAAAGTATTTTTTTTTAATAATAAAGCGTTTTTATAAAAGAATTGTATTGTAAAAAGTACTATTTTAAGAAGGGGGTGATTATTGCACTACAGCAGAAGACTGTAAACGTTCAATTTGTTTTTAATAAAGGAATGTTGTGTGAATAAACAAGTTGGAAACAAAAAAGAAATTAGCTTTTGAAAAGAGTATCGGATTTCTTGAGACCAAAAAAGCGCTTTGAAATGGAATAGTAGGAGTAGAAGGCCTGATAATGATTGGACATTATAAATTTCAAAAAGTGGTAGCAGATAATTACTTGTACTTCAGCTTGAAATGTGTTTAAGAAGCCTTAACACAGCAAAGCTTAAAAGATACAATCGCTTAAAAATCATCTGGCTAAGTTAAATGAAATTAGGGGAAGAAGATATTTGGCCTAAAAAATTATTTTACAAAAGGTACCCTTTGGTAAAAAGGACCTATCGTAAATTTTAAATACAAAAATGTATTTTGAATAAAATACGTAATATAATAAAATACATAACATAATATATAAACCTTTTGCAATACAGGTCTGTTGCGGTTTCCCTAAAAATTAAATATTCTTAAAGTACTTTTTTAAAAACCATATATATAGTTATCTCTTTAGTTAAACTCATTTGTCTAAAATTAAAAATCACTATTTTGGAAAATCCGTATTTTAGTTAATAAAATACCTGGTGGCACAAAGTAATTTTTGTACTAGGTACATCTTTTTTTTGTGAAAAAGTACCCTTTTAAAAGGTAACTTTTTTTTGAAAAAGTGTTTCTTTGCACTAAAGGATCTTCTTGTAAAAATAAAGCGTTTTGCACAAAAGTATCGTTTTGTAAAAAGTAGCTTTGTGTAAAACAAAAACACATCTGTAAAAAAGCCATTTTAAAAAAGTATCTTGTTTTTGAAAGTATTATTTTTAAAGAGTAGTTCTTTTATTCATATATTTTTTAAAAGTGTATTTTTTGAAGAATGTTTTTCATAATATTTCTGCAAAAAGTACTGCTTTCTTTATAAGTGCTTTTTTTAATTAGTGCCCTTTTTAGAAAAACAAAATTTATGCATAATTGTTTTTTCTTTATAAAAATACGTTTTTTAAAATATACTTTTTGCTATTAGTGCCTTTTTTCTAAAAACTAAATTTATGTAAAAGTGTTTTTTTTATAAAAATACGTTTTTTCATTTTTTTTTATATAAATATGTTTTTAATTATTTTTTTTAAGTACTTTTTGCAATTATTGTCTTTTTCAGAAAAACTAATTTTATGTAAATTTTTTTTACAAAAAGACGTTTTTTAAAATATTTTTTTATAAAAAGTACTTTTTCCAAAAGTAGTTTTTTATTTTTTTAAGTACATTTTGGCCCAGTACATAGATATCTTTCACAAAAAAATAACTGTTTCGCGTACACTAATGCAAGCTATTGATTAAGAGTATAGCAAACAACTTTATGTATAAAATTCCTCAAAAAACACATTTTGATAAAAGTACCTTTTTATTAAAAGTATTTTTTGTAAACAGTAGTTTTTCGTAAAAAGTAAAAGTATAGTTTTTTAAGAAAATTTTTTTGTTTATTATTTTTGCAAAGAGTGATGCTTTTGTTAAAAGATACTTTTTGTAATTAGTGCCTTTTTTCTGAAAACTAAATTTATGCAAAAGTGTTTTATTTATAAAAATACGTTTTTAATTTTTTTTTATAAAAATACGTTTTTAATTTTTTTTGTTATAAAAAGTACTTTTTGCAATTAGTGCCTTTATGGGAAAAACTAAATTTATGTATTATTTTTTTTTTATAGGAAGGCGTTTTTTAAAATATTTTTTTATAAAAAGTACTTTTTCCAAAAGTAGTTTTTTTATTTTTTTAAGTACATTTTTGCACAGTACATTTAAAAAACATATATATCTTTTACAAAAAAATAACTGTTTGGCGTACAGCAATACAAGCTATTGACTAAAAGTATATCAAACAACTTTTTGTATAAAATTCCTAAAAAAACACATTCTGATAAAAGTACCTTTTTATTAAAATTATTATTTTTTTTGTAAACAGTAATTTTTTGTAAAAATTAAAAGTAGATTTTTTAAGAAAATTTTTTTTTATATTTCTGCAAAGAGTATTGCTTTTGCTAAAAGTACTTTTTGCAATTGGTGCCTTGTTTGCAAAAACAAAATTTTTGTATAATTGGTTTTTTTTTTTATAAAAAGACGTTTTTAAAAAAGTAGTTTTTGCAATTCGTGCCATTTTTCTAAAAACTAAATTTATGTAAAAGTGTTTTTTGTTTGTAAAAATATATTTTTAGTTTTTTTTTTTTATAAAAAGTACTTTTTGTAATTAGTGTCTTGTTTATAAAAACTAATTTTATTTAAAAAATTTTTTACAAAAAACGTTTTTAATTTTTTTACAAAAAGTACTTTATAAAAGTACCTTTTTGTCTTCCTTTAAATAAAGTACTTTTCTAAAGTACCTTTTTTTACAATACATTTTTAAAAAATGGCTTAAAAAAAAAACTATATGCCGTACAATGTACTTTTCTGTAAAAAGTACTTTATATATCTTTAGATTCAAAATATGTTTTAATATATTTTTAAATAATAATAATTATTTATTAAATCGCAACATTGTGTGAACTCTCTGCCGTCTAAAGCTTTATTATGTGTGTGGTTATGCTTTGGAGAAAATGGATGTAACATACTCGTATTTACAGGAGCAGATTGTTTTAATACGCTTAATGTTCATGTAAATATTTTTAAGGATAATTTTTTATTTAAAAAGTAATTCACAACCATAAGCGAAACTACATCGTGACCTGAGTAACTTAAAATTTAAACATGAACATACTTATACATACACATACCAAAGCACTTGCTAGTCATTGACTTTAGGCTGTTTTCTGTATGTGTGTATGTGCCTTTACACAAGGACGAAGTTAGGTATATGGGAATATGTATGCCTCGAGTAAATAATTTTGCTTCTTTATTTCTATTTTATAAATTTTTGTTTATTATTTAATCTGACTTTGGGGATATGATTTTGGTATAGAGTTTTTTTTCTTTTTTATACATATGTATACATAGTTTTCAATTCTTTAAACCATTTTTTTTTTAATTATTATAAGTAATAAATATAAATAATTTACATCGTTTTGTTAGTCTCTTTCTTTGCAGAGTTTGTAATTTATAATAACTTTTTCTTTGGTAATTTAAGGCGACATTAAAAATTAAATTTAAAATCACCATAAAGCACGCAACAGAAAATTATAAATTTTGTTGTGTCTGCATTTATGTAGCCGTTGTTGTGTTTAGTACTTTGAGACTCTGGAAACATGGGTTCAAAGAGCACAGGATATTAAGTTGAAATAAAAATATAAAACAAACTGGCTGGCATACATAAGTGTGGTATAGAGAGTAAGACTAAACATAAGTTTACCATTAAGGCTTTCAGGTGCTGCCTTCAAAGTATGCTTTAAAAAGTCTAATAAATAAAAATTACAGGGTGACTTAACAAATTGTGGCATGAGAAAGAAATGTTAAGGAATAAAAGACGATCATAAATAAATAAAAAAATTACTGAAGTGGGGGTTAAAGACCACTAAGCGCTTTCGAGTTTTTTTTAATTATTAAAAAGATTAATAATAAAAGGTAATAAATTAAATATTTACGCACAAAAATTTATTCTTTATGTTTATGTTTTTTATTTTTATTTTTAACTGTAGTAGAAAAATAACAAAAAACTTACAGTTTATATGAAATACATATGTATATGTATACGAACGACTTACCTGTAAGAAAAAAAAGAAGAGATCAATTAAATATGCTGAATAATATTTAATAATTTTATACTTGTAGCTTGTTGTTGCATACATGAAATTATTTCATAAAATTTTTAAAAATTATTTTAAAATTTCTTAACTTAGTAAATATTCAAAGAAAACTCATATAGAGGCATTGATTTTCGCCTTAAATTATGCCTTTAAAAATAACAACAAAATAACGCCTGCTACACAATAAAACGCCATTTGGCCTTAGGGTAGGCTATAGAATAATGATTATATGCAAGTAGCTATTAAATTAATATTCCTAATGATTGTAATTCAAATAGAGTACAGTGTAGTCAACAAATATTCCTTAAAGAAAATATATATCGCACTTGTTCCTCAAAAGCGTAACAACTTCAAATTTTCACTTTTTGAAAAAAAACCAAACCACAGAGGTCATATCTACCCACTGTAAAAATCTCCCTTTGATTTGTCTTCTCTTCCGTGAGAACAACCGTTATGACCCTCTTTGCGTTTTTAGAATAACTATTTTAGTTTAGCAATTAACGGAAACAATTTTTGGCCACTACTGAAAATTCATGAATTTTGAGTTGTTACGCTTTTCAGGCACAAGTGCGATATGTACACTATTGGACAATTTAGAGTACAACTGGCTAATGACTGAAAGAAGAAAAAAAGTAACAATTTAGGAGTTTTAGAAATTTTTACTATCCCGTATTTTTTATATCTGTTTTGTTTACTTTGTAAAAAAGATAAAAATATTATTTATGTGACCACTTTAAAACCTTGTAACTGGTTTATACTAATTTTTCACTTAAATAAATTAAAAATAGGTCATTGTACCTTTCGATAAATAGCACATTCACGATAACAAAACTTATTAGCTTAAGTCGACTTTTTCCTTTTTGCCACTGATGTTTTCTTTATTTATTTTAAGATAAGAAAAACATACGTAGAATTGCACTTTAGTTTGTAGATTGTGTATGTATTGTCATTGCCCCTTAATCCATATGCCCCACAAAAGATTTAATAAAATAATAACCATAATAATCTAAATACAACAAAATAACATTTATTAAGCAATTAATAGGAGGATTTAATACTACGCCTAAAGCTATGCAAGGAATTATTATTAATTTAATCAAAAGAGAATACAAAATTTAAATCAAAGCAAAACAGAGCAGAGATAAGCCATATAGAGCTTGCAACAAAAAAAAAAAAATTCAATAATAAACTAAAATATATTTGTAGAATATTTATTTATAATAGATGAAAATTAAAGCTGATAATTTGTTATACTTTTAATGACTCGATACTACTCAATATCTTTCAATTGAATACTCAACACTACTCCATACTTTCGGTTACATAATGGTAACCCAACTTTATTGCAGAGAGATTTCAACTACAATGGGAAGTCAAGAAAAATTTAATTTGGATAAGGTTTGGTTGGCAGTTGTCCTCTAACATTAAAATTAAACAGTTGCATGAGCACGATCATCGAATAGGAATAAGCTCATGAGCAAGTGGTTATACTCGAACACAAGCTAACTTACTGAAAACATGCCTACTCATATCATACTATTAGTGAACAAATCTCTATTCGTCTCATAAATGCAATGAGCTGACCGAGTAAAACGAACTTTCTATACTAGTGAGCGCCGTGTTTACTCATCTCTTGTTCGCAACCCTCAGTGTATTTTGTTTAAAAATTGTGAAGAGCATTTGAATAAGGCTTAGTTCATATTGCTTACACTAGCAGCTTTCTTAAGAAATAGAGATTTTAAAATGAAGGTAAGTGATGTTGAATATTTGAAATTTTATTAATCGAAATATTAATTTTACATAAAGATGAGTGCTGATGACGGACGTAGCTGTCTACAATAGGCATTCCATTCTGCTGGTGTCTAAAAATTTAATTTTTCTAATTTTTCTTTAATATTAATCACCTAATTTTTAATTTAAATTATTCTTTCTTAGAGAGAATAAAACGAACTTAAGCGTGATTTCAAATTTCATCTGTAGATGTGAAATGTTGTTAACAAATTAATGCTTTTTGTTCGTACACTCGAAGTTTGTTCATGTTTTACTCAAAGCCTAAAACTGCTTGAACTTGCCCCTAAGTTCATTGTTATTATGTTCAACATGTACTCATACTTATTCAAACTTGCTTTTGATAACTCCGCAAGCTTGTCGCATTTAGCTCGTTAGTGTTACATGTTTTTTATTGTACACTCATCGTTACTCGTGTGCAATCAAGGAAATAATTTAATGAGCGCCTTACGAACTTCGTTTTTTCTACTCATGCGGTGTTATAATTTAAATGTGTTTGAGGGCAGACCTGGAATGTTTTAATTATGTTTCAATTACAATTGCAGTTAACCGTAAAGTGTTATTGTATATTGCCAATTACACATTATAAGTAATTGTAATTCAGATCAGGGAATGATACAACTACTTGTAATTAGAAGTTAAATATTTGCAATAATACACTTTGGAATTTGTAATTGGAAATATTCAATTACAAATTACAATTAATTGTAATTGGAAAATAATCATTACTTGCAATTGAACAAAATTAAATTTTTTAAATATTAAATTAAACTTAAAATATAAAATATTAACTACTTTTTCATTTAGAATAATTAAATTTCAAGTAGATGGACATGCACTATGTGAGGTCCATATATATTTTATGTATAACCAAATTTTATTGAAATTATATTTCAATTACATGTAATTGCGTAATTGCTGGTGTAATTAATTAAAAAAAATATTTTTTAATAACGTAATTAATTAAAAAAATAATAATATAATTATTAATTAAAAAAATATTTTTTAATTAATTAAAAATTAATTTTTAATTAATTAAAAATTTTAATTAATTTTAATTAATTAAAATTTTTATTAAATTTAATTAAAAATTAATTTTTAATTAAATAAAAAATATTTTTTAATTAATTATTCCATCTAGGAAATTTTGCATCAAACAGAACAAATGGTATTCAGGGCATTGTCGTCTGTTGAAGCAAAACTTCCCATTCGCTAATTTCCAAATAGTTTTTATCAGGCCGCTCAATATGAGACTGAGCATTGCACAGTGGGACATAATAAAAATATTTAGGTAATAATTCAGTTATTTGTAAAGGGCTAGTCCGATTGATCCAAAAATAACATAGGCATAGCAGAAGAGTATATGAGCTGAAGTTTTGAAGCTGGTCAGCATTGACTTACCAGGGCTGGCTCTATGAAGTCTGGTACCTTCAAAGATTCTTGCAGTCTGCAAACGGATCAAATGTGTTCGTTTTACATTTTTTGAAGACTACATTACATGTGAAGCTTTTTGCTTGTCTGCAATAAATACCCAGAGTCTTTAGCGGGAATCGAACCCGCTACTCCCAAACAGTAAGACTAGCGCACTACTAATCAGTCTATCGGTCTATGTTGGTGACACATTTCTTATCCAACAATATAAAGCACAACTTTGGCGTCATATTTCTGGTGGGTCCTTTTGATGGAATTTTTTTTTTTTGTGGAGCTGAAGTTGAATTTAAAACATGAAAAGTCACCTTTTGTCTCTAGTTTGTGTGGATTAATAAATTTTTTATATTTATGATAAAAAGTTAAACCTTTGTGGGCTCAAAATTCTCATAATCTTGAACATTTGTACAAGTAATGAAATGTGTTGTGTTCTCCGACAGTTATGCCCAAAATTTTAGGATTATATTTTTACAATAAAATTATTAAATTGAATAAAAATTGTATCATTCATCTTTAATTGACTGTAAAGCATATTTCTACATCAAATTTATTCCTACTGAAAGTGGAAAAGGAGTTGAAGTAAAATTTGCATAATTTTAACAAAAAAAAAAAACTTTATAAACATTACAGGTCATTGGATTTGAAAAGCATTCATTCCTTTTTATTTATTTCATTTTATTTGAATGAGTGATTTCAACACCCCCTGTATTTAAAAAGAGAAAAAAAAAAGTAAACGCTATGTTGTCGTTGTTGTTGTTCTGTATACAATTTTTATATTCCTCATATTAACAAGGGAAAATGCTAGGATAGAGTACCAGAGAGATAGAAAGGGAGTAAGCAAAGTCTTTAGTTTTTTTCCCATATGCAGTAGGTTCAAACACATACAAACACTTGTCCACACATGCAAGCATTTATACATATGTATGGTATGAGGACATCTACCGTTAACGTCAATGATATATACGAAAACATAAAAAACTTTATATATAAATTATAGAAAACTTTTTTTTTAGTCCTTAGTGGCCCAGATACTAACGAATTTTATTAGCTCCCCAGGGAGTACAGCAGAAAACAACACGATAAATAAACACAGTTGATGTCATTTATAGAATAACTCTAGCTCAATAGATGGCTACTGGTTAACTGAGTTAAGAAGGGCGAAGAGGGTAGTGGACTTGCTGCTAAGAACACAGTTAACAATTTAATAGAAGCAGTAAAACCAGAAATTTATATTGGTTTTTAAAAGAAAATATGGCAACATTATACAAGTATAACATATTCGCGCAATTCATGGTTCATATTAAATTTTAAGCAGTTTTAAATATACTACGATTTTAAATATCTTTTTGATAGTTTCCTTTTTAATATTTGAAATGTTTATATTTTATTAACAGCATAAAACAGTATGGCGCTTAATATGTCAGCTGTTTCACACTTGCAAATAAAAGCAGTTACAACATCTACTACAGTTTGTAGTATTGTACACTTAAAATGACAGGTAATGTGTAATTGCATATTCTCATATTGTAATTTTAATCAGAGACTAAAGTCAATTAAAAGTACTTGTAATTTTTAATTGAAAATTTTCAATTACGCATTACTGTAATGGGTAATTGAACTACAAATTTCAATTACCGAAAACAGACACAGAAAATAAGAGTCGTAACGAGAGAAGGTTTAAGCATGCCTTATAAAGAGTGTTTTTTTTTTTTATAGAGGTATAGAACTTTAATTTGGCATTACTTTTCAAGATGGCGACCGATTTAACAGCTGTCAAGTGATTTATTCTCAATTTGGTTTGGCAATTCATCATGAATAGACTCACGCCTGAAGAACGCTTGCAAATGGGCCCAAAACGAGATTATCGTTGTTACCGATTTTCATAAGCGAATTTTGTTTAGCGATGAAGCGCACTTCTGGTTGAATGGCTACGTCAACAAACAAAACTGCCGCATTTGGAGTGAAGGTAATCCTCATGTGTATGTCGAAACACCGTCACATCCAGAAAAACTGACTGTTTGGTGCGCTTTATGGGCTGGTGGAATCATTGGTCCGTACTTTTTCAAAAACCATGGTGGCCAGAAGGTTACAGTCAACGGTGATCGGTATAGAGCCATGATTACTAACTTTTTCATTCCTGAATTGAATAACCATGATGTCCAGGAGATGTGGTTTCAACAAGACGGCGCTACATGTCACACAGCTCGTGCCACAATAGATTTATTGAAAGACACGTTTGGTGACCGCCTAATTTCACGTTTTGGACCTGTGAATTGGCCTCCAAGATCTTGTGACTTAACACCGCTAGACTACTTTCTGTGGGGCTATGTAAAGTCATTGGTCAATGCGGATAAGCCACAAACGCTTGACCATTTGGAAGACAACATTCGCCGTGTTATTGCCGATATACGGCCACAAATGTTGGAAGACGTCATCGAAAATTTGACGTCCATCGTTGTTTTATTGCAACTTAAAGTTCTGTACCTCTATAAAAAAAACACCCTTTAGAAAGCCTAAAGTGAGAAGGCCTTTTTAGTTTTACTTCTAGCTATAGTTGTGTAGTATTAGTAGCTACCCACCAAACCAAATGTTCCGATTTCGTAAAGAATTCGTAACGACTGTTCGAAAAAATCTTCCGATTTCGGAGCCGAAATATTACCGAAATCGTAACGATTTTTATATGAAGGGATTGACTCGACTTCGCAACGATATGTAGTAACGAAATCGTTACGATATATAGTTACGAAATCGTAACGAAATGTAGGTACGAAATCGCAACGACATGTAGGTACAAAATCGCAACGACATTTTTTCTGTCAGTACCTCAGTATAAGCTAGAACTTCATTCTCTGAAAGTTAAGTGAATATTACGATTAGTTAATGATTTGGTATTGAAGGCAATACTTTACCGTAATCAATTCAATTTCAATTGTCCATCTTGGTTAAATTTTTTAAAATTTGTTCGCATTTACTATTATTCTTTTTCTTTAATACAAATTCGATTTTTATTTTCTTACATATAAATCAAAGTTTTATATACATATTTTTTTATTCGGTCAGACAAACAACCGAAATGTGTTAACAAATTCGTTATTTTTTGAATTTTCAGACAAACTACCGAAATGTCTCATCTCGTTACGACAAGTCTGATTTCCGACAAACTACCGAAATGTCTTCACGAATTCCTTACGATAAGTCTGACTTCAGAAAACAACGAAACATTTGGTTTGGTGGGTATGTTGTACCTGCTATTATGTTTGTGTTTAATGTAAAAATTTCAAATTTTTTTTTACCTTTAGTTTAAAATACTTTACTGACAATTAACTTTTTCACACAAACCAATGTTTAGAAACACGGATCTAGCCACTGAATTTAACATTCCCTTTAGTAAAGTTTTGCCAGTATCTGGCAACTCGCCTCTATTCAAATACGACCATTGAATGGCACTAGGACATCATATAATTTGCATATTGTATACATACAAATAGAATATGAAAACAAAATGTAACAAGAATAACAAATAACGTAAATTGAACGTCGGTCGCATTTGAATGTTTAAAGCGTATGTTGTGTGTTCCTTTATTTGCGCACGCAAGGCACGCTTCCACAACTACACGTTTGCATTAAACGTGTTCTCTGTTTTTGAATTTATGCAGTTGTTGTGTTCGTTTTTGCGAAATATAAAACAAATTATTAATATGGTACAATTGTCATAACATTGTTATATGAATAAATATGCATACATGTGATTTTCAGCGTAGCCAAGAAAATTACCAACAAGTTTATCCTTGAAGCTTTACACAAGAATTTATTTTCGTGTTTACTTCTTCTTAAACAAGAAGGATCTATTTTTTGTAGGAAATACACGAAAATACGTCAGATATCAACAGCAGAAAAAATGTTCTCGAAAACAGACAGTAAAAGTTCGCATCATGTGAAGTTTAGAAATTTTGTCGTCGTTATTATTTTTTAATAGTTTTTCTATTTATTTTAAGTTAAGTTCCTTTTATGTCATCTGACAAGAGGGAGTTAAAGCAAGTAGTTCCTTCCGTTCGCTACAGAAAATAAAAGTATGCTTTGATGACTTCTATTAATACTCTTGAAAATAATTCACATGTTTTTATACCCTTCACCACAGGTGGAAAGGGTATATATAAGTTTGTCATTCTGTTTGTTATTTCTACAATATTCATTTCCGTCCCCATAAAATATATATATTCCGGATCCTTATACATAGAGAAGTTGATTAAGCGATGTTCGTCTGTCCGTCTGTCCGTGTTCGGGGAGTAATGTCATTTGCCAAGGCACACCAATCTTTCAGGCATAGTTTGGAAAATTTTCGGATTGCAATTCAGCAACATCGGATCATTCTTTTGGAGGATGCGGGCCAAAAACCACGCCCACCTATATTTTTTTCAGCTTTACGGATTCTCTTTTGCTTTTTTTTGTCAAATAAATATTAGACTGCGACAGGTAGATCGCAAGGAGTGCATACAGATCTCGGGGGTCAATAACCCCCTGCGAGGGACGGCTTTTTTGTTTTTAGGTTGGTAGGGGTTTTTTGCTTTGATTTGTATTAAAGACCTTTATAGAAAGCAATACACATATAGGCAGCCAATTGACCCACAGGGTACCCACTGGTAAAAAAATTCAATAAAATAAAAATTTAAATTTATTTTATATAGTTTATTTGACCTTTTTATTAATATTAATTTAACTATTTTGTTTTAAGCTTTAGGTCTTTAAATAATTTTATTTTTATTTTTTCGATAT
The DNA here is from genome assembly GCA_949628195.1 of Phasia obesa. Taxonomy (NCBI): domain Eukaryota; kingdom Metazoa; phylum Arthropoda; class Insecta; order Diptera; family Tachinidae; genus Phasia; species Phasia obesa. Next base: position 139,182,397 of record OX451218.1, on the reverse strand, counting down.
TTCGCTACTCCTTTGTGTAGCATCATTATGTTAATTTTTCCTGATGATGCTACACAAAGGAGTAGCGAAATATCGAAAAAATAAAAATAAAATTATTTAAAGACCTAAAGCTTAAAAGAAAATAGTTAAATTAATAATTTAAATTTATATTAAAAAAAAAATTAAAAAAAAATTGTTTCTGTTAAACCTTTCCAAAAAACTTTACAAACAGTTTTCAAAACGATATTTACACAGAAAATTTTTCGAAAAAAAATTTTTAAAATAAAAAAAAAAAATTTTTAAAATAATTTTCGAATACAATTTTACAAAAAAATATATTTACAAAAAATTTTTACAAACAATTTTCGAAGAATTAAAAACAAATTCGATATTTCTGTGAAAATGAAAATCATGACTGTAACATAATATATATTTATAATGTTAATAATATATGTACAATGTACGTATGTATGTATGTATGTATGTATGTATGTATGTATGTATGTATGTATGTATGTATGTATGTATGTATGTATGTATGTATGTATGTATGTATGTATGTATGTATGTATGTATGTATGTATGTATGTATGTATGTATGTATGTATGTATGTATGTATGTATGTATGTATGTATGTATATATGTATGTATGTATGTATGTATGTATGTATGTATGTATGTATGTATGTGTGTTTGTATGTATGTATGTATGTATGTATGTATGTATGTATGTATGTATGTATGTATGTATGTATGTATGTATGTATGTATGTATGTATGTATGTATGTACGTATGTATGTATGTATGTATGTATGCATGTATGTATGTATGTATGTATGTATGTATGTATGTATGTATGTATGTATGTATGTATGTATGTATGTATGTATGTATGTATGTATGTATGTATGTATGTATGTATGTATGTATGTATGTATGTATGTATGTATGTATGTATGTATGTATGTATGTATGTATGTATGTATGTATGTATGTATGTATGTATGTATGTATGTATGTATGTATGTCTGTTTGTATGTATGTATGTATGTATGTATGTATGTATGTATGTATGTATGTATGTATGTATGTATGTATGTATGTATGTATGTATGTATGTATGTATGTATGTATGTATGTATGTCTGTTTGTATGTATGTATGTATGTATGTATGTATGTATGTATGTATGTATGTATGTATGTATGTCTGTTTGTATGTATGTATGTATGTATGTATGTATGTATGTATGTATGTATGTATGTATGTATGTATGTATGTATGTATGTATGTATGTATGTATGTATGTATGTATGTCTGTTTGTATGTATGTATGTATGTATGTATGTATGTATGTATGCATGTATGTATGTATGCATGTATGTATGTATGTATGTATGTATGTATGTATGTATTTTTGATTTTTTGATTTTTTGATTTTTAAATAGATGAGATCTCTGTTTCAAAACCCTGATGCATTAAACACATAGACAACATCAAGATACCGACTACAAACTGTCAAAAATAAATTACACACGTTTAAGGGTAAACGATTATTTTGAAGCCAGCAAAGCTACATGGCTACTCGACCACCGTTGTGGCTGTCGTAAAGTTAGGCTAATTTCTATTTTATTCAACAAAAGAAAATGTCACAAAATTGCGAATTACAAATTCATATGCAAACAAAAAGTTTTAGAGGAAAGCTTTATAATTTTTTTTTTAAAAAGTTATTTAATTTTATAAAAGCAAAATAAGTATTTCTACAACAATGTCAGAGTTTACGATGTAGCTGTCGTCTTCAATATCATTAAGTAGCTGACTACACGGCGACAATTGTAGCCAACGGAATTCGTTTTCATTTGGCTACGTCGCCGTTGTCTTCTATTTCTTTAAAGCATGAACGATGAGTTTTTCTCATACGACTCATTTTAATTTATGGATAATGCTGTACATGTCTGTATAAATAAGATCACCGTGGTGAAGGGTATAGACGATGCAGCACGGCCGAATATAGCACTTTTACTTGTTTTTATATCTGTTGATAATTTATTATATTTTAAATCGCCATTAAATAAAAATTTGTAAAAATAGTAGTAATGCATTTTTATTCAAATATTTTACATATCTGACCGTACCTTCTTTTTTCTTTTATTTATGGAAATTTAATATTAAAAATTTATCAAAATTTCAACGAATAATATGTATTTTTTAGCAGCAATTATTTATACATTTGTTTTGGTTTATTTTTGTTTAAAAATTACTTTATAAAAGAGATTTATTGCAATGATGTCGATTTAAAAGGATGTAGTTTTACCGTGAATATTTATATTTTGTTTTTTTTTTTATATTATTAGCATACCTTAAGGGCTGAGTATTGATATTTAAAATAGCATACTTTAAGGGCATAATTAATAAAAAATATAACATATAAAAAACATTACACATACATGCATATGACAGAATAAAAAAAATATACTTGTAAGAACTACATACGAGTGTACTTGTCCCTGAGTACAAGTACACATAAGTGTGTACTTTTGTCCCTGTTTCCCATTTTACAATATATATCAGGTGCATTTTACATTGCCCATAATCGCCCATGAGTATAGATAGACAGGTGGCGAAATAAGGAAATAGAGAAAAGCTTTAATTTTGGCAACTCTGCAATTGCACATCATAATTATTTGTTCGAGCAGTGCTGCAGCGCCTCTAGTGCCAGGTAGACATATTAATATTGAAATTGTATAGCCATTTTATTAATATTTTACTTTTAGAGTATAAGTATATTTGTAATAAATTGCCTTTTATTAAAATAATTATTTTGGTTTTTCAAATTATGTAACAAAATTTGAATGCTTTATTGAGTATTGATCCCCCCAAGGCTGCATTATAAATTGGTGACTTAACAATTTCTTGAAAGCCAAAGGCAATCGACAATAAGCAATAAAATTTTGTTTATCGTTATATTAAATTGATAAATATTGATAATAAAATGACAATAAAAAAGACAAATTAACTTAAACATAAAAAACGATACTAAATAGGACAAAAAATATTAAATAAATAAACAAAAAGATTTCACTATTGTTTCTATTAAAATAAAAATCAAAATCTTAAATAACTCAACCTCATCAGAAAAAAAAACTATGGATTTAAGATATTTAATTTTTTTTTTTTTAAATTTCTTAGCAAGAAAAAATTCCTAGACATAAAACATCCTTGGTAGTAAGGATATGAGACATGATTGTGTAAAATACTTGCTTTTGGTTTTTGACAAATGCCTGCCGTTTTATGACGATAAAGAGAATTAACGAAAGCCAAGCAAATCAAAAAAAAAAAAAAAAACGAAAAGCATAAATTCATGTTTGGAATATAAAATATTGAATATAACTGGCAACGTTTTTTTTTAACAGCGTTTGAAATAAGAAAAATTAAAATAAACATCAAAAAGAAAGTGTTAAACCCAAAAAGGCTGCAACATTTTTTTTTTTACAGCCTTTATATAAATAAGTATTTTAGTAAGATTTCTCTGAATAGAAGACCTTTGAATCATAATAATTATATCTTTTTTTTTTTTTTTTTTATTTAAAGATCCTTCCACTACCACTACAACACTTTTATATCTCTAAGGCAAAGTTAACACAGTGATACAAATTTCTCCTACTTTCAATTACTGGATACTATTCAATACTTATCAACCTGATACTCAATAATACTCAATAATTCATTGTCATTCATGAGATTGTCGAGTTGGGAATATACCAGAGACCTATAGTTGCCTACATATTTTGGTATCAGTCTTTCATCAACCGTGGTTGTATTCGGACGTGCATTGTGAATAATTAGTAAATTATTATTTTTCTTAACAAACAAACAGATTAGTGTTTTTAATCTGGGGATTAACATTCCACAAAAATAAAATAACAAATTATTGTTATAAAGACAATTACAATTTAACTGCATTAAAAGCCTTGTTGTTATTATAATGACAGGGGATAGTGATGGAGATGATGCTGGTTGGCAGCAAGTACCAACAACTAGAGCTGTGAAACGAAAACAACAAAATTCGCCTAATAAACATGAACATAAAAAACAAAATATTAATAATAACAACAATGATTTAAATTCAAATATAAATAACAACAATGAACCATCAACATCATCGAACATGTTTGCAGAACTTGAAACGAATGAAGAGGACATGCCAGAAGTAAATCAATCAACAATAAAGCCACCGCCAATATTTATACCAGATGTTACAGATGTGAATAAAATGATTACTAATTTAACAAAAGTAATTCCTAAGAGTGAAATTAGTTATAAATCCTTAAGAAACCAGGTTATGCTTAAGATAGGTTCTGTAGATTCATATAGAATGCTAGTAAAATCATTAGATAGTTCAAACATTAGCTACAATACTTTTCAAATCAGGCAAGAACGTGCATTTAGAGTAGTAATGAAAGGTATTCATCCTTCAACTCCAGAAACGGACATAAAAGCTGAGTTACTAGTGCTAGGCCATCAAGTTAGGAGTATAATAAATGTTAAAAGTCGTGTGAATAAGGAAAGCTTATCAATGTTCCTTATTGATCTTGATCCAAAATCAAACAACAAAGATATTTATAACTTGCGATACATATGCAATGCTTTAGTTAAAATCGAACCTCCACGTAAAACTAATGAATTAGTTCAATGCTATCGCTGCCAATTGTATGGTCACACTAAGTCTTATTGTAAGAGACCATTTAGATGTGTGAAATGTGGTCTTGGCCATTCAACAGCCGAATGTACCAAGGATCAAAATGTCCCACCTGTCTGCGTTCATTGCTTGCAGAACCATACTGCCAACTATAGAGGATGTAGAGTTTATAAACATCTTTTTGAAAGGAGAAACTATAATTATTCCCTTAGACAACAAAACCAAAATCCTAATTTTTCGTATCGTCCACAGGATTATCCACAATTACCAAATCATCAAAACTTTAGCTCTCAAAGAGATACAAATTTTAATCAGCAATCTTACGCAGGAGTTGCTCAAAATAATATCATAAACAATGTTGACAATTTTAACACCAACTTAATGACAAAAATTGATAAACTCATCGGTATGATGAGCGTTTTAATAGAAAAATTAAGCAAATAAACTTAAGAATTGCAATATGGAACGCCAACGGCCTTTCAAATCACACACAGGAAGCTGAAATTTTTCTACATACAAATTATATAGATATTTTTTTAATATCTGAAACGCATTTCACTTCGAGAAGCTATTTTCGAATAAGAGGTTATGACTTAATTACTGCAAATCACCCAGGTAATCGTGCGCATGCTGGTGCCGCAATACTTATAAAATCGTCTATTAAATATGAAGTTCTTGAAGAATTTAACCTATCCACTATTCAAGCTGCAGGTATAAAAATAAATTGCGATAATGATGCAATATCTTTCTATTCCATATACTCTCCTCCTAGACATAACATCGAATGTCAGGATTATTTTAAATTATTCAAAAATTTAGGTACGCGATTTATTGTTGGTGGCGATTATAATGCCAAACATACATGGTGGGGTTCTCGGATTCTAAATCCTAAAGGAAGAGAGTTATACAAGTGTGTTCAAAAATATCATTATTCAGTTTTGTCAACAGGAAGACCAACTTATTGGCCAAGTGATATCAATAAAATTCCGGATCTACTTGATTTCGTGGTTTATAAAGGGATATCAACAAGATGTTTGGATATACGGAATAGTGATGAGTTGAGCTCAGATCATTCTCCAATAATTTTAAATTTTTGCACTGTCTTACAAACAATACAAAAAACAATAAATATTTTATCTCCAAAAACAGACTTGGAAGCTTTTAAATACTGGATAGATAAAAACGTTAATTTAAATTATCCAATAAACAATGGTACAGAACTTGATTCGGCTGTTGAAAATTTTACAAATTTAATCCACGAAGCGGGAGCATTATCAACCCCTGTGGTTGAAGCTGCTGGAAATGATCGTAATAGAGTTGTGATATCTGCTGAAATTCAAGCATTAATAAGATACAGAAGGAGATTGCGAAGAGTTTGGCAGTCTTCCAGAAGTCCAATTGACAAACAAATCTTTAACCGAGCCTCAAGTCAGGTAAAAACTCGAATCAGAGAATTTAAAAACGAAGAAACTGCTAACTTTCTAAAAAGCCTTAATATTAATGTATCTAAAAATGATGAGCACTGCCTTTGGAATGCAACAAAATATATAAAGCGGGCAATTAAAAGAAACATACCTATTAAAGATATAAACGGTAGCTGGTGTAGATCAGATAAAAATAAGGCAGATGCGTACTCTAATTATTTAGAAAATATTTTTCAGCCGTTCAATTTTAATAGTGATGATGATGTTAAAGAAATAGAAGAGTTTTTATGTTGTCCTTGTCAAATGGATTTCCCTATCCCTCATATTCCTCCGCAAGAAGTGCAAAAAGAAATTGTAATGCTTAATAACAAAAAAACACCTGGATATGACCGAATAACAGGAACAGTTGCTAAAAGTCTGCCAAAAAAAGGTATACTTTTTCTAACTTTAATTTTCAACTCAATTTTAAGGTTACAAAACTTCCCAAATCAATGGAAATACGCTGAAGTTATTATGGTACCCAAACCAAGCAAGCCAGAAAATATTGTTTCATCTTACCGACCTATTAGTCTTTTAACCACTTTCTCAAAACTATTTGAAAGAATATTCTTACGGAGGTTAATTCCAATACTAGAAAGAAAAAGCATAATTCCAGAACATCAGTTCGGATTTCGACAAAATCATGGTACTCCCGAGCAATGTCATCGTATACTCAACGTGATAAGAGACTCTTTAGAACGTAAACAATACTGTTCAGCTGTATTTCTCGACATTCAGCAGGCCTTTGATCGAGTATGGCACCAGGGAATTCTATTTAAACTAAAGAAGTTGCTTCCAGCTCCATATTATTTGTTTCTTAAATCCTATTTAGAAAAAAGATTCTTTTACGTGAAAGTTAACAGCGAAATGTCCGATATATGTTCTATAAAAGCGGGTATTCCTCAAGGCAGTGTTCTAGGACCTGTTCTTTACACCATATTTACATATGATATGCCTACAAATGAAGATGTAACTGTCGTAACATATGCTGATGACACAGCATTAGTAGCAGCAAATGATTCACCTACCATTGCGTCAGAAATTATTCAGCAGCAACTTAATGATATCGAAGGGTGGTTGAGAAAATGGAATATTAAAGTAAATACCGACAAATCCACACATATTACTTTTACTCTAAGAAGACAAGATTGTCCAGCTGTTGCTTTAAATGGTACAGTTATTCCTAAACAAACAACTGTCAAATATCTTGGTCTCCATCTCGACCGACGACACATGGAAAAAACATATACAGTCTAAAAGAGAACAATTAAAGATAAAAACGAGAAAAATGTATTGGCTACTAGGTTCTAAATCTGAACTATCACTTGAAAATAAGCTCTTGCTTTACAAAACGATATTAAAACCTGTTTGGACTTACGGAATACAGCTTTGGGGCACCGCTAGTAATTCAAATATTGAAATTCTTCAAAGATACCAATCTAAAACACTAAGATTAATAGCAAACGCTCCTTGGTTCATAACAAATAACAATATTCACAAAGACTTACAGATTCCAACAGTTAAAGATGAGATAAACAAACATACTTCTAGATACTTAGACAGACTCAGTACTCATAGAAATCCTTTAGCAATATGCTTGTTAGATGAAACCGAAGAAGTCAATAGACTTAAAAGGTTTCATATATTAGATTTACCTTACAGAAAATAATCTCCTACAATCTAATTAATTTGTAGATATTTAACTGGATAAACATCCAGACTAGGTTAAGTTAAAATAAGATTATAAAATTTGCTTATTGTTGTAAAAACAGATTGTAAATAAATGAATTATAAAAAAAAAAAAAAAAAATATTTTGGTATCAAAGTTAAATAAAGATTTTACAGGCATGGAGAACTGTATTTATTCGGCTATAATTTAATCAAGATGTTTTTATTTCACAACAGGAAATGAATCGTTATAAAAAAATTATATGAATCGATTTAAATATTTTATATTTATGTAAAGGGTTAAAGGGGTAAATTGTCAAAACTTTAAAAAGGTTTATCAAGCTCAAAGGAGTTGATGCTTAGAACACATTACAGACTACTTTCTCAAAGGATTTTCGTCATATGTGAATGTTTCTTTAAAATAAACACGTAGAATACAAAAATGTGTTCGACTTAATATGAAGAGAATTTTTCTGCATTTTTTTTGATTTTCTTTCAGCTCTGCCACGATTTTTATGTCGCATTAAAACACCAAAAGGGGTACGTGTGAATTATGTTTGAAAAAAAATAGAGATAAAAATAAAAATATATAAAAATTCAAATTGCCAATGGGCGTATTTTTTCATATTTTTGCTGTTGTAGTAGATGTTACAGCGAATACTTGTTTGTAGGTATTAGTTATTTATCTATGTATCTATGTATGTATGTATGTATGTATGTATGTATGTATGTATGTATGTATGTATGTATGTATGTATGTATGTATGTATGTATGTATGTATGTATGTATTACAGAAAAAATATTTTCACAAATTAATTGATTTAATTAGTTTCAGATTAAAATTTAATGAATTAATTAATTGATTCAACTATTTGTTTTATTTGGATTTTTTATTGTTCCCATTTTTAATGGCAAAATCATAATTTTCCATATATAGATTTCTCACTCATAAAAAAAGTTCATTGAGATGCATTAATAGACTGACTTATAGTGCGCTAGTCTATCAGTCTAGAGGTTGAGGGTTCGATTCCCAGAAGAATAAAGAAAAAAATTTAATATTTCAATCTATACATATAATTCAATACATCTATTCATATAATAAAACTCTAACAGGATCATTTCTTTACATGAAATAAATTTCTAAAAATTTTGGTGCTGGTGCAGTTAGTAATGAAATACAAAACAGAAATTTTTATAATTTTTGTCTGTCTGTTTGTGTTCGCATCACGCAAAAACTACTGGATAAATTTTAATAAAATTTTGTGAAAAGGTATCTTATTATCTCAATTCAAATATAGGATACTTTTTCCCATAGAAATATCTCGCTTCTAAAAAAAAGTAGGGAAAAATAGTGAAAGTAGGCAATTTTAGCGATTCAATAGTACTGTAAACTTGGCAGCACCTTTTATGTTAGTGGCAAATTTTTAACACTATTCACAGAACTCTTTAATAATTTTAGAATTTTATAAAAAGCCTATGTTGCTGAGTAATTACCCAGGGATGGGTACCTTTTTATAAAGTAAACGATACATACATAAACGATATCTGAAGCACTATAAAAGTAAGAATTTTAAAAGTTGATGTAGATTACTTTTAAAGGAAAATCGAATAAAATACTGTAAAGATGCTGACGAAGTAGCAGACACAGCTAGTTAAAAATAAGTTTAAAATATTTAAAAAAATTACAGCTACAATAAAAATAATCTTCTCCAAAACATTTTTGGTACAAAGAGCCTTCTAAAAGACATTAAATTTAAGGCCTTTTAGAAGACACTTTTCGAAAGACCTGCTGGAACGCTTGCCGGCAGAAGGGAGTGTGGAAGGCCTGCTCTGCAATGACAACTTGTGTAAAAAAGATATGAGAATGGATGGCCTTGCGACTCCAAAAGGAGCATATAGGCCTTCTAGAAGGCCTTCATAGTCCTTCTTTTCACCACTGGCTTTATGGATATAAGAATGGCTTGTTAGTTCGTAGTGCTGTTGTAGGTATTGGTTGATGGTTTTATATTATTTGAATTCCTTTATTGCCAACCATCAATAAAAAATAGCAAAATCAACAACAACAACAGCAAGAGCAACAGCATTATTAACATTGATTTCAATGTATATTTTTATTAGAAATATTTATTGATATGGATTTGAAATTGTTTGCTATGAGGCAATTTTTACATTTATTTCTTATTTATAGTATTTCCTTTGCTTTAGAACTAAATATTTATATGACTATAAACCTTCAAAAAATCTTTTTTCGCCTAGAAATATTTTTATATGAATGGATGTGACAACTGGCAAATTGGTTAACTCCATTTTATAATAAAGTATAACATAGCGTTAATTTAAAAAGGCTTTTGATATACTTATACATAAGTACTGGTAGTTCTTCAAAACTTATTTCGTGATCGTCTATTGAATATTTTAGTCCAACTCATTAAATATATTTTTCTGATTCCATGCAGTCTTTTAAATTTGTCATAAAAATATATTTTTTTTTTATTCTTTGCCATTGTGCATCACATCCATTAATGACAACCAGCTAATAGCCACTAAATTGCAATCATTTCGTAAAGTCTCTATGGTATATGTTTATTGTCTGCGTGTGTATGTATTTGTTTGCAGCGTATACATGCGTGTACATTTATATGTGTGTGGGAATATCTGTGCCTATGAATATTTCCTAGCATTGCTAAAAATAATTGGTTGTCATTTAAAATTTGTGGCTAAAAGAGGTTTCTTTTATACTGAACTTTCAACACCGCTGTGGCATTTTTCAGTTACATTTTTAAATGCATTTTACCGAACAGTGGGTTAAAGGAAAAATATGATTTAATAAGAAATAAAACTGGAGCGACCTACACTCAACTTTACCATACCAAATGGAAACATTTATTTTTATGGATACATTACATAAAGAATAAAAGTTCAAAGAATATTCGAATCGAAAAATTAATGATTTTCGGTTTGGGGTGTTAAGAAAACTACCCCTTACCCCTTCCCGTTTACGCTCAAAATTTATACAGCTCTTCATCTGCATAAATAAAAGGCACATACTGAATTTCATTTTGATATGTCATACAGTATGACCTGTAGAGCGTTTACAAAATTTGGGAGTAAGTAAACTACCCCTCGCCGCTTCCCGATTATGCCCAATATGTATACAACTCTTTTTCTCCATAAACCAAAGGTGCATGCTAAATTTCGTTTTAATATGTCATACGGTATGATCTGTAGAGCGTTCACAAAATTTGGGGGTCAGGAAACTATCCCTTGCTCCCTTCCGATTATGCCCAAAAACTATACAGCTCTTCATCTCCATATACCAAATCCACATAGTAAATTTCATTTTGATATGTCAAACGGTATGACCTGTACAAACTCCACAAAAATTGTCGGATACACACCCACCCATCCATCATTTCCCATTATCGCGAAAATAGTCAAAATGGATTCAGGAGATCTCAAAACGTATAAAACCGTAAAAATCCCGACCTCGAATTTTTTCATGATTACTATACTTTACCTTATACTACGTATGGTAAAGTAAAAAATAAAAATATTATTGGAAAATATAAAACTTATTTTCGAAAACTGCTTGAAAAATCTCTGCTTTTGGGTTTAGATAATAATGAAAAATATTAGTCATTAGTGTTAATTATCATAATTAATTTTCAACTGCACTTATTTTTAATTGTTGATTTTTTTGTGATGACAACACTAGCTGCGTAGCTTCAGGCTTGCATGTTGAAAACGATCCGAGTTTTTAGTGGGAATCGAACTCGCAACCCCCATGCTGATAGACCAGAGCACAACCAATCAGCCTATGGTGGCACTTTTCGGTTGATATATTTTTTATATATCAACTGAAAAAGGTTTGGAGAATTATTATTATGAATAAATATTCTTTTAACTTAGAGAAAATAAAAGCAACTCAAATCTGTGGCCAAATTGCGGCATTCGATATCGATCGAAATTTCTATTGAAATTCTATTGAGAAATCGATGGATATTGAATGCTATAATTCCCCAATATGGTATGATGTACCGCCCTGAGAGGGTTTCTGGTTCGTCAGCATTACTTTCAAAAAATATGGACTGATAACTTTATCAGCCATAATTCCACAGTAAACCGTGCAACTGAGAGGGCATAATTGTGGCTGATTCATTGCGCTAGGATTTTGGGTACCCCAAATTAAGCAGTTCTGGTTATTGAAATGTCCATTTAAACGAAAATAAGATTATTAAAAAACGAGATTGTTCAAAAAGTATTTTGAGAAGTTGAATTTTTACGCATTCTTGTGTTAAATTTAATAACTTTATATATTTTTTATTAAATTATTTACTACCTGCAAAGACAAAAACTGTGAAAATCCAAAAGTTGTAAGCAAAAGTTTACCCACCCTGTAGTTTTTAATTATCAATCGGGTAGCAGAAATCGTTGAGAAAATAAGGACGTTAAAAAGAGGTCCCTAAAGTTAGTATATTAAATAAAAATATACGGGAGACCTTATGGTAAATATCTGCTCAGTCCTCAGTGACTCTATACATATAATAAAACAGTAACTTATTTACTGTCTGTCTGTCTGTTTGTGTTCGTATCACGTAAAAACTACTGGATGCATTTTAACAAAATTTTGTGAGGAGGTACCTTCGTATCCTGATTACAATATAGGATACATTTTTTCGCAAAATTATCTTATTTCCAAGAGAAAGTGTAGAAAAAGCAGTGAAAGTATGCAATTTTAACGATATGCATACTTTAAGGCGCATATATTAGTAGGGATCAGACCCTTTATAAAAGTAAATACATAAACCATAACTGAAGTACTAAAAAAGTAAGGATCTTTGGTGTGGATTGCTCGAAAAAAAAATCAAACAAAATATGGTAAGGACGCTGACGAAGTAGCGGGAACAGCTAGTATTTACATATTAAACTATGCCAAAGCTGGTATAAAGTTAAAAAAAAAACACAATTTTTTTTTTTGGTTTTTAATTTTTTGTTACCCACAGTAACTTGTCATTAAAGAAATAAATCCGTGCCGTCTGTTTATGCATTTGAATTAAAGCATGCACAATCTCATATGAAGTCGTATGAAATGAGTGTAAATGTGTCGTGTGTAAACGTAGCGGTTCGTTGACTGTCAGAATATGTGAATGAATAAAAGAGTATGTCAACAATCATTTGTTTAAATGAATGTGGTGCCAGACGGGTAAATGTGTAGATTCGGACATTAGGAGGACTCAAAAATATTTTTTTTTATTTCCGGAAAATATCAGCAGTAAATGTTAAAAATGGTCAACGGAGATAAATTTTGTTTTATTAGTCCCGTTCCAAACTTGCAATTTTTGTTTCTAAAACATTTTGTCCAAACTTTAAAAATTGTGTTTCTGACGACTGTATACTTTTTTACAGCCATTTTCATGTCGAAGAGAACAAACAACAACAACAATATAGAGTCACAGCAGATTTTAATGTACATTTTATTTAATCTCCCAACAACAATTATATGTGTTGCAGAAACAAAAGTTGCAAGTGTGGAACGGGACTTACCAAATTGTATTTAAGAGAATTTAAATCTGTAAAGTTTAACGTTAAAAAACGCTTTAATTTTGTATATAAAACACGGAAATTTTTTAAAAATTATTTTTTTTCCATACAAAATGTTTTTATTCTTCAACGTTTCATTTTATTAAATGAGGCCCTTAAAGTCGATTTTGTTTAAATCATTATGCAATAAAAATGTAAGTCTAAATTAGGAAGGTTCTTCTTCTTATATAAGCCTACCTCCTATCGGAGCATAGGGCCTCGAAAATTAGTAAGGTTAGTGATAGTTAAAACTAGTTAACATTCCAAAGGCCCATTGGTCCATTGTGCATCGTATTTATTATTTTCCGGAAAGAACTCCCAGATTCTATTCTTTGAAATGGCCACATTATTTTCATAAAAAAATCTGACCGCTTAAATAAATTTGCATCTTCCGATATCGTCTAATCCATGATGGAATAGTTCACCCAGCCAACATCAGATACAGAAAATTATAACCCAAAAATACCATAAAATGTATTTTTTGTGCTTTAGTTAACTCTTAAGCATAATTTCGGTTTAGATTGTCTGCAGCTAGCTATTCGCTGGTGCCATCCTAATTTGATTACTTAATTGTGCGTTAGTGCGTATGTGTGTGTCTAGATTGCATATTTTTGTTTTGTGGTCAATAATTAATGATCAATTGCAGCGAAATAAATTTATTTCAATTTATCAACAGAATAGCATACTTTTAGGCCTGTTGTATAACAATTATTGCGCATGCAAATTAAACCTACTCACACATGCATGCAAGTTTCTAATGAAACATGCATAAGCTTGAATATTCCAAATATTTATTTCAAATTCGTGTGGCTGAAATTGTTTTAATTTAAAAATTTTAAAATTTTTAGTGCGTGTTTTAATCTTTAAAATCCACAAACTAAATTTTCACTTTTTTAACGTATTTTAAATTTTTTTCTATGTTGGCTTATTTGCGTGCCCTTACCCAAAATGCACTTCACTTTTTTGATTATTTTTCAAAAAGAGGTTCAGTTGTTCAGTTGTTTTTGAAAATTGTAAATATTAGGAAACTACAAATTGTACGAGTATTGCATTAAACACATAGACGACAGCATGCTACCGACTACATGTTGTCAAAACTAAAATACACACGTTTATATGAAAACGATTATTTTATAATCGACATTTTTTTCCTTATTCAACAGAAGACAATAACACAAAATTAAAAATTACTAATTTATTTACAACTAGCAGTGACCGCCACTTCGTCAGCGCCCTAACAATATTTTTGCACTTCAACAACAGTGTCAGAGTTTGCTATGTAGCTGTCATCTTCCATGTAATTAAGTAACTTACTACACGACAACAATTATAGCCAACGGCATTTGTAGTCGTGAGCGGTGTAGCTGCTGTCGTCTATTTGTTTAATGCATAGCTCTTGAATATTCTTTACCCCCCGTCTACATTAGATATAAAATGATAAACAATAACACTAAAATCATGTTAGTATTAAGTATAGAATGCCCTTGTTAATGTTTTTTCCATATCTTAATATTGTTGTTAAAGATTATGGTATAGAAGCTGTTTTATAACATGACGATGTTGATGTTATATTTTAGTTTAACAAATTAATTTTCAAACAGAGCCATCTGTTGCGCAACCGTACTATTACTATCTGCTGTGTAATAACTTTTCAAGCAACATTAATGGAAAGCAGAAAATTATGTTTAAACAGAAAATGATATAAGCAAGTATTTGTCACCTATAACATCGTGAACAAATTAATATCGTTGCTCTGCCGCTGTTTTGTTTATGTCTTTTTGAAATCGCTGACTAGTGGATACGGAGTGTTAAGGCTTTTAAAGCCTAAGAAACTTTTAAAATTACTGTTGGATATTAACATAGATTCCGTTCAATAATGAATGCATTTTAAAGCACTTATACGCCGGCTATCGTATATATTTTTGTGCACTATTTTTTTTTTTTTTGTAATAATAATAATGTTGAGTTTTCTGAAAATGTATTTTATTCGTACATATTTATGGTTATATTGGTTGGCTTTGCGTTGTTGACCATAATGTGTTGCTATTGTTTAATTTTAAAATGTTTGTTGTTATTGCTGTTGCCTTTCGACTGCCATAATAGCAGCAGTAATATCTAAGTAATTGAAGTTGAGGTAATGACAAATAATATTTACCATTTCATGTTCGATATTTTATAAGAATTTTTCAATATTCTCAACCGCATAGTGCGTGCATGAATTAATTGCGGTGACTGTTGTAATGAAAGGTACAACAAAACACCAGCGACCAAAAAACAGCGACAACAGCATTATAAAACAGCTACATAGGCATTATTTAACAAACAAAAAACGTATGTAAATGATTTAAAGTGTAATGGGTATGTGTGTGTGTGTAAGTGTATGTATATGTGTGACATGTGAGTATGCCAACAACTTTGCTTTTCGCAGTGCGGTAGGTAATTAATAAAAGTTGTTTTTCAAATAAATTAAGTTGAAAGTTTTTTGTTGTTGTTATTGTGGTTGTTGTAAGTATTGTATTGTTATTGCTATTAAAAGCTATCGGTTTGGCTATTAAATTCAAATAAAAATAAGAACTGAAAACCTCTAAAAAAAAATAAAAACTAGAAAACCTACAACAAAATAAATAAATACATACTAGTATGTACATATGTATGTATATATTTTTTACATACATACAGCAGTTACCAAATACCTCAAGCCCTATATTCAAAACCATTTTTTTTCTGTATTTTTGCTGTTGAAGTTGGTATTAGTAAATAAACAAAACTGTGTTAAGAGCCTTTAAATAATAAAAAAAAGGTAAGATTTAAAACGCACCACTTGCTTAGCATTAGCCCTTTGCTTAGGGCATTAGCCCGTTATATTCACGCTGAATTAAGTGCTTTCTAAGTGTATGCAATGAAAAGAAAGCACAAAAACTCTTATTCATTAACCTGTTTTGTTGTGGCCATCAATCCTAAATTTTAAAATAAAATAAATTTAAAATTTATAACAGTAGAGTCCTTAGCAAAGCAGTCCTTAGCTCGTTATTCTGCTACTATTTTTTTTAGATTTAATCTTATTTCCTTAAATGAATCCTTTTTTTAACATTTAAATAAGAAATATTAGCGTAAAGGAATATCGTTAATTTAGTTTAATTTTTTATAGAAAATTTATAGAGCAGTTTTGTTTATTCAAAAAGTTCCTAAGGGAAGTTATCTTAAAGTACCTTTTAAAAAATGCCATTCACAATTATAATAATCATTTATGGTCGAATTCCTATCCCTAATTGTCCTCAGAATTTAAGGAATATTTTTAAGATCAGGAGATTACTTTTTAAGGCACTTATAATGTACCTAGCTATGCCCACACACGTTGTGTGCATACTATCAATATTATTTATCTAAGCCATGTAGCAGAGACAAGATGTAATTAGGAGGATGTTACGGACCGCCAGCACGAGGAAGTGAACTACTGACAGTACCCTCAGCAATATTCTTGTGATTTCTAGTCGACGGTACCTTGGAAAAAAATTATCTTTCTAAAAGTACCTTCTATAAAATACCTTCTAAAAAGTACCTTATGAAACTAACTTTTAAAAAGCGCTGTTTTAAGTACCTGTTTAAAACTTTACCAAAGGTACCTTTTAAAAAATTACCTTTTAGTACATTTAAAAGAAAAAATTTAAAGAGAACTTTTTAAAAAAGATTCTGTTAGTAGAGTACCTTTTTAAAAACACACATATGTTTTTTTAAACAACATTACCTTTTAAGAAAGTAATTTTAAAAGAAGTAATTTTTAAAAAGTAAACCAGGAATTTTTTCAAGAAGCGTTTATTAATAATGTACCATTTTAAAAACAACCTTTTAAAACGGATCCTTTTTAAAAGAACCTTTTAATAAGTAATCCTTTTGCTTTTTTAAAAAGGAACCCTTTTACCTTTTTAAAAAGGTTCCTTAAAAGGTAAAAGGTGCCCTTTTAAAAGGTTCTTTTTTAAAGTGTTTTTTTAAAACAAAATTTTTAAAAGGGAATCTTTAAAAAAGTACCTCGTAAAGAACTTTTAGAAATACCTTTTTTTAAAAAAGAGAAGTAACACTCAGGCATTTAATGCCCATATTAAATGTGTTACTTCCTTTGGAAAAGGATAGTAGTAGATGATTAGTCCCGAATTACATTAAACAACTTTTGTCCCTGCAATCTTTCTCGTTTCTTCTTTAATATTGTGTTTATGTTTATTTGTGTTTATGTCGTGCAATTTTTATTGCATCAATTTGTATGGATGTATACATTTGTTTACAATTTAAACTTCAAATTTAAAACTACGAATGAGAGGACAAAAGGAATTTCAAGAGTACAGACATATGTATACCCTTTTCAATTCCTCTCTCCCCTCTCGCCAACTAATGAGGAATTGCAGCGACAAAAGTTGCATAATGTAACTCGGCACTTAGTGTGATAGTAAAGCTTCTCTTATGGCAATACTGTAATTGCATGTTGTAATTATTTTTAGAACAGTGTTGCAAGCGGTGTTATTTAGGCGAATAAGTTTGAAGCTAGCATAGCCGGCGAAGGAGGGCGCTGTGATATACATTATTATAAAGAGCCACGGCTGAGTATTGCACTCGTGACCATTGCTTAAAGTGGTTTTACACGACGTGTGTTTGTGATATGAGTTGTCAGTTTGATAACCCATATGTAATTTCATGTGTATGTCAAAATAGGCATTTTGCATATGATTTATAATTTTCGCTTTCAAACGTACATGCGTAATTACATCTGAAATAACCTATAATATATAATTTTTCGGCCATACAGTTTTGTATTTCCAACCACAGCTGATGCAAATATAGTTCTTTTGCCACGCTTTAAGTGCTTTTGGCCTCGAAAAACCTAAAATAGCAAAATATCAAGTTGGCATTACAGGATGTCAGATGCTTTGTTACATCAAAATAGAACACGTTCTAAATGAAAAATGTCATATGTATTGTACACATGGAAAATAAACATGTTATGTTTGAAAGCGTTCACACGAAGTGTTTAGAATTTACACATGGAAAAGTGACAAGTCATATGACAAATACACGTCGTGTAAAACCACTTTTAGTAGTACGTAGTGTAAAACCACTTTTAGTACCTTTCAAAAATATAATATTTTATTAAAGTAAAACCCCCTTTTAAAAATACGCTTTAAAAACAGTACCCTTTAAATATATATCTCTTAAAAAAATATTAGAAAACTAACCTTGAAAAAAAAAATACTTCTTTAAAATATAGTTTCTAAAAAAATACGTACTTTTTTAAAAAAATGTTTAGTACCTTTTCAAAAAGTACCTTGAAAAAGTACTTTTTTTATTAAAATATCTCCTGCAAAAGACCTTTTTAAAATATGTTAGGTTTTAAAAGGAATCTTTTTAAATTGATTTTAAAAATTTAAATGGTGTCTTTAAAAAATATCTGCTAAAAATAGCTTGTCCAAACTAGCTTTGGACAAACAATTTATTTAAAAATGTGTAAAAATAATTTAAAGTAAGTTAACTATTAACACGTAATTTATAACTGTTATACATAAAATCAAATATTCTGGCAGCGCCAAAATTTAGAAATAGCGCCAAATTAAAGGGAATTTTGTTCGATGTTACCTAAAATGGCAATTTATTTTTCTTTGTATATTTACATGAATTTTGATCCTTGTTGAGGCAACGAGTCTGCAAAAAAAAAAGATAATTAATTTACTTACCTTAAACCTGTGTAAAACTTAACCTAAACTTACCAAACTGAATTTGTTAAACCTATACCTATAGAGAAAGAAAATAAATACTTACCTTGAAGTGTAAAAATAACTACCTACCATCCTGAAATAAAGAATTATTTATGGGTAACCTGAAGATTATTATTACTAATTTATTAAAATCATTGCGGAAAAGGTGAGATTGAAATACCCACATCTTTAGTGATAAAATTTCCCAATTTCCCCACTTATAATTGCTCCAAACGAGCGATTATATATCAAGAATTATCTCTTACAGATTGGCCCGGCAAGAAAAGAACTTCCCCTACTCTGCTCAATCTTTAATAGAGAAATTAATAAAATACAAAAACTCAATTGTATTCATAGCTGGTAACTCTTACAAAAAAATTTTACTTCGAAAAGATCCTTTTTCTGAAGGTCCAAACTTAAAATAAAATTTTAATAAAATATTTTTCACACTGACAGTATTTTAAAAAATATAAAACAAGGGGTTAGAAAGTCCAAAGGCGAAATTTAAAAAGTGTAGCTTTAAAAAGAATTATCCTTAATTTTAATAAAGTTTTTCTTTGTGTAATTTGTAAATTTAATTAACTGTAAAATTAGAATTTTTTTTTTTGTGTTTAATTGTGTTTTGAACACTCTCCCCCATTAGTGCTGAAAGAAAGCACATAAATTAAAAAAAAAAGATCTCATAAAAAAGTTATCTTGACAATTAGCTTTGCTAAACCTTGTTTGAGTATTAAATTTTTGAAAATAAGGGGGCGTCGTCATTAGTGTTTGTAACATGTTAAATGATAAATTTTACAAATACACAAGTATTGGTGCTCTTGTTTCAAAATTAGTAAATCAATGTGATAAAGTCATAATAAATATTTTAACAATTTTGTCTTTGTTCATTTGAACTTGTTTTATTTATTTGTTTTATGTTGGAAATTAACACAATTTTGTAATTTAGCTAATTATTAATAAATAAATGCAGACAGAGCTGCAACAACTGTTTGCAGCAAGAGAGCAGAATTAAAAATTTATTAAAACAGAAAGCAAAGTATCTTTAATTTTCCCGTATCTATGTTAATTAAAATGTATTTAGCAAAATTTTTTTCCAACCATTAATACTTTTCAAGATTACTGTGAACGTATGTTCTATTTTTTGCGACCTTTTTATGTATTCCATCTTGCTTTTTGGTACTTTTGGCTGATGTAGAATCTGAAACTTTATCATTAATAATTGCTTAAGCAATAATCTCCCAGTATAAAAATGACCCTTATTTTTAATGAAACTACAACAACATAGGCGAAGCTACAAACAAAAGATATTAGGAAGAAAAAAGCTAAAAATTAGGAAAACGTTTTTTTGCCCTCTTTATATTTAATTTTTTTTTCCCAAAGATTTGTTTGCAAAAGATACTGACTGACTGACTGACTGGTACAACCAACAGAAGAAACATTAAGAAAAGTTCAAATGAAAATTTCATTTGTGAAATGCATTAAAATAAATGCTTAACTTTGTGATAAAGTTTCTAATTTTTATTTCTTTTTTACTTTTTCATTTTTAGCAGTTGCTCTTTGCCGCTGTATGCCAAAGTGGCAAATGGTTACAAAGAACATTGAAAAAAAAAATCAAGGGTTCTTTTAATTCTATTTTGGGGCAAAATTATCACACATGAAACTTAATAGCTGTAGAAAGCAATAAAAATATTAATTAGAAGGGAACGTACCCCTCGTTTAGTGGCAATTAACACGTGCAAGCATTTATTCAGTTCGAGGTTTTCTGGTGGTAAACAAACACTAAGGTCAAAAACATCCAAAACAAAATTAGTTTTTTTACCCCTTCATAACACCCCATCTTCACAAGATATCAATTTGAACAAGACATAAACATAACGCCGGCAGAGCAACGGTTTTTTAGTAATAACGAATGGGCAACAGATGGCGCTGTTTGAAAATAAATCTGCCAAACTAAACAAAACAATAATGTCATAGTCATATTATAAAATAGCTTCTATAACAACTGTTTTAACAGCCATGATAAGACGTGGAAAAAACATTAACATGGGCAGTCTACACTTAACATTAATATGGTGCTAGTGTTAATGTTTATCATCTCTAATGTTTATCATGTCTAATGTACTATGGTAAGTTACTATGTAGACATTAGAGTTGTGTAGTTCATGTACTAACTAGTTCAGTTGAACTAATTACTCAAATGACCTAAGAGGGCTGATCATCATACTGAGCTCATGTCAGCTCCTTAGTATAATTCAGCTCCTTAGTTAAGTTCAGCTCCTTAATTCAGTTATTCTCATTAGTTCACTTCAGCTCACTAGTTCAGTTAGGTTCTTCGTTCAGTTTAGTTTAGCTCATTAGTACACTTCAGATCACTAGTTCACACAGCTCCTTAGTTTAGGGTAGCTTAGCTCATTAGTTTGGTTCAGCCCATTAGTTTAATTCAGCTCATTAGTTCAATTCAGCTCGTTGGTTGACTTCAGCTCATTAGATCGTATTCCTTTTTTGTTTGTCAGTAAAAAATGCTTTGTTGAATTTTCTAAAGTACGTATCTAACAGTTATTTCGAATAACTGTTAGATACGTCCGTCCGCCCGTATATCTGTCTGTCTGTCGGTACCTCTGTCTGTCTACTTTTCTTTTGCGTTCGTATCACGTAAAAACTACTGGATGGATTTTAAAAAAATTTTGTGAGGAGGTACCTTAGTATCCTAAGTCCAATATAGCATAATTTCTTTCTGCAAAAATATCTTATTTCCAAGAGAAAGTGGAGAAAAAGCAGTGAAAGTAGGCAGTTAGTTGTATAGAAAATAAATAAACCATAACTGAGGCGAAAGCATAGCTTAAGACGGCACTAAAACAGTAAGGGTTTTTGGTGTGGATGGCTTTCAAAGTAAAATCGAAAAAAAAAATTTTGCAAGAACGCTCACGAAGTGGCGGGTACAGCTAGTCTTAGATAAACAAAGACCTCATGCATAATTTTTGTTTATATAGCTGCACTATGGGGACAATTATAAGCTTTTTTGGCAACCCTTACGTATTTTTTATAGTCATGACAGTATTATAAGGTGTCAATGCAGGGTTAGACGGATACTAACTGACAGTATTCAGTCAGAACCGGAACATGTAATGTGCAAACACCAAAAACCTAAAATATGCCAGATTAATTTAAAGAAGACCTTAGACAAAAAGGCATTGGATACTATTAATGCAATGTAAACTTTTCCAGGTGCCAGGACAAGGAAACGAAAAATATGATCTGAGAAAGTTTATGCTCTGCGTGGCATCTGACTAAGGATCAAAGCCAAATACGTAGTACGTAATTACGCAAACACAGTGATCAGAGAAAATACCGACAACCATCAATCACTAAAAACTAAACCCCTAATGATTGCACAAAATTAGTAATGAATAAATGGGTTGTGAGTTGTTATCCCAAAACAGTTCTATAATCTGATTTAAATTCCTCCTTCTAAATTTTTAAAAATAAACATATTATGGTGCCATGTGATCACATGGTGCAATATATTTAATCTAATTGATTATAAATAAAAAATTTTAGTTCGACCCATCCCACAAAAAAAATATTACAAATGCAGATTAATTTTTATTTTTATTTTTATAGAAATATGAATGTTTAAACATGCATACACAAACATATACATATGTATGTATAAACTCTTATAATCAAATTTACTGTTTTTGTGGCTGCTGTTGTATGTTGCTGTTGATCTAAATATAATTTAGATCTTTTATTATTTTTAAGCCAAAATGAACAAAATTAAATTTAAGCTCAAATTGACAGAGTAAATCAACAAAATTTTATCAAAAAAAAGCAGATATTCATACATATATGCATACATACATATATACATACATACATACATACATACATACATACATACATACATACATACATATATTTGATTATGCAAGCATTAAAACATAAACGCATACATATGTATGTATGTGTCTATACATTCCCTGAAGGAAATTTGGGGCACCCATGTCACCACTTTTGTCAACTATTATGGTGACTCTTTGGCGACATTGTCAACAAATCGTCTACATTTTTATATTTGAAAAATATATGTTTATTTTAAATATTCAAAAAATTAATATAAAATATGTTTCAAATCATCAAAACGGCATAACACCTAACTGGACATTCTGGCGGAGTATAAAGTTTTGCTAGACAGAATTGTTAAGTAAAATATGGTTGCTACAAACCTTATTTTTCCCAAGTAGGAGTGAGTAACAAGTAAAAGAACTGGACGCTATATTAGCCATTAGAAAAAAGAGAGATTGCGTGATTATCCATATGTGTTGAAAGTTTTAATAGGTAAACAGTTTGTTGTTTGTTTTAAGTTTTGTAATATTTTGACAATTATTTTTTTTTTATAATATTTAGATGTTATTTCAACTTTTAGTGAATTTAGTGATTTCAGCGGCAAGCAAGGATACTTTTTAAACAAATAGGTCGAGACAAAGCAAAATCAAACGGAAAACAAATGGATGAAGACACTTCAAACAAAGATTAATTTTTAAAATTTTTTTAACTGAAATTATTTATAATCCATACTCTTAACAATCTTATTGAATTGTTCGTAATAATTAATTTTAACTTATGAATTGTTCATATTAACATACGAAAAATTTAAATTTTTTTATTTTATGTTAGAAAACTGTTATGAATTAGTACTTTTTAGTCATTTATTCATTTTTTAATAAACCCACAAAAGTTAAGAAAATATGCATTTTCATTGTCCAATCTATTTCAGAAAAGTACCAAAAGTGTAGACTAGAATTACTAAAATGTACTAGTGAATCACTAGTTCCGATGTCTACATATGGTCCCAAAAGAACTACCTAGTCAATAGTACCAACGTCAGTAGTGGATTTTCAATGACATGCACATGTTAAATGTCTATAGTAAATAGCATTGTCTGGGGTATAATGACACTAGTACTGGTGACTGTGTCAATAGTAAGTCAGTACAGATTCACTATTGACATTTCCTGCAGGGTTATTTTTAAATATACTAAATTAAATATACTACACGCACAAACGTGTGCACTTAAACATTTTTATCAGTTATTACTTATGCTTTAATAATATAAATAAAACATAATACTTCTTTACCATATTTAAATCTACTTAGATATGAAATCTATACATATAATAAAATAGTAACTCATTTCCGTCTGTCTGTCTATTTTACATTTGTGTTCGCATCACGTAAAAACTACTAGATGGATTTTAACGAAATTTCGTGAGGAGGTACCTTAGTATCCTGATTCCAATATACGATACTTTTTTCCCCAACGGTATCTCATTTCCAAGACAAAGTGGAGAAAAAGCAGTGAAAGTACGTGTTTTCCGTTTTATAGGTACATACTGAAATTAACGCTTTAAAACTGGGATATCTTAAAAACTATTACGTAATATAGGGTTTTTCAGTAAGAGCGCTACAAAAGTTTTTTTTTAATAAAACAAAAACGGTTTTGGATATCAATGAAATTCTTTATTCCTGTAAAAGCACGTTCGATGCCATTATGTATGGAACTCGATTTTTTTTGCATGACCACCGCGGCCACGCTTGCAGAAGTCCAGACAGTGAACCCAGTTTTCGACAGTTTTCAAGCATAAATCGGCTGATACTGCTGCAATTTCACGTTCGATATTCGTACGAATTTCATCAATCGTCGCTGGCTTGTTGGCATAGACTTGATGTAGCCCCGACTGCGCCATTTCGTGAGAGAACACGTTCTCCAAACTTGGTTGAATTTCGGTAGTAAATCTTAATAATTTCGACTCGTTGTTGGCTCGTATCTCTTTCCATCATGTAATGGCAAACCTTACTGAAAAAATACATATGTCAAAAGAGCGGCAAGAAATATGACGTCGACTGCTGTACCTGTCGCTCTACCTTTGTAGCGTCCCTGTTGTAGAACTTTATTAGGCGCCAATTAAATAAAATTTGTATTTGATTTGTACTTTTACTTTGTGTAATTATTTGTGGAAATATTTAAAACGCCTTTTACAGAGCTTTAAAATAATTTTTAGAATTTCTTATAAAGTTTAGAATTTTATCCAGGGTGCCTTTATATAAAGTAAATACATAGAGATGAAATTTGAAGTCCAGCTTAAGTTTGTTTAATTCTCTCTAACAATAATAATTAAAATTACAAATTAGGTGATTAATAATACAGAAAAATTGGGAAAATTTAATTTTAGACACCAGCAGAATGGAATGCATTTTCTAGACAGCTACGTCCGTCATCAGCACTCTTCGTATCTATCTACTTTGGGTAGTGTTTGGTTGTAGGCATCATCTATTTAACTCGGATAAAGGAATACGAGAAAAACTGTATTCCAACATCAAGCATCAGTTGGTGAGAACTAAGTCTACCACTACCTAAAGCTTCCCTCCTGTTTAATATCACACTGTGTAATTTTTTAAGTCATGGCAAAATAATCATATACGGACACCACTACGTCATAAAAGACCAAAAAAAAAAGACCCCTGTCTCCCAGTTTTGCCCAAAGTACTCCAGGTTTTTTTTATGGGCCCTCAAAGATGTGGGGCCTCGATGCAAAAATTTTGCAAAAATGATCATTTACTCAAGCTCATATTTTGCAAACCGTTTGAAATTTTGATATACTCTCTGAGGCAAAGTTGTAGCTCTTGTCATAAAGTAATATAAAATCATATAAAATCAAAAAAACTTCATCTTCAAGGACAAAATCGCAAAAAAACTTTAAAAAATTCAATACCTTTTTTCCCCTGTTTAGGTCCATAGGTAGCAAACCGTTCAAAATTCAAGGAAACAATCAACTACAAAAATGAACCTAAGATCTCAATAAACAATTTTCTAGAACATATGAACTTCCTAGGAATGATTCTTAACACCGTTTAGGTAGCGCTTAGGTAGCCGCAAAAGTGAAAAACTTTTGAGACAGGGGTCTTTTTTTTTGGTCTTTTATCACGTAGTGGTGTCCGTATATGGTTATTTTTTTCCGTGCTGCACTGTGTATTTTACTTTAATATTTACCACCTTATATTTGTTGTTGCTTCAGCCAACCTTCAGTTAGCATTGGAAGCTACTTTTTGTTTATTTGTTTTCTTCCAACATTCGTTTTTACTTTACCATACGTAGTATGAGGTAAAGTATAGTAATCATAAAAAAAATCGAGGTGGGGAATTTCGACGGATTTATACGTTTTAAGGTCTCCTGAATCCATATTGATTATTTTCGCGATAATGTCTATGGGTGGGTGTGTGCCTTTGGTTTATGGAGGTGAAGAGCTGTATAAATTTTGGGCATAATCTGGAAGGGGCAAGGGGTAGTTTACCTAACACCCCAAACCGAAAATAATTAATTTTTCGATTCTATGCGGGTTGGTGTGCCCTAACACGACACTCCCCATCATAGTAATTTTAAACTGACTTTGAAGTTTCGTATGTTTCGTTAATTTACATTGCTCTGTGGGCCATCGCTAGACCTCTTCTCAACTCAGTTTCTATAGCCTCAAAAGGTTTCGAGTTTAATATGTTTATTTCGTGCATTTCTACAGCTTCAATGGTAAATGTTAATTCATGTATTTTTTGCCGGTTGATAGAAATAATTTAGTTACAAAAAATATATGCATGAGAGTTTCGTATATGAAAATTAAAAATTTGCAAACTAACAATTATTTCTGTAAGTGTATTTTTTTATTTATTTGCATCAAACATCAACTTTGGAAAAGTTTGCGATACAAATCGAAAGGAAATAATTCAATTTTGATGATGATACAAAACGGAAAATAATAAAAATCATGGGATGAGTAGAGGAAAAAGAAATCAACACACAACAGTCTAACACTCACACACACACACACACACACTCATATACATATATTTATTTACACAACAATAATATTACTGGCAATGCAAAAAATAGAAAAAGGTCACATAAAAAATTTTTTTTAAAAAAATATTAAAACTTTACTACATCATCGTTATAGTCATGATTATTATCAACATCGATGGAAAACGACATCCAAGTTATCCTTATGCAAGGATGTATAGAGCTTTAATGGTTTTTATACATATGTGTGTGTTTGTAAATGCACTAGAGCGTGTGTTTGTATTGTTGCATGTGTGTATGTTAATTTTATGTAAATGATGTTTTTTTTACTGCTGAATTTATTTTGTTTAGTTCTAGTTTTTTTTTGTACATTTTTTTTTATTATAACAAAAGTTTATTGTTTAGTGACAAGCCATCAAACAAAATAAACTTGTAACATTTCAATCTTTTTTTATGTTTTTTGTTGCTGTGCTTAACAAAACTTTACGAGTTGTATCTTGTAAATACCACAACTATAACTGGGTTTTATTAACTTCTTTATACAAGTAAAATAAGTTAGAGTATATTTAAGAGCTGTATTATCCTTTCCAACAAAATTACAAAATACACAAATACAAAAAAAAAAAAAAAATGATGTATAACATGTAAGTGTTTTTGTTGTTGTTTATTTTGCTTCTTAAATATTAAATAATGCACAAGAACAAGAGCAAGACTCGTTAAAAAGGGCAAAACTTTTTGCTAGAAAGGACAACAACGGTGTTGTTTGCAGTGCTGCTTTTAGGCGCCCTTACTAATAACAACAATAATATCTCACACACACACATACTCGTGCATTAACTTTAATTTTATATTTAATATTATTATGGAAAAATGAAATAAAAACATCATCATCATCATTCATACAAAAGAGTCAAACGAAAGAAGGCAAAGGAAAAAAAATGGTTAAGTAAGTAAAACTAGTCTCTAGGGACTCTAGCCACAGCACAAAACACTAAGAATAAATTTAGAAAAAAAAAGAAAAAATAAAAAATCTTGAGCAAGTCTAACTACAAGCTTTTAATGTTTTTTTAATAGTTACTTAGGTCCGGCTGGTGTATGACAACAGTTTTATGGCTTGGGGATTACTTAGTCCTTAAAGAAGTTTGATATAGATTTTTTTTGTTATTATTTCTTATCGAAATACAAAACAAATAAAAAACCAAACTAGCAGTATAAACAAGCAATAATAAATGTCAAAAGTTGTTAACCAAACAATAGGTTGCAAGGATTTTAAAGAGTTTTACGTTTGAGTTTTCAAGGTAAACTTTCAATATTATGTGAAACACTTAAACGATTGTGCGTTTCTAAGCCCTAAGCCATGAGATTTGAAAAATTTTCGATCGAAAAGGAAGGAAATGGAAAGTTTGTTACTGAAAAAAAATCTGCAGAACAATTTTTTTTATTTCTTTTCATATAAAACCAGCTGTGCCCGCCACGTCCTACATAGGGGTATTTGCCAATCTAGCAGGACATTACTTTTTTAGTTTACATTGGCTCTGAATGGATTAATGAAACTTGGCAGAAAAACCTCTTATGCTTATAGGCTGTTAAAACTATAAAATAAGATAAATTGGAGCAAGGAGAAAAAAGTTCCCCTTAGAAGAACTAATCCTAACTCTGAAAAATGCAAGTTTTTTTTTTAAGTTTTCTCATACTTTTGTTTAGCAAATGCTAATAGTAGGCAAATGTTCAAAAACCTAAACTTGGACCCTGTAGATTCAAACAAGCCATTTTTAGCCCCTCCCCCTTTTGTGGGCGGTAACATAAAATATTATTACTTGTGCTTGAGTTTTGGTTCATATATTTCATTTATACAGAGGTATCCTTCCTTGGATAAAATTCTAAAATTTATATAAAATTATGGCAGAGTTCTGTAAATAGTGTTTAAAATTTTCCGCTAACAAAAATAAAAGGTGCTGCCAAGTTTGCACACTTTCACAATTTTTTCTCTATTTCCCCTGGAAATAAGATATTTTTGCGAAAAAAAAAATATTCTATATTTGAATCAAGATACTAAGGTACCTATTTATAAAATTTTATCAAAATTCATCTACTAGTTTTTCGTGATGCGAACACAGACAAACGGACAGACAAAAATTCTAAAAATTGCTGTATTTTCTTCCATTTCGATTACTAACTACATCAGCAGCAAATTTTCCAAAAATATTTCATGTACATAAATAATGGTGGCCCTGTTACAGTTTTATTATACATACATACATACGTATTACATATATAGATTCTTGTTCTAATTTTCTTTGTCAGAACAAGTCAAAAAATTCTTGTGTAAATTTATAGCTCTGGTCCTCTAAATGATTTTATTGCAGCCGTTTATAAATTCAAAACCTTATCTTTCATTCTCTACTAATTTTTCGCTTGCTAAACTTTTTCGTTTAATTAGAATCCAATTAGCGCGTGATTTTTAAACCAAAAAAAAGTAATTTCTGCAAATTTCTTATCATTAGTTCATACGCGCACATTAATAACAAAAAATCCTTAAGCAATCCTTAATACTTATGCTGATAATAATTTATACTTTAATCTTTTCCAAAACTTAAAACTTTTCTGAAAAGCATCTTTACCTGCTAAAATACACACATACACTCACACACAAATGATAAGCTCTTGTTATCTCCTAACTAAATCTACTGCTTTAAGAGACGTCTTCAAATTTATACACAAGTTTTATTTTTTTAACTAAATTTTTTTACTACAAATTTTAAATCCTGAATAAAAAACAATGTCACAAAAAACAAAAACGAATTTCTTAAAATCCTGCCAAAATTTTTATAATAAAATGAAATGAAATCTAGATGTAATATAAATAAACTTAAAAAGAGAATAGAATTTAAACTGAACTTCGTTTAAAACACATAAGAAGATTTTTAAAAAAATAGAAGATCTAAAAGTGCACCAAAAATGGCACACACTGGTAAAAGTTTATTTTATTATATTTTTCGCATACTGCTGCTCCAATTTTTCCTCATTGTTTAGCTTTCAATTAATACGAGGGAGGTTTTAGAAGGAGGAGGTTTTTCTGACCTAATAATTGCACTTCTTAAAATAAGGAGCTCCGTAAAATTTTTAAAGTTAATATAAAGTACTTTTTAAATGATAATTTTTTGAAAAGTACCTTTTTAATTAATTAAAAAAAAAAAAAACAACAATCATCAAAAAATATTGAGCCGACTTTTTATATAGTATTTGTTTGACAGGTACATTAACCTTTTAAAAAGGTAATTTTTTTTAAAGGAACTTTACTTTTTTAATTTTCAAATACAGTTAAAAAGGCTACTTCTTTAAGAGATATTTTTTGAAGGAATTTTTTTATAAGATAATTTTTAAAAGTATTTTTAAGAAAGGTACTTTTTAAAATGTACAGCCAAAGTTTGCGAAAATATTTTTAGTAAAAGTTTAATTTGCGTAACATTGTTAAAAAAATATTTTCAAAAAATGTTCTTAATTATAAATAAGGTGTTTTCTTAAAAAGATACTTTTTATACACTACTTGAGAAAGTCGTTCCTAGATAGGTAGTTTTTCAAAATGTTATTTTTACAAAAAGTTTATATTTAAAATTTTTTTTCAAATACTTTCAAAATGGTAATTCTTTAAAAAGTACCATTGAAATGGTACTTTTTTAAAGAATAATCATAAAAAAATTACGCCAACTTTTAACACAGTATTTCTTTGAGGTAGCTTTTTAAAATATGATTTTAAAGATTATGTCTAGACTTCAATTTTTAGATGGTACATTTGTCAAGGGGTAACTTTAGATGGTACTTTTTAAGTTGAACTTTTTTAAAGATTACAACACGTGTATCTTTTGATAACTTGATTTTATGTAAAGTTGTTTTTTGTTAAGCATTTTAAGAGGTACTTTTATAAAGGTATTATTTTAAAAAGGTTATTTTTTTAATAAACTTTACTTTTTTAAGAGGTATTTCTTAAGTGGTACTTTTTGGTAGCACTTTTTCAACTACATTTTAAAATGCTACTTCTTTAAGAGATATTATTTGAAGGAACTTTTTTATAAGATAATTTTTAAAAGTATTTTTTAGAAAGGTACTTTTTAAAATGTACTTTTTAACAGCCAAAGTAATATTTTTAGTAAATATTTTTAGTAAAAGTTTAATTTGCGTATAATTGTTAAAAAAATATTTTCAAAAAATTTTTTCAAGGTACTTTCAAAATGGTAATTCTTTAAAAAGTACCATTGAAATGGTACTTTTTAAAAGAATAACCATCAAAAAATTACGCCAACTATATTTTTGCTTGAGATAGCTTCTTAAAATGTGATTTTAAAGATTATGTCTAGACTTCACTTTTTAGATGGTACATTTGTCAAGGGGTACTTTTTAAGTTGAACTTTTTTAAAGGTTACAACAGCTGTATCTTTTGATAACTTGATTTTATGTAAAGTTGTTTTCTCTTAAGCATTTTAAGAGGTACTTTTATAAATTTATTATTTTAAGATTCTACAAAATCTTTTTTGGAGTTAATAATTCAAAAATACTTTTTTAAAAGTTACATTTTAAAAAAGAGTACTTTTTTAAAGCAGACCTTTTTAAAAATACTCTCTTAAACAATTTTTTTTCAAGTAAGTTTTTAAAAGGTAATTTTGAAATAAAATATTTTTTTTGAAAGATACTTTTTCAAAAAAATCTTTTTTAAAAGGTACTATTTTTAATGATTTTTTAAAGGTAATTTTTTGAAAGTGCTTTCTAAAAAGCCAATAATTTAATAATTAAAAAAAAAAGAATTTTTTAAAAGTCACTTTTTGAATTTTTTTTATTTAGAAATGTTCCATTTAAAAGTACTTTTTTAAAACAGCTAAAGTACTTTATAAACACTTTCCTAAAATATATTTTTTTTCAAGTAATTTTAAAATAGTACTTTTTTAAAAAATACTTTTAAATTTTTAAAGTTGTTTGTTTTTAGGCATTTTTTTAAGCTACTTCTAAAAGGTACTTTTATAAATGTATTATTTTAAAATTCTGCAAAAGTTTTTTCTTAATCAATAGTTAAGAAATACTTTAAATTTAAAGCAGACCTTTTAAAAAACACTCCCGTAAACTATTTTTTATTTCAAGTAATTTTTAATTAGAATATTTTTTTGAAATATATTTTTTCAAAAGATTATTTTTTAAAAGGTACTATTTTTAAAGATTTGTTAATGGTTATTTTTCAAAAGAACTTTATAAAAAGTTAATAATGTAATCATTAAAAAAATACTTTTTTAAAAGTCACTTTTTTAATTTCTTTAAATGTACAATCGAAAAGTACTTTTTTAAAGCAGACTTTTTTTCAAGTAATTTTTTAAAAGGTAATTTTTAAATAGTAATTTTTTTTTAATTTTTAAAGTTGTTTTTTCTTAGGCATTTTTTTATAGTTACTTCTAAAAGGTACTTTTATAAAGGTATTATTTTAAGATTCGGCAAAAGCTATTTTTGTGTTAATAATTAAAAGAATACTTTTTTAAAACTTACATTTCAAAAAAGTACTTTTTTAAGCAGACCCTTTTTAAACCACACTCTTAAACTAATTTTTTTCAAGTAATTTTTTAAAAGCTACTTTGTAATTAGTACCTTTTAAAATAGTACTTTATCAAAAGATATTTGTTTTTTAATTTTTAAAGGTTATTTTTAAAAGATAATTTCTAAAAAATTAATTTTTGAAATGTTTTTTTTTGGAAAAGTTCCCTTTTTTAAACGTAATTTCTAAAGGAGCTGATTTAGTAGGATCTGTTCTTAAAGGGAAGCTTTTAAATGGTGCTCTTCTTAAGGTACCTTTGTAATGATACTTATTTAAAACAAATTTTTTAATGCACTTGTTAATTTTACTTTAGGTACTTTTTTAAAAGAAATATTTTTAAGGTATTTTTTATGTGTAGTTTTCTTTACTTTTTTAAAAGTTTTTTAATATGAACTTATGGTGAAGACGACACTACTTTAAATGGTGCCTTTGTACTTTTTGTGCACCAAATATTTTTATTACTTCCACACAATGCGGCAGTTCAAACAGCGCTTTTTCGATTTACTTTTCGGGTTTTATTATGTTTTATTTTAATAAAAACAATGGCTGTGATTGATAAACTTTTTTTTAACAGTTTGACAATTTATTTTTAACGACGTAATGGAGCTAATAAAAAGGTTGTGTAGTTAAAACACAAAAATTGAGTTTTAGCAAACTCATTGCATTTTCATTCAGTAATTTTGGGATCACCCTCATATATTTTTCTCCTATTTAATAGTGCAGCTATAAAATGGTGCCTGCAACGCGAACAAAAGTTCAAACAATGACGGCAAACCTGATGCATTAACTCTACAATATTTCAACCAGCATTGTTTTTTTCGCTTTTCGCTTTTTTTTTTTGTTTTTTTCTCTACAGCACAAATAACAAAGCCATATAAAAAGTACCGTAAAAAGTTTAAAAAAAAGAGAATAAAGGGGTGGTAAAAAAATTTGATATCCAGAGAATCATAAAATATTTATGCCAATTACAAGCCGCGAAATGAATGAACTAACACACAGATACAATGATATGCCAGAAGCACACACTCTTAAACAGACAAATGTTTCGTCAGCGGATGGAAAAAGTAAACCAAAATAAAGACAAAAAAAAATAAAAGAATAATTCAACTAAAGCTTAAATAAAATTTAATTTTTTTTACTACCACAACGAAATTGGTGTTAAAAGTAGTGCAAGTAACAAGAACGAACATCAGGATTCTTACAAACAAAAGTGACCTGCAATTTTTTTATTTTTTATTTTTAATTTTTTTTTTTTATTTTTTGTAAAGAAAAAGAATGCAAAAGTATAGTGTAGAATTGACTAAAAATAAATTTAAAAAATGTGTTAATTTTGTATATTTTGAATTTACACAACAAGTTTATTTTGTTAAGTATTTCTGCAACAAAATTGCAGCAAAGAAAGTCAGAAACACCGAGGAAAATTTTGGAAAAAAAAACTTTATTTAGTTTGGTTTTTTCTTAACAAGAAAACTTAATAAACTTAAGTCAGATGCAGAATTTCGTAATTGTTACAACTAAATGGGAAAAACTTATTTTCTTTTAAAGGAAAACGTTTTTAAATCTATGGTTTTGCGAACAGCAAAAACCTTCAGGAAATAATATTTAAATAAAATTAGTCTTTAAAACGTTGCACTTAAAAAATTTTTTAATTTTTTTTAATTTTTCTTAATTTAGTTTGGTAAACTTAACAGAAAATAAAAAAAGCTTTTCGAAAATTAATTTATTTTTTTAAACTAAATTGTTTACATGATACTGCTGTGTGAAGGTCAGGAAATAATATTTAAAAAAAATTCATCTTTAAAACGTTGCACTTAAAAATTTTTTCTTAATTTAGTTTTGTAGACTTAACAAAAAAAAAAAAAAAAAAAAAAAACAACAAAAAAAGCTTATCGAAAAAAATTTATTTTTTTTAAACTAAATTTTTTGCCTGATGTGTGAAGGTCCTTTTCAAAGTGTCCCTTTTCGAAAGAATTTTAGTTTTAGATCTAGTATTTCAAAGGGTCCTTCACAGGGTAGATATATAAAATATACTTTTTTAAAAAAAAAGATACTTTTAAAAAGATACTTTTTAAAAAAAATACTTTCTTAAAAGATTATTCTTTACAGAGTAGATTTTTAAAATGTATTTTTGTTAGTAGTTCTTCAAAAAGAATTTTGCTAAAAAAAAGTTAAAAGGCTTTTAAAGTACTTTTTTACAAGATAATTTTTTAAATTATTTTTGAGAGGCTAATTTTTGAAGTTAGCTGTTTAAAAATATTTTTCAGATGTTATTTTTAACTTATTTCTTACTAAGAAGTAATTTTAAAGGTTTTTTATTAATAAACAATTTTTTTTAAATATTCTTTTGGTGATGGTATTCTTTTAGACTTTTTAGGCAATTTTTTTTAAAGGCATTTGTAGGTTTAAAAATTTTGTCTACAAATAGTTTCATTTAAAAAAACATGTCTTTATTTTGATTTTGACAAGCGCCGCCTGTTTTAATTACAACACTTGCTACCACTTATGGTTTGATTTTTATTTTAGCTTTTACTGCAATGGTGGTAGCTTTTTAAACACTGGTTTTACGTTTATAGTTTGAGGACTTTGTAGTTGATTTTAAAATATTAATAATTCTTTTTTTTTTATTCTTACTACATGACGGTACTTAAAACTAAGACTAATTTATATTTTAAATTTAAATTTAGAACGGGTGCCCCGGTAGGCTAGTAGGTAGTGTGCTATTCTGTTAGTCTGGGGTTTGTGGTTTCGATTCCCACCAAAGATTCTGAGTGTTTCACTATAACGAGTGATGGTCTACTATGTTCGGTAAATTAATTTAAAATATAATTTGTTATTTTATTGTAACATTAAATAAATAAATAAAAAAATAAATAATTTTTATAAGTTAGACAATTTAAATTCTTTTCTTAAATAGTTTCCATTACAAAACCTTAATTTTTAACGTTTTAAAATATATTTCACATTCAATAAAATTACAGAAATTTGCATAAAATTAATTCTCTTAAAATTAGAATTTAGCTGTTTAAGCCTTTTTGCATTCCTGTTGATTGGCGTAGGAGGACATATTTTCTAGGGGGATGGCAAAACCACTTTTTTTTGGAAAATTATATTATGAAAACAAAAATATAGTACAACTTTAAAAATTGGATTGGGAGTTGGTCACCAGCATGTCTGGAGGGAGCATTGCATACCCCAGAATGGCCTTCCTACGCCAATGTTTCTATAATAAGTTATGTTAATTTACATTTCTTTCCGCTTTCAATTATTTCAATTTTTCAATTTATAATCTTTTTTCTTTCCATTTCTATTTGTGTGTAGATTTTTCTACAAAGCTACTTTTTTTAAAGCTAATTTTTTTAAAGATACTTTTCAAAAAGTAGTTCTTTTCAACGTGGGGTTTCAGGCACTTTTTTAAAAGTTATATTTTTAAAAAGTTAATTTTTTAAAAGAATTTTTTTAAACGAACATTTCTATATGGTACTTTTTAAAATTTTTTTTCAAAAGGTACTTTTTTAAAAAGTGTTTTTTAAACAGTGCTTTTTAAAACGTACTTTTTCAAACTGTACTTCTTTAAATAGTGCTATTTATTTTTTCTTTCCATTTCTATTTGTGAGTAGATTTTTCTACAAAGCTACTTTTTTTAAAGCTAAATTTTTCAAAGCTACTTTTCAAAAAGTAGTTCTTTTGAACGTGGTTTTTCAGGCACTTTTTTAAAAGGTAGAGAGAACTTTTTTTAAGTGCTTTTTTAAATGTTATATTTTTAAAAAGGTTATTTTTTAAAAGGAATTTTTTTTAATGAACATTTCTATATGGTACTTTTTTAAATTTTTTTTCTAAAGGTACTTTTTTAAAAAATGGTTTTTAAACAGTGCTTTTTTAAAACGTACTTTTTCAAACTGTACTTCTTTAAATAGTGCTATTTTAAACGCTACTTTTTAAAGCCATTTTTGAAGAGTTGTTTTTGTAAAGAATCTTTTCAAAGTTTTAGTTTTAAAGAGTAATTTTTAAGAAGGTGTGATAACGTACCTTCTTAAAAATTACTCTTTATATTTAAAAATTTAAAAATTTACTCTTTCTATAAAAGTAATTTTATTAAGTTAACTTTTCTCTAAGCGATAATTTTTTAAAATATAATTTTTGTTAACATGTTTTGAAAAGCTGCTTCTTTAAGAGTACCTTTTTCCAAGGAGGTTTATTGATAAGTAATTTTTA
This sequence comes from Phasia obesa, assembly GCA_949628195.1. Lineage (NCBI taxonomy): Eukaryota > Metazoa > Arthropoda > Insecta > Diptera > Tachinidae > Phasia > Phasia obesa. The sequence goes on along the minus strand of OX451218.1, from coordinate 139,145,635 downwards.
AAAGTACTTTTTCGAAACGCACTTTTTAGTAAGTATTTTTTTTAAAGCCCAGTTATGCGATAAAATTTTTAGCGAAATTTTAATATGCCATAGAAGCATATTACTAATCGCTAATTTTTTATAAAAAAGTACTTAAAAAAATCTTAAATAAATAAAAAGTACTTCAATAACTTACTTTATCACTTCTTCAAATAAGGTATTTTATCACTTCTTTAAAAGTTATTTTTGTAAAATAAATAACTTTTATATTTTTTAAGCGGTATTTCTGAAAAAATATACTAAAATGTAATTTTAAAGGCAGCTTCTTAAAGGAAATTTTTTTAAAGAAAATGAAAGAAAATTTTACGTACTTTGTAAAAGGTACTTTCCAGTAGGTACTTTTTTGAAAGCCTAGCTTTGCGAAACATTTTTAGCGGTAGTAGAATTTGTCGGCAATGAATTTTTTTAATCACGCTATTTTTTTTTTCAAAAAGTACTTTTCTAAAAATGTTCTTAACTCTAAGCAGTTTCCGTAAAAAAAATTTTTTTGATGAACTTCTTGAAATAGTTCGTTCATCAGGGAAATATTTTAAGAAGATATAAATAATTTTTCGATAAGGCACTTTCCTACAATTTAGGTCCATTAGTATAACTTGCCAATAGCTATAGTGTAGCGTTATCGTTATAATAAGTCAGCTAAAAGTAACATGTAACTATTACGTACTTTTAAGGCAGTATATAATAACAAACCTTACCCACGTTTCCATAGCAAAAGCCTACTTATCACTCCGATTAAGTTCTTACTTTAACTATCGGTAAGTTATAACAATGGGACTTTTTCTTTCAAAACGTTGTTTTTAATGTTCCTTTTTTTAAATATTTTTGTTTAAAAGGAACTTTTCTTAAAAGTGGTTTTAAAATGAACATTTTGAATAATACTTTCTAAAAATGTTGATCTTTAGAAGCTATTTTTTAAATGATATTATTTTAAAAAGCACTTCTTGAAATAGTACTTTTCTAAAAGAAAGTTTGTACCGATACTTTTTAAAAGCTTGTTTTACTAAAAGTTTTCTTAAATAACTCTTTTGAAAGTTTTTTTTTAAAGGGTACTTTTCATAAGGCCGTTTTTATATGATGTAACTCAAATGTAATTTTTTTTAATAGCTATTTTGGAAAGGTACTTTTTTAAACGTACCTTCTACATCAAATAAAAAACTGCCGCACTGCTGGTAGTTCTATTAAAAAATGTGTACATTTATTGTATAAAACGTTTATATGAATAAAAAAGTTCAATTATTTAACGCATTACTCCCTCATAAATGCAATACACCTGGGCTAATAACTAATTTTATAACAAGCTGCTAAACTCACTCACTCATTCACTAATAAACACTTGCTTTTCACTGTGCAAGCATCTCAATATCAAAATTGCTGCAAGCACTTGCTAAAACAATTTCTTAATATGGACTTAAGTACCTAAATACATTCCTGTGTTTTATATTTTTTATTTAGTTTACTGCGTATAAGTGTTTGTACAATATTTTAAGCTGTACAATGCCAAAAAAAAAAAGTTTTCTAATCAAATTAGCAACAAATCCACATACAATTCTCAGTAAATACTTTTCTTCCTTCAATGTACTGTACGTTTATACATACTCGTTCTTATACTCATACTCGTATTAGAATTTTGTGGTAAAATACCAAAAGCTGCACACAGTCAACATACAGTGAGAAGTGGCAACAGCAGCAGTGTAGCAGCACTCATATTTAGTTAAGTACCAGTGGAAACGAGCACACTTTATTTCTTTCTATCGAATACTTAAGAGTTTGTTAAAATAAAAGCAAAAATTTAACAAAAAAATAAATAAAGAAAAATTATTTTATGGTGGAACTTGTAGTGCTTTCTTACTATGTATTTACTGCACTCTTGCTGCTACTGCTGCTGCTATTTACTCAATAACAACTATATTCGACTACGAAGGCATTTTAGCAACAATGAGTGCAAATTACATCAAAGTCAATTACTTGAATAGTATTATTGTTCTCTGTATGTAAATCTAAATGTATATTTATTCGTAATCGTAGAAATTTCTTTTTATTTTCAAGCAAAAAATGAAAGTTTTCCAACTCCAGTCTATTTATTTGCAAGTGTTCATTTATAACTATTCACACAATTTGACCGGGTTTGTTAGAAAATTATATTTTCCAATTTTTTTTTAATAAGTAGTACTCTGTAAGTATGTTCTTTTTTCCTTCTATTCGTATTATTTTAAATATTACAAGCAAAAAGAAAGAAAAAAAAAGTACAAATCTGCACACAAATAAAAATGGAAAGAAAAACCATTACAAAGTTGCAAAGAAAATTGAAATAATTGAAAGTGGAGAGAAATGTAAATTATCATAAATTGTTAAAGGAATGCAAAAAGGCTTAAAGAGCTAAATTATAATTTTAATAGAATTAATTTTATGAAAATTTCTGTAATTTTATTGAATGTGAAATGCGGTTGAAAACGTTAAATATTAAGGTTTTGTAATGGAAGCTATTGAAGAAAGGAATTTAAATTGTATAAATTAAAAATTATTTATTTTTATATATTTATTTATTTATTTATTTGTTTAATGTTGCAATAAAATAAAAAAAATTAGGTAGCGCTTAGGTAGCCGCAAAAGTGAAAAATTTTTTCGGCTACCTAAGCGCTACCTAAACGGTGTTAAGAATCATCCCTAGGAAGTTCATATGTTCCAGAAAGTTGTTTATTGATATCTTAGGTTCATTTTTGTAGTTGATTGTTTCCTTGAATTTTGAACGGTTTAATACCTATGGACCTGAACAGGGGAAAAAAGGTAAAAAAAAAATTGTTTAAGTTTTTTGCGATTTTGACCTTGAAGATGAAGTTTTTTTGATTTTATATGTTAACAATTTTTGTTGTTTATGACAAGAGCTACAACTTTGTCTCAGAGAATAGATCAAAATTTCAAACGGTTTGCAAAATATGAGCTTGAGTAAATGATCATTTTTTGCAAAAATGACATCGAGGCCCCACATCTTTGAGGGCCCATAAAAAAACCTGGAGGACTTTGGGCAAAACTGGGAGACAGGGGTCTTTTTTATTTTTATTATTTTATTTTTTTCCGTGTTGCACTGTGTTATTTACCGAACATAGGGAATTGAACCTTTAACCCCCAAACTGCTAGACTAGGACACTACCTACTAGACTGCACACACATTTTAAATTTAAAATATTAATTTTTCTTAGATTAAAAGAAAGAGTAAAAAAAAAAGATTTATAAATATTATAAAATGTAAAACCAGTGTTTAAAAAGCTACCATCATTTCAGCAAAAGCTAAAATAAAAATCAAACTAAAAGTGCTATTAAGTGTTGTTGCTATTGATATTTTTGTGGATAGTCTAGTCCTTGATTCAAAAGTAGTGAAGTCTAGATGTGTATTGACATGCATACAATCTTTAGCCCTACTTGAACGACATCGTATAAGGATAGAGTGTGAGTCCCAAGGTATGAAGGCATTCGTGAAAAAAAAAAATGGCCGATCAATGTGCAGGGAACGGTTCGAGTCTGGATGTGGTAGAAGCCCAACATCTCCTTGGCCGAAATATCTAACACGCTACGAGAATGGTCGCTAACACTAGCAGATTGTCTAGAATTCTTTGGCCTTCAACCGACAAGAAGAGGAAAAAGGGCCTACTGACCCTTGAGAAAAACTCGTTATCACTTCTTGTAGGCGTTATAACGGGACACTTTATGATTGGACGTATGTCGGAGCGTATGGGAATCTCCCGTGGTGGGTGCTGTAGAATCTGTATGGTTGAGGAGGAGGAGGAGGAGGAGGAGAAGGAAGCAGTTCAACACCTTCTCTGCGACTGCCCGGCTCTTCAAAAATGCAGGCGCAAATTTTTGGGACAAAGATTCTTTCAGGACCTGGACTGTCTTAGAGATACGACACTGAGCTGCCTATTAGGCTTTGTGAAAAGCTTCAGATGGTTCTTACCAACCAGCGGTATTGGAGTTCTATAGGGAATTGTGTGGGTAGATGATATTCGGGGTATCACAATAGGCCTTATTGGCCTTCGAGTGTTGTAATTAAATCAGCCGACACTGTGTCAAAAGCAAAATAAACACATTGCTTTTTAGATGAAAATATTTGAAGAAAACTAGCTATAGATGAAATCCAAAATTTAACAAAATCAATAGCAGTCATATGCATAGACTATAAAAGAGTTTTAGAATAAAACGACTAGCTGTTGTAAGCCAGCTAAAAAAAATGCGAAATGGGCAGAAATGCTAGTAGCAGCCTTCAAGACACTGCCTGAGCGACAATATAAAATAAAACAAAAGAATTTTAAAACTACTAATTCTGGTGTTTTTGTTTGTAGGAAATTTCTTATGAAAACAGATATGAATTTACGACTAAATATTTATATACACTGAAAAAATATATTTTCACCAATTAAATGTTTTAATTGGTTTCAGTTTCAAATTTAATTAAATAATTATTTATTTCAATTATTTGTTTAATTGGGATTTTTTTTTTGTTGAGTTTTAAACAAATGTATATTTGAATTAATTAAAAAAAATTAATTAAACTTTCATTTAAAACTAATTAAAAGCTTTAATTGGTACCAATAATTTTTTCTGTGAATGTGTAGGTAAATTTGCATTCATGTGAATTAAAAAAGACAAAGCCTTGAAATTCGTTTATATTAAGAAATAGGTACATGCTGAGAAAGACAGTATTGTCTTTCCTTACAGGCCTTATGTGAACAATTAGCGGCAAAGCGGTGAGCGGTGAGTAGCAAAAACTTAAACATTCGAATACAGACGCCATTGCTCCTGGAGCCTGAATCTGAAAGGTCTGTGTTCTTATGGGTTCTTTTCGAGGTCCGACCAGTGTCCAAACGAATGGTACCACGGGCTCCGATAGCACCACAGAGAGCCGCTCCTCTCTGCGTCCGATTCGGGGGTTTACATGGCGGTTATGGTTTGGATCGATGTATGCAGAAATGGTACATGGTTGATCAAGTTTGCTGTGGCACTCTCAACAGAGGTTAGAACATGGGTCCAAGCTTGCTATGTTCTATACTCATTGTGACTGTGCAGTGCATTTTAGTGTGATATGGGTGTTATTACACACGGCACATTATTGCCGGTTTTTTTCACTCGGTGGTGAAATGGCCACCGTGGGATAAGACACATTCCGGTTAGGTGCCGACATTAATCCACATCACATCATACTCAGTTGTTCGAACTGTCAAATAGGACATGTGTGGGGCCAAAAAGTGGCAGACGATTTGATAATCTTTTGAGTAAATTCATACGATTGTGTAGAATAGCTCATCGTAGCCTTAATATTGAATGGTGTTTACATGGCTGACTGATATTACACTGAGAAGGTGTTGAAGTAAGCCTTAACATTACGCTTTTGTGGCATTTGAATTTGTCAGTTCTTTGGAAGAGAGTTCCCTTCTGTTCCCTGTATCCTTGTTAAATCGAGGATATGATCAAGTTATTAATATTTCACGTTATCCTTTTAGAAATGTGATTTCAATCTCTTGTATTTAAATTAGTAAAAATAATTTACGTTGTATTCTTAGAATTAAAATTAGATTTAGGTACTTGTACTTCCATAGACTGATAGGTAGTGCGATAGTTCAGCAGTGTGGGGGTTGCAGGTTCGAATACCACCAAAGACTGCTGGTATTTTCTGCAGACCAGCCATTAGCTTTGCAGCTGGTGTTGTGTTAAAATTGCAATAGAAAATTCGCTTTAAACTTTCTTCACATTTAACCATCTGTGTTTTACTTTTAACTTTCAAATTAAATTTTTTTTAAATACTTAACATTTCTAAATTAACATTCTTCATTTCTTTTCTGTTTTATTTGGTCAGTCTTGTGTTTGAATTTAATTGGATAGAATTATTTGAAACTTTGAAGAAGTTTTTTTTGGTTTTTATTTTATTTTTAGTGTAACACTTTAGGAGTAAGTTTACTCATCTTAGTACTTGGTGATTTTTACTTAAAAAAAAATACTGTTTCATATAAATAAAAATAAATAAAAATAAATAAACATAAACTTCAACCCTTCACATTCCTTTTAAAACTGTTAGTGAATATTTTTGCTTACAGACGACATAAAATTTTATTTTGGTTAGTTAAGAGTTGTTGGTAGACAAAAAATTGGTCAAAAGTAATTGAAAGTAATTTATTTTTTTTTTTAATTGGTTGGTATTTTTAAATACTTTCAATTGGTTGTTTGAAGTTTAAAAAGTTAGCAGAAATTATGAGGCAAAATATATTTTTTATTATGGATTTATTTAAAGTCAAGTTTTAAGATCAACACGAGGGTAATTCGATAATTTCGTGAATATAACTTTCAATGCAAAACTGGTCCCATTGATTGCTGTATCTAGTAGTCTGGTCTTTGGCAACCATTAAAAGCAGACCACCTTGTTAATTTCACGAAAAGTGAAAATCTGAATTTCGTGCGCCGATTAAACATTATTTTTAACGTTGAGAACCCAAAACCGAAATATTAAGGGAACTCTGCACTATACATTGCAATGGTCGAACAGTAGTTTGTCCAGTTCAGTTGTGATCATACCAGCAAAAATTACGCCAAACGTTCAGGGCTCTTCACTTCAGAAATAGTCGATACAATCATGGAACGATATTTGACCACCGGAGAATGAAAGTGAGTCTAATGGCCGAGGCTGCATCATATTTAATAAATAAATACATATATGGATATGAAAAAGCTATTCGAGCGATAAAGGGCGCAATTAAGACTATAATATCCCTTACGACTATTACCTGTTTTCATATTTAAATTGAAACGAGCGCCTATATTGAGAGGACTTGAAAAACGCTAGACTAAATGTGTCGAGCTCAAATGGTAATTATCAAATTGCCCATATATAAACGAGTGTTCTTAAAATTAACTCACGCTACACTATATATTCCAGCTATAGACTATTTATTCAAATTCATCCAGTAGTTTTTACGTGATGAGAAAACAAACAGATAGATAGAAAGACAGACAGATAAAAACTCTTGTTACAGTTTTACTCTATTCATAGACTAGCTATGCCCGCCGCGTCACAGGCTTCCTGAAAACATTTTTTTTTTGTTCGATTTTGCTTTGAAAGTTATCCACACCAAATTGTAAGAGTCTTACTTTTATAGGGCTTCTGTTGAGGTTTATATATTTACTTTATATAGAGGTACCCATCTCTGGAAAAAATTCTAAAATTTATATAAAATTCAACAATTATTGTAGAATTTTGTAAATAGTGTTTAACAAAAGCTGATAAAAATAAAAGGTGCTGCCAAGTTTGCAGTACCTTTTAATCGGTAAAATTTCATACTTTCACTAATTTTTCTTTATTTTCTCTAGGAAATGAGATATTTTTGCAAAAAAAAAAAAAAAATTATCCTATATTTGAACCAAGATACCAAGGTGCTTTCTCACAAAATTTTATCCAGTAGTTTTTACGTGATGCAACCAGAGTCAGACAAAAATTCTAAAAATTGCTGTTTTGTATTCCATTTCGATTACTTGGTGCACCAGCAACAAAATTTTTCAAAATGGCCACGAAGATCATGTGATTTGATACCGTTGGACTTCTTTTTTTGTATTTAGCAACAATTCAAGAGCTAAAGGATGAGATAATTCGGCACATTAATGCCATAGAACCTCAATTATGTCTCAACGAGATCGATGGATGTCGTGTCGCCCATTTGGCCGATATTTTGTTCCATACATAATTGAAACATACCAATAAAATTCCAATCAAAATAAAAAGAAATGACAATAATTTGTGTGATAATCAACATCGGCCCTTAACATTTAACCACCCTTTAGATATATTTTTAGCTAAAGTCTGCTTTTAATATTTTTTTTTTTTCATATATACCTACCGATAGCTTAGTTTGCTATCAATATTTTAGATATTAGCTACTAATCGATAATTTTGATAGCACTATCGATAATATCCAATCACTAGCCGATGGTAAGCAATGGAGTGCAATATAAGCTTATTATCAAGGTGGTGTTGGTGGTGTGAGGGGGGGATTGGTCTGGAACTAATTTTCTTTGGAAAAGGTATAAAATTATAAAATAACACAATATTCAAAAAAATCTGAACTGGGTCCTGACATGGCCTTCCTACGCCAAAAATTTTTCCATTAAATAATTATTTGTTAAACCTTAAACTATAAATTTTCTAGTTTTTGTTTCTTTGAAAAAATCTTACTAGTAAAAGAAATTAGCCATAATTATATTTATTACAGTAAAAGTGGTTTCAAATATCATTAGCAATTGTGGTCAATATGTATGCTCAAGTACAAAAAATTTATATTTTATTTTCTTTGTCTTAAATTGTTTATTTAATTAAAATTTTCTGTTTTGGTTCAAAACTTACCATAAAATTGCAAAACGAAATATCCTGGTTAAGGATGGAGTGATAGAGAGAGAGACGAAGCAACAAAGCAACAACTTAACCACAACTACAGAAATGTTGCCAGCTCTAGACACACTCACAAAAATGTAGCAGGTTAATAAATCCCCCAGCACTAAAGATGCTAAATGAAGTTTTCAAATTCAATAAGTTTGAGCTTGAAACATTACAGGTTTTTGTTGTTGCTGTTGTAGTACACAAAACTTTTTTGCCACTTTTTTTATTTTTTGTTGTTTTTTTTTTTTGTTTTCTTGAATTTTCGCTAAAACATGTTATTAAGTTTGCATGGATTGCTTTTTCCTTTAGGCCGTTAAACTTTGCATATGAATTTGGAGTCTATTAAAAAAGAGTTGCAAACCACTCATATGCAATTTAAGCTGCCACAAACAGGTGCAATTGTATCAAAAAAAAAAAAAAAAACTTGATTTCTTTACTGATTTATTTAGTTTAGATAACTATGGCTGTTGGTTGTTTAGTTAAATTTTTATGTTTATTTTTTTTTTGTAGCTTTAACCGGTTTTACAGGAAGCTGCAGATTTATATGTATGTATGTGTGTGTTAGAGTTGTTGCATGCTATGGTTGCTTTGATTTTGTTGATTTTTTTTTTTTGTTTTCGTAAGAATTATCAAATATACACTTGTTTACTTTTAGTGGTTACTGGTTTTGATAGAATTTTTTAATTGGCTTTTTTTGTGATTTCTTTTTATCTTTTGCTTTGTATTTTTCCAATGGGGAGGGGAGTATTTTTATGGTAATTTTTTTTCTTCTTTTTTTTTGTGAAACAAGATTTCGTTGTTTGTTTAAGGGGCTTTTGTGTTTGATGGATTTTATGTCGTTGGTTGATTAATTATTTAGTTTGGTTTTAAATTGACTTTTTTGTTGTGCATGAATATTTAATTACATTTTCTTTGATATTCACTGTAGCAGTAGAATTTCACTTGACATTTGCTTTTATCCTTTCTTTGTTTTTGTTAAGTTGCTAGGTATTTCACCTTATAGCGTTGCAAAAACAATCACCAAAAAATTTTTTTTTTATTCACCACTTAAGAAGGGTGTTAACAGATTCAGCACGATTTTTTACTTTAAAATCTATTATTTGTTTTCAGTTTTTTTTTTCGTGGTGGCTTTTTGTTTGTAATATTTTATTTAAAGTCTAGAGACTAAACACTAATAAACTGCAGATTTATTTTGTAAACATAAATGCATTTTATTTTATTATATTTTATTTAATTTTTTTTCTTTAAATTATAATTGACAGATTTAAATTTTGCGGCTGTAATTTTCATAAAATTGTGGCCTTTTTAAAAACGATTTTCTATAAATTTTTTAGATTTTTCACAACTTTAAGGTTGAGACTGTTGTTGATATGTATTATGGAATTAAAAAGGTTTAAAAAAAATCACTTTAAAATATTTTTTTTTTTTTATAAGCAATTTTTGGAATTTGTTTAATTTTTCATTTTTTATTTTATTGATTAAAACTTTTATTTTAAGAAATTTTTTTTTTTTAATTCTTAAAAATTGATTTGTGCTTGTTTATATTTTTTATAGTTTATATTTATGTATACATATATACTGGATATGTGTTAGTGTTATGTGGTATGTGTATGTTTAAAGGTAAATATATTGGTATGTTGTTGTTGTTGTTGCATTTAAGTGTGAGTGCAAGTGTTTTGCTTTATTATTTTGCTGATAATTTTACATAAATATACATATGTGTGTAAGTGTATTTGTGTCGTCTTAACTGTCCGTCTGACGTTTATGATATGTTTTTTTTTTTCAAGATACAAATTGAAAACACACAAAAAAAAAAACGGAAATTCACGCGCTTTGTTAAGGAATTCGAACTGTTTTCAGACACGGAGGAACACGTACTAAAACTTGCTTTGTCTACAGTGGCTGGATGGCGCTGCTCGTGTTGTACTTTGGTTTTTTACTACTACTACTACTGCTACAGCTAAATATGGTGAGCATAGGTATGTATGTATGAAAGTAAATGTGGCTAGTCACGGCGACGATATCGGAATTTCGGTCGTTGCGCTCATACAAAAGTATATAGTATCTGTAGAAACACCACACAACACAACACAAACAGAAAAGAAGTCTGCATCATTGGTTCCATGCTCAAACCAAATGCTACAGTCACATACATTCGTACATTCATACATACATACATATAAACAAACAATAAGACACAAGATAAAAATACATCATCTATAAAATGAATATCTCAATGTACCAGGCACCATACAATAAATACACTCTCTGTTATCTAAACACTTCTCCCCAGTATTGTTGTTGTTGCTATTGTTGCTGTAGTTTATTTTTGCTCCAGTCAATTCTAAACTAAATAAAAACAGCAAAACGGCCTTATTGTGTATCTCTTCTTGAACACAGTTTGGCTTCAAATACACAGAAACACACACTCACGCAAACACCACACAACTGCATTTTGTCAACCAGCAAAATTTATCTTTAGTACACATTTACTACTTCTTCTTAACTCTCTGCTCCCACCTCAGCACCTCAGCACATCAGCGCTCATTCATAAATTTTACTCATCTTAACAAAAGAGCAAAATCCTGTTTAAGCACTAAAGGCGCGTGCCTGAGCATGAATGAATTTATTGTTATGTGAGCAACTTAACATTCAGGGGATTAAGATTCTCTGGAGAAACAGGATTTATTGCATTTTTTTTTTTTGGTTGCTCTGTTTTCGAAAAATACACCTTTATGTTTAGCATTTATTCACCTCATATTAGTGTGTTGTTTTTAAAGGTAAAATATTTGCTCTTTTTAAAAATGATTTAAGTGAAGAATTTTTTTGAGCTGCATAGAGTTGATTTGTTGTGTAGGTAGGTTGGTTTCCTTTTTTGTATGCGCTTAATATTAAATATTAGATCATACGAAACAATAAAAATTTGACCTTATTTTTTCCTTATTGTCATTTTAATTCAAAAGAAAAGAATTTATATTGTAAACTGCATGCATATACATGCATATGCATGTACTTATTTATAAGATTCAATATACTACAAGTAGAAGATTAAATAATCAAAAAGTAAATGTCAAAAATTATTGTTTATATTAGCAAATTCCAAGCGTTTAGTTATTTTATTAAATATTTTTTAAATCATAACACAGCAGCTGCTAATCTTTTCATTTTTTTTTAATTTTGTTTTTTTTTATAATTAAAAAAAAATTATTCGTTATAGAAACATTTTCGGGTGGGTTTTAAAATAATTCCTAAAATTCTGAAAGTTAAATTTACACTGAATCAACACTCACCTAAATACATTCGGTAAAATAGGTTGTGGAATTAAAAATGTGGCTTAATGTATCACTAACAATGCACAATGGGGCAGAATGAAAATATTTTGGATTCAAGTGGATTTTTCTGTGAATATTTAATAAGCCGACAAAAATCAAATAGAAAAAAAATCTACAACCTTAAGGTAAAAAATTCTCACAATTCCCAAAATAAAGATCAAAAATCCCAAAATTGGAGTTTTTTAGTCCACATATGAAATAGGCCAATAATTGGGAGTATATGAAGCTTTAGTACAGCCGTCATTTTTTTCTCCTCCTAGCTTTGGGAGTTTAAAACCTAAAGCGAAAGCCTTAAGGTTTTAAATACGAAATTTGGATAAAACCTACGTACTTATAAAGGGTGGTTAAATTTGTAAGGGCCAATGTTGTGGAAATAATTGTCATTTCTTTTTATTTTGATAATATTGGTATGCTTCAATAATGTGTGGAACAAAATATCGGCCAAATGGCCGTGGCGCATCTCCATCCGATGATCCAAATTTTCGATGACACTGAGGCATAATTGAGGTTATATGCCGTTTTATCTCATCCTTTAGGTTATATTCCGAATTATCTCATCCTTTAGCTCTTGAATTGTTGCTGGCATTTTCGGTGACGCTGAGGCATAATTGTGGTCTCATCCTTTAGGTCTTGAATTATTGCTAGCTTATCGTCATACACCTTTTCTTTCAAATAACCCCAAAGAAAGAAGTTCAACGGTGTCAAATTACATGATCTTGGCAGCCAATTGTTATCGCCACCACGTGAGATAACACGGTCATTGAATTTGTCACGCAAAAGAGCCATAAGTTTCGTTAGCTGTGTGGCAAGTGGCGCCGTCCTGTTGAAACCACATATCGTTCACATCCATATCTTCCAGTTCGGGCCATAAAAAGTTCGTTATCATCTCACGTTAGCGAACACATTCACAGTAACTGCCTGACCGGCCTGATTTTGAGCCTCATCACTGAAGATGATTTTCTTCGAAAATTGTCATCCACTGTTGCCATTTCTTGCCACCATTCTGACCATTGACAACGTTTGGAATGATCAAAAGGCTATAGTTATTGAGTCAATTGCACCTTTTAAGAGTGTAAATGCCAGTCTTTAAGCTTGAGAGTTGCAACTGTTGGGCACGACGACGAGTTGAGGTGGATGGCTCTTCAGCAACACTATCGCGAACAGCTGCAATATTTTCTGCTGTACGAGCTGTACTTGCATGACTGGTGTGACAATCAAAAAGTCGTTAAGATAGAGCAGTTTTGTTAAATAATAGAGTATAATCATCTAAAAAAGGCCTAAAGACAAGAGGGGGCACTTGTATATGTTTCAATACCAGGATATGGCAACCAACACTAATGACGATAAAGCATCAATAAGATAATTTTCGGACCAAGAAATTATTTTGTAAATCACTGGTATAAACAAGGAATTGCTCAAATGCATGCACGCAAAGAAAAAACATGGTTGGGGTAACAAAAATCTAAGAGCAACATTTTATGGTTGAATTATATGGTTATATTCAAACCATATTATTTTAAATCATAATAATGATATTGTTTTCATTGGAACATACTATTGGCTTACATAAAAATAACATTGTAAAATACATGCTTGTTTGGTGCGTACAACCATTGACTGATTAAATGTTAACAAAAACTTTTTTATCGTGACCAAAGTATTGTTTAAAATAACTATAATTTGTTCACAACAAACATGTATTGTTACAGAGAACATAGTGTGGTTGCAGTTGCCATACAACAACCATCTTTGCGTGTGGATGTAATATTCAAAGCAATAACTACCGGAAGACAGTAATGCGGCACCCCATGAATCCAACGATTAATAATATTTTTATTTATGTGGGTTAGGTTATAAAGCAAGCATTGTCGGAAGAAGCTGTCAAGGCCAGAAAGAGTGTGAATTATTTGAGTAAATTCAGCCTAGGCGATACAAATCGATATATCCGGAGTAGGTTATTTTTAAGCGTTAACACTTTTTGAAGCTGCAGTACACAAATACCTAAACTCTTCATAGAAAATTTTACGCTTGTTTAATAAATATATGATTTTTTTAATTCCTTCGCTTTATGGTTTAATGACCCAAAACTGATTCAGATCAACCATAACATTAGAGGATACACAATTCGATTATTTGCGCAATTTTTTGTAAGTATTAGTGATTTAGTTCAATAGTAACTAGATAAAAAAATTTACCGAATAATCGAATAAAACTAAAATAATTTTTCGGTTAATCGATTAGAAAATGAGCGGCAAGCGAAAAAATTACACCGATTACTGCCGTAGCCATAATGAGTGTGAATTATTCCAATTAATTCAGCCTTAGCGATACAAAAAGAAATCCAGAATAGGCTATTTTTGAGCGGGCACACTTTTTGAAGTTGCAGTACACAAATACGTAAGCTCTTCATAATTTTTTTTTTTTGTAATTCCTTCGCTTTATGGCTTAATGACCCGAAACTGATTCAGATCAACAATAACATTATTAATACTTAAAGCCTAGAGAATACACAATTATTTGTAAGTATTAGTGATTTAGTTCAATAGTAACTAAATAAAAAATTTTACCGAATAATCGAATAAAACTAAAAAAAAATATTCGATTAATCGATTAAAAAAAGAGCGGGAAGCGAAAAAAAAATACACAATGTTTTTTATACCCTTCACCACAGGTGGAAAGGGTATATATAAGTTTGTCATTAAGTGTAAAATTTCTACAATATTCATTTCCGACCCCATAAAGTATATATCTTCTGGATCCTTATACATAAAGAAGTTGATTAAGCGATGCCCGTCTGTCCGTGTTCGTGTTGTAATGTCGCTTACCAAGGCATCAGAAGAGATACAAAAAATTTAAGCACACCAATCTGTCAGGCATAGTTTCGAAAATTTTGGTATTGCAAGTCAGCAACATCGGATCATTTCTTTTGAGGCTGCGGGCCAAAAACCACGAACACGTTTTTTTTTTTAATTTTTTCGGATTTAATGATTCTCTTTTTTGTCAAATAAATATTAGACCGTGACCTGCGAGGGGCGACTTTTGTTTGTTTTTAGGTTGGTAGGAGTTTTTTGCTTTGATTTGTATTAAAGACCTTTATAGACAGCAATACACATATAGGACCCACTGGTAAAAAAATTTAAAATTTAAATTTAAAAAATTTAATTTAAAAAATTCAATAAAATTTAAAAAAAAATTTTACATACCTTTTTCAAAACGATATTTCTACAGAACAATTTTCGATAAAAATTTTTTAAAAAATTTTCCAAAAAATTTTTGAATAAAATTTTGCAAAAAATTTAAAAAATAAAATATTTTTACAAAAAATTTTTACAAACAATTTTCGAAAAATTAAAAAAAAATTGCAATATTTCTGTGAAAATGAAAATCATGACTGTAACATAATATATTTTAATAATAAGAATATATGTATGTATGTATGTTTGTATGTATGTATATATATAGAGTAACATATTTTTTAAATGCGTTTGATTTTTAAATAGATGAGATCTCTGTTTTAAAACTTAGATGCATTTAACACATCAGGATACCGACTACAAACTGTCAATAATAAAATACACACGTTTAAAGGTAAACGATTATTTTAAAGCCAGTATAGCTACATGGCTACACGACCACCGTTGTGGCTGTCGTCAACTTAGGCTAATTTTAATTTCTATTCAACAAAAAAAAAATGTCACAAAATTATAAATTACAAATTCATATACAAACAAAAAGTTTTGGAGGAAATATTTATATATTTTTTTTAAAAGTTATTTAATTTAATAAAAGCAAAATAAGTATTTCTACAACAATGTCAGAGTTTACGACGTAGCTGTCGTCTTCAATATCATGAAGTAGCTGACAACACGGCGACAATTGTAGCCAACGGAATTTGTTCTCATTTGTCTTCTACTTCTTTAAAGCATGAATAATGAATTTTTCTCATGCGACTTAATTTAAATAAAGAGTCAACAATATGGATACTGCTGTACATGTGGGGATAAATAAAATCACCGTCGTGAAGGGTGTAGAAGATTCGGCACGGCCGAATATAGCACTTTTACTTGTTTTTCATCCAACTGGTAAAATGTTCAATTTTATAGTTTATTTTGATCTAATCAATTCAGTAGCTATAACGGATATAGTATTTACACAACTTAAATTTACTTAGACATCGATATTTGCTTGCTTCAATAAATAAACATACAAATGTTAATAGTGACATGCTGTTGAGGAATTTAGTTTTTAAAATCTTAAGCGTATAATACTTTTAATCTCTCGTTTGCGATATATAGGAAACTAGTTTAATGCAGCTTAATAAAATTGTTAAAACGTTGGTTTAATTTAAATTTTTGATCACTTCAAACAACTAACTTTACACAACATATTTTTACTTCTATGATTTTTGTTAAGATAAAACCAATTAAAGTGACATTTGAAAAAAAAATAGTGAAAAATATTTTTAATTTAAAGTTTGTGTAATTTTTGGAACGAAAAACAGAATCAATTATAAAACTTGATTTAAAAATAAAATTTATGAGAGCGAATTTCTGTAACACAGTCATAGAAAATATATTAAACTTCAATCTTCCATATCTCAGTGCTTTAGATTGAAAACAACCCTCTAGGAAATTATGTAGTTAATCTTATTCGTGTGTTATTCCGTCAAATAAGACTACCTTGAAAATAGTTGGGGTTGGTGTAATGTATCTGCTTGTGAGTAAACTGCTGCTGCAACCTAGTTTTGCGAAGGAAAATAAAAAAAAATTTTTTTTTCGTGGGCTGTGCAACACAATGTTGTAAAATTACTTATTTATCATTGAAAATATCTCTCGATTCCACCCATACATACGTTTAACATTAATTTAGAGATTTCCGTAACCACCAACTTCTCTTAAGTACCCTTAAAAAGATGTCTCACTTTCTATCTAGTTCGGCTCTACACTCATCACTCATTAGACGTAAGGGAACCATTAATAAGTGTGATTGGTGGCAGCAGATGCATTAACATATTTTATGGATAAAACAACAATTCAAACAACACAAACAATGTTTGTACCCAGCTAAAAGGTAAATAAAATTAGACAAAGATGTGGAGTATGTGGCAGAAACAAATTTGGAAAAAATAAAACTGAAACTGTTTTCCTTATATTTCATTTCAGTTCTGATGTGGGATAATCATCCGAACTTAAAACACCATTTCCATAAGGAATTAAAAAATAAAGTAAAACTATTGAACCCATGATAAGGTAAGCTAGAGTTGCAACATTTCATATTGGATAATCTTTCATTATTAAAAAATGGGAACTTGAATTTTTAAAATTGTTTGTCTGGCACACAATTTAGTTCAAATCGATCGTAGCTTGTTAACAGATCGCTTTAGCGGTAATGTGGATATCTTTCAACAAATGCTTGTTAAAACTTAACCTTTTTATGTCTGCAAAACAAAGTTATTCTCGTCATGAAATATGTAGGGGCATACCGAAGCCCCATCGACCTCATCCCTCGTTCCGTTATTATTTTTGGTAACCTATTTTTAACTGATCTTTCTTTCATTACTAGTCCTTTTAGTGATTGCAGACTGTCGACTGGTAACTATAGAAATTTCTTTCTCATCTCATATTCTATCGTAATTTCTTGTCGAAGGGTGAGGTACCCCCTTTTATCAGGTGTCTTTCCGCGCTTCTAAGCCTTAAAGTAAACTGGTAGTGGAAATCCACTCTCCATGTATTATTCAGTTTTCATTTTGAAAAGATGATATTAGACATTTTCTAACCTGCCCCTTAGGCATTTATCCAGCTTAAGGAACCCAGAATATATTTAATTAACTTTCTGAACAGAAAAAAATTTTTGCACCAATCAAAGGTTTTAATTAGTTTTAATTTGAAGTTCAATTAATTTTTTAGTTGATTTAAAAATATATTTTTTAAAACTGCAAAAATCCTAATTAAACAAATAATTGAATCAATTAATTATTTAATTAAATTTTAATCTCTGAAAAAAATTAAAACCTTTAATGGGTGCAAATAGTTTTTTTTGTGTAGCGAGGGGCTATTATCTAAGCGTTTAATCTATCCACCTCTTCCGAGTAATCCGTAAATTAAATTCCGAGTAGTCGGTAAAATATCTAGAGTTTGCTTATCTAAATTTAGGTAGCTAGATATTCCCTACACAGAAAAAAAGTTCTTGCACCAATTAAAAGTTTTAATTAGTTTTAAATTAAATATATATTTGTTTACAAAATCCTAATTAAGCAAATATTTGAATCAATTAATTATTTAATTAAATTTCCAAATTGGTTAAAATATTTTTTTCTGTGTAACTAAAAGTCTGTTACCGGCCGGCACTGCATAACGTATGAGTTGAACTACTGACAGTACACTCAGACAGTTTGCATTTTACAGTATAAAATCACTATAATCGAGAATAAAGGCTAGCACGAGACTCAATGACTGAGGATAGCCGTAAATTATCTATCGTTGAGGAACTGAGGGGTCCGAAAATTTACCCATAAACATATTTAAGCTCCTTAATCTATACATATAATAAAATAGTGTCTCATTTCCGTCTGTCTGTCTTTACGTCTGTCTGTCCGGCTGTATATCTTTTGCGTTCGCATCAAGTAAGAACTATGGGATTTTAACAAAATTTTGTGAGGAGGTAACTTAGCCTCCTGGTTAAAATATTTTTTTCTGCAAAAATATATCATATCCAAAAAAATGGAGAAAAAGCAGTGAAAAAACGCACTATCCGGTTTAAAGGTACTGACATTTTCTTTTCAAAACCGGGATATTTTAAACACGGTTGTGCACGTTTTGTTTTTGAAAGTGGGATATTGCAAACAAAATTACGCAACAGATGTCGCCAGTTGAATAAATTTTTATTTGTATATTTACTTTGTGGAAATACATTGTTATTAAATTATTTTAAACAGCTCTTACACAGCTTTTTTTTTAATTTTAAATTTTGGAATTTTATCCAGGGATGGGTACCTTTATATAAAGTAAATACAAGAAATAAAAAACAATAACTGAAGCATTATAAAAGTAAGAGTCTTACAATTGGTGTGGAATACTTTCAAAGCCGAATGGAAGGGCACAGCTAGTATACTAATATGGCGTAAAACCCCTAACTGTTTTAGTACAAATTGTAAGACAATAAAATTGAAAATAGGACTTTGAGAATGCCCGACACCCAAACTAGCCGCAGCTCAAACGAAACGTTTGCTTACATTTTATTTTGTTCGTTGCAGTGAGTAAAATAAACACCGAACTGAAAAAATGAGAAGGATTATACCATTTAGTTCCGTATTGTTTTTGGTCATAAAAACAAACTGTACCTACAATTAAACGAACTCAATGAAAAAAAATCTTTCGCAAACGTTAGCTAAATGATTGGTCAATAAGGCAGGGAATGTATCTAAGCTGTACATGACTATCAATATAGGTCCGAATAATTTCGCAATTCTGAAATTTCGCCTGTTCTTGTTTTTATTGTTGCGTAATAGCATAAAAAGAAAACCCAAATATAAAACATAAACAAAATCGAACAAATAAGTTTGATTTATTGATTGACTCAAAAGGTTTCCGCCGCTTTTTGTTTGTTCGCAATTGTACGATTGTGTATCAAAATAAGAAGACGAGTGAAAACTTTGTATTTATATTTGCATGAAACGTTTGCGAAAAGTTTTGTTTTTTGTCACTGCTCAAAACATAATTATTTGTTAATTAGTTGCTGCTTAGTTACATACATTACGAGTATGTTGTTGATGTATCAATCGCACGTATCATTCCTATATTTATCATTTATGGATCGATATAACATTTGAGAAAAAATTATTTCGTGTGTTTAATTGCAGCTGGAAAAAGAATAAAGAAACAACATCTGAAGATAAGAGTGAGTTTGTGTTTGCAACGGGAAAGTATTTATAACTAGCTGTGCCCGCCACGTCATGGGCCACGTCCTGACAATATTTTGCTCGATATTGCTTTGAAAGTATTCCACACCAATTGTAAGACTCTTACTTTTATAGTACTTCAGTTATGGTTTATGTATTTACTTAATATAAAGGTACCCATCCCTGGATAGAATTGTAAAATTTATAAAAAATTCTCAAAATTATTGTAAAGATCTTTAAAAGGTGTTTAAAATATTTTAATAACGTTGTAATAACACAAAGTAAAAATAAAAATCAAATACTAATTTTATTCAATTGGCGACTAATGTGACGCAAAACTGCGTTTTTCACTGCCTTTTCTCTAGGAAATGAGATATTTTTGCGGAAAAAAAGTACCCTATATTGGGACCAGGTTACTAAGGTACCTTCTCACAAAATTTTTGTTAAAATCCATCCAGTAGTTTTTATGTGATGCTAACGCAAATGAAAAGCAGACAGACTGAAAGACAGACGGAAATGATTTACCATTTTATTATATGTATAGATATAGATAATTTTCCAACATTTTAAAGATTAAGTGACATAAGCAGAAATGGTGGGTACATATTAACACGTTGGTTGCAACCTTCAGTCACATGCATACATAGAACATGGCTGAAAAATATTTGTCCTTAGCACTAGTAGTTTGGCAGAACACTATTTGTGAAGATGACTTACGAACGTGAGTACATTTATATGTTTGTAGTTAAAGGTTCTATAAGAAGAATAAATTGGATTACTTTCAGTTGTTGTTGTTGTTGTTTATATTTTTATTCCATTCCAAGTTTTCATTTGCTGCAATAGTGATATGAGGGGAGCACAAGTAATTGCTTTAATGGATGGATGGGTGGTTGTACAGTTAAATATCACCTTATGTTGCCGTGTTGTTGCTTCAAAATGTATTTACGTTTCTCAATACACATCTCGGTATACGAGTATATTTTTCTTAATTTATTTGTTACAATAGTTTTATATACAAGATACTTGAGGCAAAACTACAAAAAAAAAAACAAAAAAAAAAACGAAAAAAAACGTGTGATATGTTGTTGCTCGTAAGATAAATGTTTTACTCAACAGATCAATATCACTGCTGCTGCAAAAGAGGGTGATGGTGCTGCTGTGAATTTCAAGCGAAAGCAGAAAGTATTTTTACAAAAACATTTCAAAATTTAAATGCAAAGAAAAATTACTAAACTATTAATAATATTTTTATGGGAAAAAACAACACACCGTAATAAAAGTGTTCGTAAATTAAAATTTCTTTTTTGATTATAAATTATATTAATTTAAAAAAAAAATTGATTTTATTATTGTCTGTTTTACCTTATATTTGGTTATTTTAAGCAACTGTTATCAGATTATGTTTAAGCTTTTACGATATTAGAAATGTCGTTTTAATAATTGTTTAGTTTTTTTCTATTACAATTTATGAAATTAATAATAAATTATGGCTTTCGAAATTTTAGAAAGTGATTGCGAGTTTTAAGTGAAACAAAATGATTTAATGCAGAAATTGTGACAATTTTTTATCATGATTTATCCGCCCCAATCTACTAATGTAATTGTTTGTGATTACATGTAATATTTATTAGTTAGGTGTGCGTGAAAATTAAATGTAACAGCACAATTTTTTTAGTCGAGAAAATTTAAAATTACATTAGATATTAAAAGCATTATTTTTATGAATTTTTTTCGTGTAACATTTTTTTAAAGAAAATTTGATAATAGAATCAAAAATATTTTAATTGCAGGCAATTTAGCTTGTTGTATTAAAAATAACTTTATGATTACGTTATTGTCCAAAAATATAGCCTGCGAAGAGTGTGCTAAAATTGGACCTCCACGTTACGCCATATGTAGGTATTCATACAATTAAATATTTAAGCGTATACCTCCTACAGTTCAAGAAATAAAGACATAAACGCCAGTAACACGCTACTTTCGGAACACCCTATAAGTTTTAGTATTTATTTTTATAGTGCCTACAGTTGTAAACCTTCTGTAAAAATTTAAAGAGTCTACCAATTATGGTTCAAAACTTAGGCCATACAAAAGGCCCAACTATAATATGCATAAGCTGGCTTAAGCTAATGTCAAAAAATGAACGAAAAGTCTGTCAAATGCTTAAGCAACTTATTGAAGAATTTTAGGTGGCTACAATGTACTTACATGAATCGAAAAACTATTATGACACAGTTGCACATTTGTTTTATTCGTACTTTTGCAAAATAATAATTTTTTTCTAAATAAATAAAATTTCTTAACAAAAAGGTGTTAAAAAACATATTTTATATACCTAATACCATTCGTATATAAATTAATAATTATTTTTAATAGTTTTTAGAAAATTTCGAATAAAAAATTTAACACTTTTTTCTGTTTGTTTAATTTTGGCCAAAAGTACTAAAAAATACAGCGGTGTGCATCACTCAACTCATAAACAATAAAATGCTCTTTCATATAATTTACGATTATTATACAACGCCTTCCTTTTTTCGCATAGAAACTTCTTTTTTTAAACATTGTATATTAAATTTAGATATAATTTGTTCACTTTCGTTCTCTATTGCAATTTTTTATTAATGTACATTCATATGTAAAACACAAAGCACAAACAGCTGTTTCCGTACGGAATGTGCGATCGGTTTCGGACTTTGCTTAAGCAAATGAAATTTGACGAAACTCAACGAAAAGTGTTGTTAAGTACATTATAGTTTGCCACATATGATTTATATGTAATTGCACAGTTGCTTAAGTTGGCTTAAGCTAGCTTATGCATATTATAGTTGGGCCTAAAGGGTGTTTTTTATATAGGTATAGAACTTTAAGATGGCATTACTTTTCAAGATGGCCACCGATTTAACAGCTGTCCAGTGATTTATTCTCAGTTTGGTTTGGCAATTCATCATGAATAGACTCGCGCCTGAACAATGCTTGCAAATAGTGTAAATAGGGCCCAAATCGAAATTACCGTTGTTCCCACATTTCATAAGCGAATTTTGTTTAGCGATGAAGCGCACTTCTGGTTGAATGGCTACGTCAAAAAACAAAACTGCCGCATTTGGAGAGAAGGTAATCCTCAAGGGTATGTCGAAAATCTGACTGTTTGGTGCGCTTTATGGGCTGGTGGAATCATTGGTCCGTACTTTTTCAAAAACGATGGCGGCCAGAACGTTATAGTCAATGGTGATCGGTATAGAGCCATGATTACTAACTTTTTCATTCCTGAATTGAATAACCATGATGTCCAGGAGATGTAGTTTCAACAAGACGGCGCAACAGGACACACAGCTCGTGCCACAATAGATTTACTGAAAGATACGTTTGGTAACCGCCTAATTTCACGTTTTGAACTTGTGAATTGGCCTCCAAGATCTTGTGATTTAACACCGCTAGACTACTTTCTGTGCAGCTATGTAAAGTTATTGGTCTATGCGGATAAGCCACAAACGCTTGACCATTTGAAAGACAACATTCGCCGTGTTATTGTCGATATACGGCCACAAATGTTGGAAAAAGTCATCGAAAATAGGACGTCCATCCATATGACAGAAATCATATTTAAAATGTAATGCCACAAGATTATCTTTCGGATAAATAAAATTCATGTCAATCGAATAATCCATCGTTGTTTTATTGCAACTTAAAGTTCTATAACTCTATAAAAAACTCCATTTATATGCAAATCACGTCACTATCGGAACACCCTTTAATTTTTCGCTTTATTGTTTTATACTTATTTATATAGCGAACAAAGTTTTAATTGATTCTGTGAAAATTTGAAGAGTCTAGCTATTACCGTTCCAGATATAAAAGACGCTGAGCGAAAACAATAGGGTAACATTATTACATATTGGATACGGAACCCTAAAAAGTGGATATAGTGCTATTGTCAATATTCTTAAATTTCAAACGCATTGTAATAAGTCTGTAGTGCCTCTAGTGTACAACAAGAAATCATAGTTTATTATTTACCACTATTATTTGAAGTTGGAAAAAGAGGGTTGTGAAAATATCTATACATATCGATACCTTCCCGTAAGAATGTATTAAGCGACACTTTTTTTTTTCGAAAATGACATTTTTATGTGGAACTATACTAGAAGTTAAGCGCCACATTTTGGCCTGGGTTTCGCTGCCCTATCATGGATGCAAAGGAAACTAGAGAGAAAATAAAATTGTATCAACCGCCAAGTTTTCTCACTGGAATAATGTTGCTCCCTGAAATTTGTGTTATGTCAAGTTATCGCTTTCCAAATATTATTTGGAAAGTGAGTTTCAGAATACATATATTGTTCCATTCAATAAAATACAAAAATAAATAACTAAATGAGACGTTTTTTTCGTTTCCTCAATAATTTTAGAAATGTCGCTTAATACATTCTTATGGGAAGGTATCGATATAATAAAAATGTAACAGGACGATTTCTGTACATGAAATATTTTTTGAAATATTTGTTGCTGGTGCACTTAGTAATCGAAATAGTATACAAAACAGCAATTTTTAGAATTTTTGTCTGTCTGTGTTCGCATCACGTAAACACTACTGGATGAATTTTAACAAAATTTTCAAAGGAGGTACCTTGGTATCCTGGTTCAAATATAGGATAATTTTTTTCCGCAAAAATATGTCATTTCCAAGAGAAAATAGAGAAAAATTATTCACTACTTTTTCACCATTTTACTCAATTTAAGCGATTTAAATGTACCGCAAACTAGGCAGCACCTTTTATTTTAGTCAACGGGATATTTTATGCACTATTTACAGAACTCTACAATAATTATAGAGTTTTAAATAGTTTATTGAATTTTATCTAGGGATGGGTACCACGATATAAAGAAAATAGATAAACCATAACTGAGGCACTATAAAAGTAAGAGTCTTTTAAATTGGCGTGGATTACTTTTAAAGCAAAATCTAAAAAAATATTATCAGGGCGCCTATGACGTGGCGGACACAGCTAGTTGTGAATAGAATAATATCTGGAATTGTGACGAAAATGCTTCATATAGCCTAAATTACTGTTTGTGATGTCTTGAAAAATATCCCCCCGGGGGTTCCAATTGTCACTGCAGGAATGGCAAATGCTTTGACGCGGTTCACTCGGGGAAAATAGGGGCACCAGACGCTAGGGTTCCTAGAGCCTAAATCTGGAAGAAAAGGTCTGTGGTAAAAATCGCGGGACCTCTTCGAGGGCCAACCAGTGCCCAAAGGACTGGTACCACGGGAATCGGTGGCCCCACAGAGAGCCTATCCTCTCTGTGACCGGTTATTGGTGAGGTACCCTTCGGGGGTACACGTGGTGGTTGCGGTTTAAGATCGATTTATGTAGGTATGGTGCAAGGTCGATCAAGTGTGCTGTTGCACTCTCAACAGACGGAGTTTGGATAGTCTCCAAACCCCTAAGCAAGAGGCTATAATATGGATCTAGGCTTGCCTTGGATAAGGCTTGCCATATTATATAAATTGCTACTCATTGTGACTGTATCACACACAAATTGCTATTGGTGGCAATCGTAAACTGTTGCTCTACTACACAATGGGGGCGCTAGTCTACGCTTACATTTCACTCGGTGGTAAGACCACCGTGAGATTAGGCTAACTAGGCAGGTACTCACCTTAATCTTGTTCCACAATTGTCTTGAAAAATATTAGGAAGCCATGAATATTGAAAGGGATAGTAAAATATTTACAAACACTCGTAAACGCTATAGAGAATTTACGGGCAAAGGATATGTATAAGTACCTGTATTATTGTTACTATTGTAGTGGAAATTTCGATGCTGACCGCCTCTTTAATGGGTCCCTTTTTGACCCCTACCGCCTGCAATGATTATAAGCAACCGAAGTATAATATACAGCCAAGCTTACTTTCATTGAGTCATGTTTTAGCAACAGCCTTTACTCTTGACTTTATAGATTTTTGACTGACGACTGGTAACTTTCGACCTTCTTTCTTATCACGGAGTTCTCCATGGCATCCAAATTTAACAAATGTCTGAGTCTTATGCTAGCCGGTGCTAGACACATTATGTGCTCCCTCCGCCTTTTCCGATTTAATTAGTTCAACCATGCTTGCATTATACCATTACCCTTACCCATTACCCTTACCCAGTCCTATTCTGGCTTTTGAACAACAGAGAACAATTCAACTCATGCGTTTTATACCGCTACGTGTAAAAATTATTTATATTTATGACTAGCTGTGCGTCCTGACAATATTTTGTTCGATTTTGCTTTGAAAGTAATCCACACCAAATTTTAATTTTCTTACGTATTTACTTTCTATAAAGGTACCATCCCTGGATAAGTTTTAAAAATTCTAAAATCATGTCTTTAGTTTTAGAACCCATTCGAGGATTAATTTGGAGAATATGATAACCTGCCTCATGCGTTTTATACCAGTACCTGTAAAAGTTATTTATATTTTCGACTAGCCGTGGCCAAACACGTTGAGTGGGTCCTGTCAATATTTTGTTCGATTTTGCTTTGAAAGTAATCCACACCAAATTTTAATTTTCTTACGTATATTACTTTCTATAAAGGTACCCATCCCTGGATAAGTTTTAAAAATTCTAAAGTCTATTTTAAAGCTCTGTAAAAGACAGGCAAGAAAAGAAGTTACTCATTATTTTAAAACAAAACAGCGCCGCCTGTTGTTCAACATTGTTGCTGAAAATATACTGCTTTCAAAAATAAAAGATGTCCTAAAGTGTGCAGTACCCTTAAAACGGTAAACTGTGTAAACGGTAAACGGTGTACTTTTCCTGCTTTTTCTCCACTTTATCTTAGAAATAAGATATTTTTGCGGAAAAAAGTATCCTATATCGGCATTAGGATAATAAGGTACCTCCTCAAAAAATTTTGTTAAAATCCATCCAGTCGTTTTTACGTGATGCGAACACAGACAGACAGGAAATGAGTTACTATTTTATTACCTGTATAGATAACTTCATTTTTTATCATTTATCAAAAAACAATTTATGTGTTCGACATGCGATTTGAAGTTGAGAATTCGAAAAATTTATTTTCGTTACATCTTCTAAAATGACGTCATATATTTTCGAAAAATAACTGCAGCAACTTATTGGATGGGGTACGTCTTGGTTAAATGTTGAGACGCCTACTGTACAAATGCTGCCATAAAATTGGCATTATATCAAAATTACCTACAAAGTTGCGATGCTCCATTGAAATTATTCAAATTAGTGAAAATAAATTGAAACAAAATTCGAGTTTTATTTTATAAATAAGCTAATAAGGCCTGACTCCTTTAATGTAAATAAAACAATTTATTTTACATTTTCCCGACGTTTCGTCAATTATTTGTTGACTTTTTCAAGGGATATCTAATTTATCAAAAACATTACAAATCGTTAAAGTATTTATCAAATTATGGCTTAAATATTTATGAAACTTACAGTAAAATTTTTTCTGTTTTTACATTTATGGTTTTAAAAACGAAATACAAGGAACATATAACACAAAATTGAAAAATAGCATTAATTAATTTCAAACGAAACAACACAACTTAAATTAATATCACAGCTTGTTTAAAAGTATTGCCACTCTGTAGTTCGCGTTTATATTGTCCGTGTCTTCTTTTAAATTCATCGCATATTCTCTCTTTTGTTGAATTCTCAAGCTTTCTATAGTGTACCTTTTCCTTTCAATGTTTTCCTTATCTAAGATTTTAACTCCTTCAAGATCAGCTGTATGACCTGTTTCAAATATATGTTGCGCCAACGCTGTTGTTTGTTTATGTTTTTCTATATCATTTCTGTGTTCTTTCATTCTTGTTTCTAAACTTCGTTTTGTCGTGCCAATGTAAATCATATTGCAATTGTTGTTGTTACCTTTACACTTAATTTCATACACAACATTGTTTTGTTGTTGTTTGTCAATCATTGTTTTAACTTTAGGGAAATTCGAGTTTTATTTAAAACGGAAAATTATTTTTAAAAAATTACGTGGAATAAAAAATGTTGGTGAGATGCAAAGAAAAGAGGTTAAATGGTCGAAAAAATAATGAAAATATTTTATTTATTTATTTTATTTTATTTAAATATTATACAATTACTGTTTTAGTTTATCCTTTTTTTCAAAAGTTATTAAAAGTCTAATGCGTTGGTGTTTTAAAGGAATTATTTCTAAAATGTCGCTTGAAGTGTTTTATTTTAAATTTATGGTTTTGTGGAAGAGTTTTCTTAGAATTCTAGTTTTTAGCCATACAAATATGTCCCTCCTACTATACATATCGCACATCATTAAATCATTAACAGTCACAACTCAAAATTAAAAATATTCGGGAGAGACAAAAGACATTTTTTACATTCAAATTGAGTTTCACAGTAAAGAAAACGATCCAGCCAAAGAAGAAAATGATGCAAGCGAAATTTTCATGGCCATTAGTTTTTTGATCTCCGAACTGGTTTATGAATAAAATACTATTTTGATAAATTTCCAGTTGTGACTGTTTATGGTTTATTGTGCGATATGAATATCTTTTTTTTTTCTAATCGCTAAGAATTCCTAAAATAAACTAACAAAAAAACATTGACAACTTTTATATTCCTAAAATAAAAGCGAAGAAAAAAATCTGACATAAAACAAAACCTGAATATAAAATTTTATATGTTTTTTTACAAAAGTTTTTTTATTTATAAACGAGCTGTGCCCGCCACATCGTAAGCGTGCTGATAATATTTTGTTCGATTTTCCTTTGAAAGAAATCCACACCAAATTTTAAGACTCTTTATAGTGCCTGAGTTATGGTTTATGTAGGGAGGTGTGGAACAAGATTAACGTGAGTACCTGCCTACTCGGCCTAACCTCACGGTGGTCTTACCACCGAGTGAAACTTAGGCGTAGACAAGCGCCCCCATTGTGTAGTATAACAACACTTTACGATTGCCACCAATCGCTTTTTGTGTGTGATACAGTCACAATGAGTAGCAATTTATATAATATGGCAAGCCTAGATCCACATTATAATCTCTTGCTTAGGGGTTTGGAGACTATCCAAACTCCTTCTGTTGAGAGTGCAACAGCACACTTGATCGACCTTGCACCTTACCTACATAAATCGATCTTAAACCACAACCACCACGTGTACCCCCGAAGGGGATCTCACCAATAACCGGTCACAGAGAGGTTAGGCTCTCTGTTGGGTCACCGATTCCCGTGGTACCAGTCCTTTGGACACTGGTCGGGCCTCGAAAAGGACCCGTATGTTTTAACACACAGACCTTTTCTTCCAGATTTAGGCTCTAGAAACCCTAGCGTCTGGTGCCCCTATTTTCCACGAGTGAACCGCGTCAAAGCATTTGCCATTCCTGCAGTGACAATTGGAACCCCCGGGGGAATTATGTAGGGAGGTACCCATCCCTGTACAAAATTATAAAAAGTTATAAAACTATTGTAGACTTCAGTAAATAGTGTTTAAAATGTCCCGCTGACAAAAAAGAAAGCTGCAGTCAAGTTTGCAGTACATTTACATCAGATAAATTGCGTACTTTCACTACCTTTTCTCTTAGAAATGAGATATTTTTACGTAAAAAAGTATCCTATATTCGAATTTGGATACTAAGGTACCTCCTCACAAAATTTTATTAAAATCCATCCAGTTGTTTTTACGTGATACGAACACATACAGATAGACAAAAATTCTAAAAATAGCTGTTTTCTACTCCATTTCGATGCAGTTAGCAGCAGCAACAAAATTTTCAAAAAATATTTCATATACAGAAATGGTCCTGTTACAGTTTTATAATAAATATAGATTGCAAACAGAAGCCACTTCTTGCATTTGTTTCAATGGAATTTGTAGTATTTTTGTTGCTGTTGCTTCTATTGATGTTGCTGTTGTCGACAAGGCAAATAACATTAACTTCAACTCTTGAACAATGACATTTTTTTTAGCAACGTCCTCCTACACTAATTAGCTTACATTATTATTGCGAAAAATTACAAAAATAAAAAAATATACGGGTATATGTGTGTGCACACACGTACGTAGAATAACTGAACAAAAAACAAAATTAAATAACCAGGCAGAAAAAAGCAATCAGCATTTACTTATTCATACTTGTGCTAATAACATTAGGGCATAGATTTACATACGAGTATGTATGAATGTATTGCCCGGTTTCGAACGTGCGGTGTTTTTAAACACATGCAATAATTTTTATGAAACATGTCCTTTTGTTAAGATTCAATTTTATTTAGGTTTTACCCAACAAGTGTACAAAGATTAGATTATAAAAATAGAAACCAAAAAGTTTTTTTTTTCTGTTTTTTTTTTTAATATACCATTTAAAAAAGCTCCAATTAAAAAAGTAGTTTCTTTAATTAAAAAAGTACCTTCTTCAGATGTTGAAAAAACTGCAGTGTTACTAATGCAAGTTAAAAAAATTAATCGTTTTTAAATATGTATATCTAAGCGTTTTTAAAGTACATTTTTAAAAAGTACTTTTAGTTTTAAATAATTTTTTGAAAAAAAGTTTGTAAATAAGTAATAAATTTGTTAAAAAGAAGATTCAAAATAAAATTTTTTTTTAAATTTTTGAAAAAATAACTACTTAAAAATTAACCTCTTAAAAATATGCCTTTAAAACATTACATTTTAAAAACAACATTTTTGGAAAATACTTTTCAAAAAATTACCCATTTACAAAAATTCAAAAAGCACCTTATAATATATATTTTTTTTAATTTTTGAAAAAAAAACTACTTAAAAAGTTAATGGGTTTTACAGTGTCTTTAAAAACAAACACCGTTTTAAAAATACAGTTTTGGAAAGTACTTTTTTAAAAGAACCTATTTATAAAAACTCAAAAAATATCTTTTTAATAAAATTAATTTACAGAAATGATACATAAAAAAATTTACCTTTTTAACAAACGAACTTTTGAGAACAATGTACATATTTAAAATAAAATATGTTTAAAAAAATACTTTTTTAAAACGTCTCTTAAAATTAAAATTTTTAAAAAAATATTTTTGCAAAAATCACCTAAAAAAATTTAAACAAAACTTTTAAGTGAAAGAAACTAAAGAGTACTTTTTTAG
Source organism: Phasia obesa (assembly GCA_949628195.1). Lineage (NCBI taxonomy): Eukaryota > Metazoa > Arthropoda > Insecta > Diptera > Tachinidae > Phasia > Phasia obesa. Next base: position 139,114,847 of record OX451218.1, on the reverse strand, counting down.
AACAATACCTTTAAAAAGATATGTATGAAAAAAAAACTTTTTGAAAAAAATCCTTTTAAAAAAAATTAAATTTTAAAAATTAAAATTTTGCAAAAAATGTTCTAGTAAAAAATACATTTTTAATAAACAAACTTTTAAGAAAAATGTACATATTTAAAATAAAATATGTTTGAAAAAGAAAATACTTTTAAAAATTTAAATTTAAAAAAAAAATATTTTTGCAAAAATATCACTTTTTAAAAAAGAAACTTTTTTGAGAAAAAAAAAACTTAAATAAAGTGGGTATAAAAAAAATGTTTAATGAAATTCCTTTTTTAAAAAGTACTTTTTGGTAATTTGAATTTTTATTTTTTTAAAAATTCTTGCAAAAAAGTACTTTAAAAAAAATTTCAGAACAATGACTTTTTGAAAAAAACAACCTCTTTTTAAAAGTAACAATAAAAATTAAAATTTATAAATAAATAGCTTTAATACGTTTAAAATATTAATCGTTTTTAAATATATCTATATGATATTTCGACCAGTTGGATGTTGATGTCTCCCTGTGCTTTTACCGAACCTTTTCTTGCACACTGATTGGCCGTCTGGTATCCACGAATGCCCTAGAACCCAAAATATCCCTGAACGTTGTCGTTTAGGTATGGCCAGAGATTGATAAGATTTCAGTACACATCTGGATTTTACTACTTTCGAATCAAGGGCCTTATGAATTCCCTAATTCTTCTTGCTGATATGAATATAGCATATACTTCAGCCTAGAAACCGTTGCAGTTATCGACTAGGTCGAGTGAGTGAGATAGATAAAGATGCTAAGAGAAAATCGGCATTTTAACACCTAAAGATTTATCGAAGACCCTAAAAGGAGTCAAGTAGTCAGTCTGCACTGCTAAGAAATTTTCACCTACCTGTTATAGAATAGCGTCATGTCCAAGACAACACAAGCACGAGTCCCTGATTCTTAGGGCCTACCTGGCACATACGTATTTAATCTTTGTTTTTTTTTTTTTTTTGAAGAACCTATTATCAAAATACAGGTAGTATGATATAAATCAAGAGTGCTATATTCGGCCATGCCGAATCTCATATACCCTTCACCATAGTAATGCTAGATTTTGTGTTGTTCTCTTATCTTTCTTTAAAAATTTCTTGAAAATTTCTGTTTATAATTTTTTACATTTTTAGTAAAAAATTTTTCGAAACTTTTTTGTAATTTTTTTTTTAATTTTATCGAATTTTTTTTTTTAAATTTCTGTAATTTTTTTTTGTAAAAATTAGGTACTTCCTGCAATCTATATTGCGTTATAATGGTCAGACTGCAGCTCAAAATCGGCTCTCGCAAAGGGTTATCGAGATCTCTATGCCTTTCCTGCGATATACCTGTCGCGGTCTAATATTTATTTGAAAAAAAAGCAAAATAGAATCATTAAAGCCGAAAAAAAATTTAAAAAACGTGATAAATATAGGTGGGCATTTTTGGGTTTTGGCCCGCAGCCTCCCAAGGAATGATCCGATGTTGCTGAATTGCAATCCCAAAATTGCAATCCGGAACTATGCCTGGCAGATTGGATGGCTTAAATCTTCTGTGTCTCGTCTGGTGCTTTGGCAAATGACATTACTACCCGAACACGGACAGACGGACATCACTTAATCAAATTTTCTACGTATAAGGATCCAGAATATATATCTGAAGTGAATATTGTAGAAATTAAACACGGAATGACAAACTTATATATACCCTTTCCACCTGACAATATTTTGCTCGATTTTGCTGAAAGTAAAAATACAAATTAAATACAAATTTTATTCAACTGGCGCCATCTGTTGTGCAGTAGTTTTTTAAAATATCTTTCAAAAATTAAAACGTGAGTTGATTATATAACCGTGTTGAATATAAACGTGTTAAAAATATCCTAGTTTTAAGCCGAAAATTTCAGTACATTTAAACCGAAAATTGCTGTCTTAAAAAAATATATGTATATTTACTTCTTAGCCAGAGTTGACTAGCATTACCTCAACTACAAACCCTAAATGTCTGCTGGGTTAAATTTTATAATTATTTAAAAAAGCTATTACAATAGAAGGAAAATAGAAAAATTTGTAACTGTCACATACCAGAAACTTATAAAAAGTATACAGAAAATCACTATAAAGTAATGCCAGAGAAGAGTAATGAAGGGGGGGGGGATTAGAAACGCTGTAATACAAAAAATGTTTATTAACATGTTGAAGGAAGGATTTACGCACCCAGCCACCAATACCATTTAACATTAAACATTTCCTCGACGGCTTTTTGCCGGATTCAACAATTTCCTCTGTCGACTACTGATGTTGCTGCTGCCGATGCTGACGACAATCATTATGTTTTTGTGGATTTTGTTTGAAAAACTTATTTGAAGGGGTTGCTTTCTTTCTTTCTTTTTTTTCGTAGTTTATGTATGAATAAAAATATGTTGTTATTTTACAACTAGTTAAATCCAACTATGGGGGAGTGTGTATGTTAAAATGTATTTGAATACATCCACACAAAATTAAAACAAACAAAAAAATTGTTCACATTTTTTTTTTTGGTGCTCGTGTTTTGTTAGAGTAAAAAAAAGTTTAAATAATTTAAAATATGTTGTAGTTGTTGTAAGAGTTGTAGTCACAACAGCAGTAGATGTCGAGTCTGAGGACTTGTTGTTATAAATAGTTAACATGACAACACGCATGGTCCAGTTCCTTTTATTGTGCCTGAATATACAACATATATTCAGTAAGTACTTTTTTTGGTTTTTTTTTTTAATTCCGGTTTTTCTGCGTTTGTTTTGTGGGTTACTTTAAAATGTGGACATTTTTTTTTAACTTTTATTTTTTTATTTGATTTTTAACGCAGATTCCGCCCACATTTTTTTTGGCAAACAAATGTTTGTTATACGAATATTATTATTATTTTATATAAAACAAGTAGAAGCATATACAAACATATTTACTGCATATTCGTGCATATTCACATATTATATTTTCGCAGGTCATCGAGGTCTTATATACCGATGGATAAAGTAACATCAAACAAATAATAATGATAGAAAATAATCAAAAAGAAGAAACAAATAGTATGTATCGAAGCAGACCACTTCCATAATGGGTCCCTTTTCGACCCCCTTCCGTCCTCTATGATTACTGGCAACCGAAATGTAATTCACGCAACCTACTTACATTGAGTCATGTGCTACAACCAGCCTCTAATCTTGACTTAATGATTTCAGACTGTCGACTAGTAACTGTCGGCCTTCTTTCTCATCACGCAGTCTCTAGTAATTGCTAGCATTTGTTCAAGGCTCAGGTACCCCATGGCATCCACCAGTGGTCCTGAGTCTTATGCTAGCCAGTGCTGGATATTCACACACAATGTGCACTGCCGTCTCAGCCTCTTTCCTTTGCCCGTCTCATCTTCTGCCTCTGCCTCTTACTTTTAGACATGAGCTATAGAGAATATGAGTCGACGTTGAAGGAACGTTTTGAAGTGCCTGCTGCCGAAAAGGATTTGTCTAAGCCCACAGAGCCAGGTGCGTCCAATTCATCCACATTTACCTCCATAGCCGCAGGAGTATCTTTATAGACTGACCAGTCCACCCCTTGCGAGGTTTCTTTGTCTTTCTATTTCGATATCCTCCCCTGACCAGTGGCAACCGGAGTTCCTAAAGGGATTAACCTCTCCCCCTCTAACGAGGCTTCCTTGTCCAACCCTATCAAAATGTCCCGATTCAACGCCATAGGAGAAGTTTAGAGTTTAACCCTTCTGTATTCTTCCCTAGGCCATTATTGGAGAAAACGTTGTCCGCCCAAACAGAGCTTCTTATGCATGGGTAAGTCTACATTGAAACTGGAGGTCGACTGGTATCCAGAGTTCGCATACTAACAGCCAAGCACCCTCTTGACCACGCATCCCTGGCGTTTGCTGTTCCACCGGGGATTAGGGCTGGGTTCTTCCAGATTAAGATTCAAGGAACTCTGGCGTCTGGTGCCCCCATTTTCCCCGATAGCACTGCGTCAAAGCTTTGAGAATGAACCGCAATGACAATTAGTGCCCCCGGGGGTAAACAAATTGGAATAAGGAAAGTTTTTTAAAAAATATTTATATTGGAATTAATTTTTTTCATATGAAAGTGATGCCATTTTTTTTATAACTAGGGCTGAACATTGGACATCATAGCATTCCGGACCCAGTTAGTATGGAGGTCAGGGAAGCTCAAATACCGATGGAACGCATGAGTAAAAGAAAAATAGTCGAAAGATTGCAACGGGCACTCATTGCGGAAGGTGTTATACACAATGAGTGTATGGAGAAGGCCATTAGCATTTTTACTGATGGTGCTCTTAAGGGCGGTAGAGCAGGAGCAGGTGTATACTCATCTGAATTGAACGTTCCGTTTGCCTTCAGGCAAAATTGCTGCCCCTGGTAAAAATGCCTGCTGGAATATCGGGTGCAGAGAGGAGAGGTTCTCATTGCACTCAACAACCAGTCGGTTATAAAACTCTGGAATATTTTTCAAAAACTTATCAGATGTGCCTCGGTAAAAGAGGTAAATTTGATATGGTTAAGTGATAAGTGCACATAGACGCAACTAGGAAAAGGGGGATCTGCTTTGAATTTCTGTGGACCAGAACCCACAGCAAGCTCGCAGCTTGGGTCCTACAATGGGTGAACTTATTAAACCTGAAAAGATGGAGATAGGCCACTAGGTGTAGGCAGGCGCGAATTGTGCTGAAAGAGCCCATGGGTAGGAAGGCCAGTAAGGTCCTCATATATAATAGGAGGGCGTCCAGATAATATTTTGCTTTGCAAGTATTAAACACCAAATTTTAAGAGTCCTAGATTTATAGTGCTTCAGTTATGGTTTATGTATTTACTTTATATAAAGGTACCCATCTCTGGACAAAATTCTAAAATTTATAAAAAATTCTAAAAATTATTGTAAACCTCTGTAAGAGGTGTTTAAAATATTTTAATAACGTTGTAATAACACAAAGTAAAAATAAAAATCAAATACAAATTTTATTCAACTGGCGCCATCTGTTGCGCAATTTTGTTTAAAATATCCCACTTTCAAAAATATAAGTTGGGCAACCGTGTTTAAAATATTCCAGTTTTTAAAATATCCCACTTTAAAAAATAAAAAATAAAATGTCCCAGTTTTAAACCAAAATTTCCTGTACCCTTAAACCGGAAATTGGGTACTTTCACTGCATTTTCTCCACTTTCTCTTGGAAGTGATTTATTTTTGCGGAAGAGAGTATTCTATATTGAAATCAGGATACTAAGATAAGTCCTCACAAAATTTTGTTAAAATCCATCGAGCGTTTTTTACGTGATGCGAACACAAATATAAAAGGGAAAGACAGACAGACGAATATGAGTTACTATTTTATTATATGTATATATATATAATTATTGAGAAAAACAAATTCTTGTATTAGTTTTTGTTTCAACAAAAAACTTTAAAAATTTGTGCCAAAAATTCTGTCTTCCAAATTTACACAAGACTTATAAAAGCTCCTTTTCGAAGCCGCATGTTATGCTGCAACCAAGACGAATTCATACCAGGTGGAGTTGATAGCCCAACTGATTGTTTTTTGTCTCTCGTTTTTTTTTTGCTAATGTCTTGTCAAAAATACATTGTTTCATATCTGCTAATCTAATGTCAAAGTTGTTGTTTTGTTGTAATTGTTGCTCTACTACTCACACCTGTTATGAATTCGCCATAGCTGCAACGGTAAAGGGTTTATAAGACAATTATCACTTTTTTATAAATAAGATTCTCTCTCTCTCTTTCTCTTCCTTGGCATTTTATAAATGAACGTTGCAGTAAAGTTGCTGCTGCTCTGTTGTGGTTGTTGCAATTATAAATAAGCAATTGAGTAAATTGAATAATAAAAACCAAATAAAAGTTGAAAATGTTTTAAAATTGAGTGGGTGTTATTTTGTCAATGAATTACGAGGTACAATCCTAAAATACTTTTTAAAAACTAAAATACAAATGAATCATCGTTATGATAAGGTCTAAGTTTTTTTTAACTCGAAATAGTCTCGAGTTCGTATTTTCGTTATTTCAAATATTTTTCGATGAAAAATCTATATGTATCTGACAACGTCCGGAGAGAGGTTAGGGTCGGTATCATCTACAGTTTGAACAACGTGGGTTTATTTCTATTATTTGAAATGATTTTAACTACAGTCATCGGTACACACACGGTGGCTGTAAACAGTTGCGAGTTAGTGTTAGCAAATGTAATTGTATTTGCGTGCATGTGTATTAATTTATTTGTGTACATATGTATGTGCTACGTACTTTGTTGCAACTTTTGCTAATGATGCTGATGATGTAGATGTAATTGTAACTGCTTCTGTTGTTGCTACTGGAGCGGTTATTGTTGGCTGCTGTTACCTCTTATTGAGCAGTTCACGAATATTAATGTTGTTTTTAAATAAGCCATTCGACATTAAAGTGTTATGTGTGTAAACATGTGTACAAAAACATACAAATAGCAACGGTATGACCCACAGCTTCAAATGGTTAAAAGAATGATGGATGAATGGCTTGTTTTTCGAAAACAAATATATAAAAAAAAATATGTTTAAGTATATTTTTCATATTTTTCTTATTCACATTGTTATTTGCATTGACACATCCTGTGAAAGTATTTATAGAAAATGCTACACGTATATTTCCAAATTTAATGCATTTGAAAACTTAGGTGTAGCATTCTGCTTTTGTTTATATTTTCTTACTTGTGCCTTCGGTTAGCGATTTTTAATAAGAAAATTACTTCCAAGTAAATTGTAGTTGTTATATTCTACTTGAAATCTGATTCTACTATAGCATTTATAATTTAATAAATTAATTATGGAAAAAAATGCATCAATATTAGGTCTGTTCACTAACTAAAAGTTGTTACTAATTGTAGTCTAAAAACTAGCAACGAGAGAGTAAACAAATTTATAAATATGTGAGACAAAAAATAACTTGTAAGTTTTTGCTAGTAAAATTTTTACTAGCAAGAATAAGCTTTTGTTTAGAAAATATTTTTTTGGAAAAAGTGTATGAAAAAAATTGCAATATTGAAGAAAATATATTTAGTAGTTAAAAGAAATATGATTTACTTGGCTTACTGTTTTCCTTTATTTTTTTTTTTTTTTTTTTGTAAAGAGAAGTACCACTCAGGCAGTTAATGCCTACATTAACTGTGGTACTTCCTTTGGAAAGGGATAGTAGTAGATAAGACAGATGGTTAGTGATAGTAAAGCTTCGATTCTGGCAACACTGCAATTGCACGTTATGATTATTTTTAGAACAGTATTGCACTGCCTCTGGTGTTATTTAGGCGAATTAGTTCGAAGCTAGCATAGCCAATTTATAATTATTTTACTTCGCCGGCGATTTAGTGCTATGTGGTAATACCGGCGAAGGAGGGCGCTGTGATATGCATTATTATAAAGAGAAATTAATACATATCAGAAAAATTGAGATTTGAACTCGTGACCATTGCTTAGTAGTCAACGTGCTAACCACTTAAGCTACAGCACCCACATTTAGCGAGGATATCAAACGAGAAAATTTATAGGTCTATTATGGATAGTAACCCAACCTCAGTTGCGTTGTCAACTAAAATTAACAACTTTTAGTTGCCAGTTGCCATACGTAATACAATTTTGGCAACTGACAACGCAACTGAAGTTAGGTTGCTATCCATAATCGACCTATTAGTTTTTCCATTTTAAATTTAGGTTTTCATTTTATAATTTTTTGTTATTAAATAATAAATAGTAAACAGATCAGATAGTAAACATATCTGACTTTAGAATTAGTGTGGTATAATTTTCAATACATTTTCAACAAGACACATATGAATGCTTTTTGGATTACTGCTGGCAATTTCTACTACTTTCAATTACTCGATACAACTCAATACTTTTCAATTGGGTACTCAATAGTATTCAATACTTCCGTTTACATACTATCAGAAGAAATTTATTGTCGTAGTTGTTAAATATTTTTATAATTTATTTCTAAAAATATTACGGTAAAACTATCGATTAACTACTTATGTGTATTGAGTGGCAAAAAAAAAAAAAAAATATCGAGTATCGAGTACTTGGTACCCAGTACTCAATACTTTGCCAGGACTATGTTATTTATGTTTATTAGCACACACCAATCAAAAATATTTACATCTTAAGCCTGGTACCCTGTTCGAATTTGTGAAAAATGTTAATCAACATTTATTATTTCACACATTTAAAATGTGGTGTTTATCTCGCGATTTGGAGGAATTTTACGATTTTATTGCTTTTAAATATAGCACATTGTTTTAGAAAATTTTCCCCGAAAAATTAAAAAAAGAAAAAATTTCAAATGAAATAATTGCCAGAAACATTTCAATGTTTTGTCACAGTAAAAACATTTCTGCAACATTTTTTCATGACTTTTTCATAAAAATTTTTTATGTATATAAAGGGTGTTTTTTATAGAGGTATAGAACTTTAAGTTGGCATTACTTTTCAAGATGGCGACCGATTTAACAGCTGTCAAGTGATTTATTCTCAGTTTGGTTTGGCAATTCATCACGCCTGAACAACGCTTGCAAATAGTGCCCAAAACGAGATTACCGTTGTTCCCGATTTTCATAAGCGAATTTTGTTTGGCGATGAAGCGCACTTCTGTTCGAATGGCTACGTCAACAAACAAAACTGCCGCATTTGGAGTGAAGGTAATCCTCAAGTGTATGTCGAAACACCGTTACATCCAGAAAAACTCACTGTTTGGTGCGCTTTATGGGCTGGTGGAATCATTGGTCCGTACTTTTTCAAAAACGATGGTGGCCAGAACGTTACACTCAATGGTGATCGGTATAGAGCCATGATCGGTATATAGCAACATTTCACACAGCTCGTGCCACAATAGATTTATTGAAAGACACGTTTGGTGACCGCCTAATTTCACGTTTTGGACCTGTGAATTGGCCTCCAAGATCTTGTGATTTAATACCGCTAGACTACTTTCTGTGGGGCTATGTAAAGTCATTGGTCTATGCGGATAAGCCACAAACGCTTGACCATTTGGAAGACAACATTCGCCGTGCTATTACCGATATACGGCCACAAATGTTGGAAAAAGTCATCGAAAATTGGACGTACGGATTGGACTACATCCGCGCCAGCCTTGGCCACATATGTAATCAACATTTTTGCAGTAAAAAAAGTGAGAAATTATATTTTATTTATTTGATGTTTTTTAAAGAAGTCATACCTCATTTTCTGCTGTCCTGTTATGTGTATTTTTTCATATACATAAAAAGAAACAAAAATCAGAAAAAATATAAAAAAATTTCTGAAAATTAAATTTGTGTGACAAATTTTTAACCCATTGAAGAATATTTTTTTTTGTTTCCCTTAACACCGTTTAGGTAGCGCTTAGGTAGCCGCAAAAGTGAAAAATTTCCCGAAAATTTTTTAACGGTGGTAAGAATCATTCCTAGGAAGTTCATATGTTCTAGAAAGTTGTTTATTTAGATCTTAGGTTCATTTTTGTAGTTGATTGTTTCGTTGAATTTTGAACGCTTTGCTACCTATGGACCTGAACAGGGGAAAAAGGTAAACAATATTGAATTTTTTAAAGTTTTTTGCGATTTTGACCTTGAAGATGAAGTTTTTTTGATTTTATATGTTAACAAATTTAGTTCTTTATGCCTCAGAGTGTATATCAAAATTCCAAAGGGTTTGCAAAATATGAGCTTGAGGAAATGATAATTTTTTTGCAAAATTACATCGAGGCCCCACATCTTTCAGGGCCCATAAAAAAAACCTGGAGGACTTTGGGCAAAACTGGGAGACAGGGGTCTTTTTTTTTGGTCTTTTATGACGTAGTGGGGTCCGTATATGGTTATTTTGCCATGACTTAAAAAATTACACAGTGTGTATTTGACCATACTGGGCAGACATAAAACTTCAAAAATAGTTTTTGAGAGTTATAAGAAGATGTATTTCGACTGGCAGTTTTATTTTGTATAAATAAACACTGGATTAGTTACCATAAATTTATAAGAAAAATTTATCCAAAAATAATCGTAATTTAAAATATATTATCGAGCGATGTATCATTATCAATGTGCTTTGCCAGATGACTAACTGCCACTCTATTTTATAGAAACAATGATTTTTTCATCAATTGTAATTAGTAATTATACGATTTCATTATATTTTCATTACCATTGTTAAAAATAATTGTAATTAAAAATTAATCTGTAGCATTAAATGGTAGGTAAACTTTTTTTCATTGTGAATATTTGAAATAATGCCAATGAAAATTCAATGCTAATGAAAAAATCCCAAGTATGCTTAACATGAATGAGTTATTAGACAAAAACTGATGACACTTTTTTTTAAACAGCCCACTGATTTTCACAATCTTCCCATTAATAACAATTGATCCGCACTTTTGGCAAACCTAGTATATTATATAAATAAATGATATATAGCGCAATAACTGATAGAAGATCTGCTGCTATATAAGAGCCATTTAATATAAGTATGTGAGAAACATTGGATGCTGTCGCTGTCGCTGTTTTTTTTCTTTTTTAATTTCGGACCAGCACTCAGGGGATGACCTCTACTCATGCAAAGCATTGTGCCAGAACTAGGAAATTAGGTTATGGGATGGAGGATAGAGGGAGTAATGTTTGTGGACATTCGCTTTGAATTTTCCAACATTGTAGTTGACAGGAAAGACCTCTGTAGGAAGATGATTCCATAAACGAACTGTACGGCTAAAAAATGAATTTTCTCTGTTATGCATTGTGCGATTCACTGGCCAATCGACCACAAATGGATGAGCTCTTAATGAAAAGCGTGTTGTGCGCGAAAACTTGCGGATATCGGGAAATAGTTCCCTAATTCCATTGTAGTAGCGATAAAACAGCGAAACACAACCCATATTGCGTCGATGTTCAAGAGAGTCAATAGAGTTGGATACCCTACTGTCACCTATGAGCTTCTTCGCCCTCTCCTGCACGAGGTCGAGTAGCTCCAAAACAGACTTTGGAGCACATACATAAGAGTTGAATTCCATTTTTTGCCGGATGTAAGTGGTATAAATAGTAAGGAGATCAGATAAGGTGAAATATGTTTTACACCGTTTGAGAAAACCGAGACACTAGAAAGCGTTTTTTGAGACTTGAAAAATGTGCTTAGTCCATCGAACGTCACACTGGATTTTCATGCCAAGAACACCAAGAGCTTCTGATTCCTTAATACTTATACCACCCATAATTACAGATGTAGCACCATTTTATGCACGAATGTTTCTGTATATCAAAATCATTAAAGAGAAAACTATGTGTGATTTATTGGTTCACTATGTAGAGATTCCAAAGTTGTCTGAAGTCTTAAAAAAATCAATTTTAACTCGAACACAATAATTCAATTTAATTATTTTGAAATTGGCCTTAAATAATTGGTGCTTATTTGCTTAACTGTATATCGGCAATAGGGGTTTGAAAGGTATCTACAACAGACCGAGCAAGGTAAAATCATTTCTATTTATTCCACTCTGTTTAATTCTAACAGCTAAATTTTTTTTAATACAGCTACGGCCATGATTTAGAAGAAAATATTAAAAAATATTTTTCATTACTTAAACAGTGAAATTTAATGATAAAAGTAATTTTTGTTGAGGAATGCGTTTTCTAAGAATTGTTTAATCAGTCAATGCTGCATACACATATGTTTTATTTTAAATTTTCCATTAAAACATAAAACAGGCAGGGGATTGCGCGATGCAATAAGACTTATGGCCTATAAAAGTCACTCTTCGTCACAAGCACTTCGTAATAATTTTTTCCAAAAAAATTCTAACCCCTAAAAACGCCCAAAAATCTGATCAATTCAAAAATTATTTGGCCTTAGTAGAAAACGAAACAATTGAAAATTTTTAGGAAATAATTTATATATATTTAGTTGGCGTCAAAAGAGTCACAGAAAATGTCGTTAAAGTTTTAATGCAGGGTACACCAGGTGAAATGAAAAAGCAATAAATAAAATTAAATAAATGATTAAAATATCAACTAAGAGATGAAATATAACTGCAGAATAAATTACATGTGTTTAATTTCTCTAGCCTTCGCTAGCCTTATTTTATTTAAAATTTATAAATAAAAAAATCTTAAATTTTATATTTAGTAATAAAAATTATTACAGATATGATTTCCTTCATTTAAAATTTTTATTTTTGTTAGTAAATTGTCTATAGTTTTAAGTACATTGTTGAGGGGAACTTTCACCACAAGAATTTTGGTTTTTTGTTACGCCTTCACATGTGGTTTTTTCCGGCCTTCGTATGTAGTTTTCCGGAAGTACTCATCATGTCACAAAATGTGCTTTAAAACAAATAATTCAACATTAAACAAAAAAAACATACTTAAACAGCCATAAAAAATATATAATAAATGAAATAAATAAACCAAAGCGCCATGCATCCAACCAAACTGCCAGCCAGCCAGCCACTCAGCCAGTGTTTAAACAATATAAATGGTCCCCTATTTTTATTACTCATTTTATTTACATTTTTCTTTTTATTATTTCCAGCCATATAAGGAATAAAACCAGCATTTCAATGCTTTCAATTTTAGTTGTTTTTAAAATTATTTTAAAGTAATAAAATTAAATAAATCGAATATTTAAAATAAACAATAAAATAACGCAGTGTTGGAGAAGGTAAAACCAAGCAGCGCGTATAGGTGATAAGGTCACTTGTTAAGCAGACATCTCTAGACCAAGGAACAAAAAAAAAAGAAAAAAAAATTTGTAATGGAATTTTTACAATTCGACAAATGTTCACAATTAAGATATTTTCACCAACATCCGTCTTTTATGGGGAAACCATTTAATTTTTAATTTTTATAGCTGTAGTAGCGATAATAGTAATACACATTGTGTTTAAATTTCAGTTGTCTATCTAAAACGGCTCAAAAGATAACGCATTCATCAAATTACATTAACTATAGGGACACCCTTTCATTTCCAATTTTATAATTCTTATAGCGGACATAATAATATACGCTGTGTGTAAATATCAAGACTCTACAGATAACGGTTGAAAAGACTAAGCCAAATAAGTCAAATTACGTTAGCTATGAGGACACCCTTTAAGTTTCTTTTTTTTGCTTTTTATTGTGGACATAGTAATATTCGCTTTGTTAAAATTTCAAATGTTTATCTATAAGCGGTCAAAAGATAAGGTCATATAATTCAAATATCATTAACTTTGGGTACACCCTTTAATTTTCTACTTTATACTTTTTGCTATAGCGGACATAGTAAAATACATTATGTATAAATATCAAATATCTGCCTATAACGGTTTCAAAGATAGGACAACATAAATCAAATAACATCACCTATTGTTATAGAGGACTTGACCCCAAAGATTTTTTATAAATTTCAACTGTCTGTCTATAACGGTTGAAAAGTTCGACCATATACAGCAATTTACAGAACTATTGGGACACCCTTTAATTTATAATTTTAAATATTTATATTTGTTAGTATACCAGACAAAGTAGTGGATATTCTGCCTAATTTTCAAGTGTTTGTCTATAACGGTTCAAAAGATAGGTCCATATAGTTCAAATTACATCAATTGTCGGGACACCCTTTTATTTCTAAATTCAAATTATATACCTGTTATAGCGGACTTAGCAATACAGGTTCCTTGTAAATTTCAGCTGTTTGTCTATAACAGTTCAAAATTTGGTCATATACATAAAATTAGATTAACTAATGGGACACCCTTTTATTTTCGAATTTAAATTTTATACCATTTGTTATAGCGGACTTAGCGACACAGGTTCTTTGTAAATTTCAACGGTCGGTATATAACTGTTCAAAAGAATGCTCATATACATCAAATTAAATGAACTATTGGAGCACCCTTTAATTTATAATTTTCAATATTTATACTTTTTTTTATAACGGTCATAGTAATCGGCATTTTTGTTAAACTGTCAAGGTTTTGTTTTTAACGGTTCAAAAGATAGGCCCATAAAGGTAAAATTACATCACCTATGGGGACACCCTTTAAATTTTAAATTTATTTTTTTATTACTTTTTGTTGGTGGGAGCTATAGTTATACTTTTAAAATTGTAAATTGTTGTCCTTTATGGTTCTTAATACACACATGAATGCTGTATGGGGACACCCTTTAACTTTTAAAATAATGACCTGTTTTTAGAACGGGATCAATCTGTAAGCATAACGTTTTAAATAAAGAAAAAAAATTGAAATCGGATCAGAAATGGCCGAGTACTGCAGGCACAAACATAAAAAAAGAACATTCAGATGAATTGATAACCTCCTTTTTTTTTGAAGTCGGTTAAAAAAGGGTTTTACTAACTATATTAGGGATGGGCAAGTGATAAGATATCGATTAATATTGTATCGATAAAAATATCCATATGTCAATATGTATTTTGTATCGATATAATAATATCGATATATGTATAGTGTAGGAAGGGAACCCTTAAAATGATTAAATATTTTAAGGGCTCCCTAAGCAATAGGGTAATTATTTTCCCTACAAAGTCTGTTTGTCTGTCAGAACTCTCTCTGGAGCTTTAATAAACACACTCTTAAAATTTTGAAAGAAGTTGTAATAATTTGGCCGCTATAACTAAAAGAACATACTAAGATTTAAAGAGTGTTCGTGGGTGCCTCGGTGTGCTAGACTATCAGGGTTGTAGGTTCGATTTCCACCAAAAAGACCAAGAAGGAGTATGAATATAATCTGGGTGCCTACAAATGATTAACTGCGTTAAAGACAGATCAAGAACTCTCAAGTATTATCTGGCCAAGTTGAAAATCGCCGCAAGAGTATACTACTTGCAGACTGTGCTTGGAAAAAGGCAAAAAAAAAAAAAAGACTTTAAGTCACGGGTAGACATATATTATATGGAGGTTCTGTAGACACCTAACCTTAAGCAAATGTTAGCAATTACCATAAACTCTGTGATGAGGAAGAATGTCGACATGTATCAGTCGCCAGTCTGAACTCACTACAGTCGAGAGTAAAAGGCTAGTGACAGCAAGAGTCTCAATGAAACCAAGGTATTCGTAAATCTCTAGTCGGATACCAAAAATCACTGAAGAACGAAGGGGGTCGAAAAGGGTCACAATAAGTTAGTGGTCTGCTTCGGTAACCCTCCCTCCTACAAGCAAAAAAAGGGTGTTCCTTGTTGTTTTGAACCGTATTAGGCAGACAACTTTATACAAAGTACGTTTGTTGTGTTGTCTTAATGACAGCACTACTAGTAAAGCTTCTTGCTTGTCTGTAGAATACAGCCAAGGTCTTTGGTGGGACTTAAACCTCTACACTAATAGACTAGCGCAATACCAATCAGTCGAAATCAGTTGAAATAAGTCAGCAGTTGATTTGCTAAATAACCTTTTAGGCTCTTCATTCATCATCTTTTCTATCATTATCTGCAGCTTCAGTTGCAAGTTCTGCTTAGGAAACAAATTGTGATTAATTGTTGTTGTAGCAAAAGCACTAATAACCGAATCGGCAATAAACTTATACCCGACATCGATTCATCAACAAACCCAAAATATATTGTTATGGAACATGAATTTTATAACTTTATCCTTTTGATGCGCATCATGTAAAATTTAAAAGTGCAAGGCAACCCGCTCATTGTTTTTATTGTTTTAGCTATAAAGTATCCATGACATTAACGACACCTTTAATGGGAAAATATGGTTGAAAACATCAAAATAGAGAGAGAGACATAAAATTTTTATTAATATAGTGCAAATATTGTTTTTAAAATTTATTCACTTTTTTTTATTAAAGATTTCGATTATCGATTTCAATAAAGAGTTTAATTCGCTGTCATATGGAAAATAGAAATAAAATGAGGGGGAAACAGCAACAGAAAAATCTGTGTGTTTTAAATATTTTATGTGTTTTTGTTGTGAAGACAAACCCACGCAATTCTAAAGTACCATGTGATTTTGAATGTGTGACAATAACATTAATGAAACGTAAAGTAGCATTTGCGATGCATTAGCGGTTCGATATTAAACTAATTTTAATTTTAACATGGCAAAGTCAGCGTCCTGAGAACCAGAGTTCAGAATTTTTCATTTATGAGTATTAACATTTCCAAATTTATTTTATTTCTCATAAATGAGATTTCTAAAATATTATATTTTTCTCACGCTCATACATGAACAAGAAAAAATGTTCTGTCTACGACAACACATGAACTGTTTATTTCTTTAGCAGACATACATGAACGCTGAAAAATGAAGATTCGATTTATTCATATGTGATAGTTAACGAATTAGCTCATTATCATTGATGCTATTTTTCATTTTTGAACGTTTTCCTTTATGAGTGTTTATCTACGAAATTTCTCTTAAATGAGATTTCTAAAACACTTTGTTACCGCATACACAGGCAGTTGCACACTGCAAAATATGTGTATATACATACATACACACAAATACATTTATGCGAATGCTTATTGCGAATATTCTTTAACGATCATATCTTGTAAATTCTCATTTATGAGCACTTGCGTAAAAAGCAAAATATTTTCTCATTTATTCACTTATGAATAGAAAGGAACAAAAAAATCATATCACTCATAAATGAACAAATATAAAATATTTTCTAGTCTCCCACATATGTATGAAAAGAAGCACAAAAAAACTAAAATGCACATACTCACACATGATTGAGCAGTGAGTGAGCATTTCGGTACTCTGCTGAAAACATAGGTTTGGAATTTCCCTTTTGTTTGAAAGTAATCCACTCCAAAATTTTAAGCCTCTTACTTTTACAGCGCTACTTACATATATGCTTTATGTATCGACTGTTTTTTTTAGCTGCATGAGAACTATCGATATTAGAAACTATGGTTTGACAGCTAAGAACGTGTTGAGATTTCTGTTTAGTAAGGTTTGGCAATTCATCATGATTCGTTTGAAAAAGTAAAAATCGAAGTTCATAAAGCACTTCGCTCATTTTACATTCAACATAATCGGCCTAGTGAGCAAGCAATGCATGCAGTTGTTGATCATTTTCGCACTAACTTTACTCTTCTCTATTCGAAACCATCAACAAGCAAAGACATGTGTGCATAGTAGAGATTGTCGATTTATCGTCGTTCTTAACTTGTTGGCCTTTGTCCTTCGGCTACGTTGAAAATTTTACTTAAGGTTCTTGGCTTACGCTCCGATAAAATACAGCTAGTGCGCGACCATGGTTTGTGTCGCATTTTTTATGATTGGGCCCAGCTGCAACAGGCCGAAAATAATGTGATGAAGCTCTTTTCTTTTTTGTGCGAAGAAAATTATCAAGCCGTTTACTTTTACCATTTGGTGCGGCTTTTACGCTGGTGGCGTCATCGGTCCTTTTATCTTTGAAATGACTAAGAAGCTGCCATTATGGTAACTGGCGAGCGATATCGAGCCATGCTGACTGAAATTAATTTCCCAAAATTAATCAGTTAAACATCAGCAAAATTTTGTTACAACCAGACAGCGCAACTTGGCATAAAGCTCATTTTACAACCGATTTATTGCAAAATCAATTTGATGACAACTTTTTTTCTGGAAGTGGTAGTGATCATTGGCCCTCTATCTCGTGTGAAATAAAGCCTTCGGATTACTTTTTATTGGTTTATGTTTAGCGACTGATGGAAGGAAATTGTAACTCATAGCCGTCTTGAAATTATCTACCACATCTGCACACCATCTCCATTTTAAAATGTTAGTGTTAGCCTTTGTTATGTTATGCCTTTTTCCAATCACAGTCTACAAGTATCGTCTTACCTCGATTTTTAACTTGGCCAGATAATACTTGAGAGTCCGGGGCCTCTCACTAGTACAGTTAACCCAGATTATATCCAAGCTCCTTCGTGGTTTTCCTGCATACTTGTAGTGAAAAAAAAAAGCCAGTTATTAGTGAGAATCGTACCCAAAACCGCGGACTGATAGACTAACACACTACTTACTAGCCCCTCGAGTCAGAGTCAGAGTTACCCATCTCTAAGCAATTACTAAGGATGTTTCTTATAGGAGGTATTTGTAAAAATTTACAAAAATTTACTGAAAACAAACCTAAAAACCTATTGAGTTCTAGGAGAAGCTTAAGCAAATACCCTTTATAATTTATAAAATCATCATCATCTTTCATAGCCTCATTTACAAATAAAATCTAACAACAATTGTCATATGAAACCAACAACATTTTAATCAAATTATATGATTTTGATTATTTTCTACAATATTTTTCTTTTTGTATTTTTTTTTTGGTAAAATTTTATAACTTACTTATGTCCTGAAGCCATACATTAGGTGATTATGTTGATATAAATTGAATGATGAAAATGAAGAGCTTATGATGCAACTTCTAGATTTACCCAATTGTATTTGTAGTAGTAACACATAATGGATTACGAATGTACTTGTAGTTGTCCTTGTATGTCTTTAAAATTAAATTAAAAGTTGTATTAAATGTATTAAATGAATAAATTTTATGTAAAATATTTAGATAAATAGAGAAACTGCTTTTAAAAGTTTTGCAATATTTAAAAGGTTTTTATTATGAATTTATTTAGAGTAAAACCAAAATTGCATTACTAAGTCTTAATAGTAAGACTACGTAAGTATGTACATAAGTGCGGTACCAGAATTATCTGAATACAGTTAATAAGAAAGAAATGATAGTTTAAATATGAAGGGTGAACGATGAGTAATGAAAGATGATCGATAAAAGTGAAAGATGTATAAAAAAGATCTTACTGAAGTTGTAGTAGAATACTTCATATCTATTAGAGATCTGCACCAGGGTTGTCAGATATGGCGATTTCTCGCCAAACGTGGCGATTTTCTATCTTATTTGGCGACATGGCGATTTTTAAAATATCTGGCGATATTGTTGGCGATTTTTAATTGACTTTTGGTCAACATTAGAAACTGAATTAATGAATATTAAAATGGATAACAAATTAATTGAAATTGTTTTGTCATATTTAAATATGATTTGACTTCTGGATACCTGAAACTTTCGGAACATAAATTTATTTAAAGTTCATAATATTTCATATTTTAAAATTTGTTCATATCTAAAGAAACTTTATTTAAAGTTTACAAACATCTTTTGATTTTAAAAGGTTGAAATTGACTTTGTCTGAGATTCTAATGAAATTAATTGAAGCACATTGGTGCTCTGATTATTGGTTATTGCATTGGGACTGTATAAAAGAAGTTGTCGTAGTGATGTGATTGAGGAGTATACGTATTATCTGTCAAAGTTGCCCGGTATATCGTCCTTTCATACCCTCTCTAAACTATTGACAGAAGAACTGGATAATTTAAATATTTCTTTCAATTGTAATAGTGGTTCTAGTAAGATAGCGAGATTTGTGGGAGAAAAATATTTATCAAGGTTTTACTCGCTATTTTCGTTAAGCTCATATTTATTTTGATTTCTTTCATTTTCTATGTTAACGATTCAAATCTATGTGAAAGATAGTTTTCCTATTTTTGTCTCAGGTAATATAAAAAAATGTTATGCTGAAATTTTTCGCTTAAAAGCTGAGTATTTTTGTAGTAACAAATGAGAAGGATAAAAATGATGTTTTTTAAAGTTCCAAAAATTAAAATAAGAACAATAGATATTTAAATGTAAAGCCAGCTAAACTTTTATATTCTACCAAATTATACATTGGTGTACCATTGTACTTTTAAAGTTTAAAATGTACCAAAAAAGTACAATTGTACCAACTTTACCAAACCACTATTTTTCATTGGTTTAAGTAAAAATGTTACCTTTCTCGTGTTCACTAATCATTTTAAATAAAAAACAAAATTTTTATAAATTTTAGCGACTTTTTTTCTATATTTGCGAATTTTAGTTATTTCAATTAAATTTATTTTTTTTGATTGGTAAAAATATTTTTAAAATTAAAAAAATTGTATATATTAGGGGAAAATTTCAACAAAAAACAGTTTTGGCGAATTTGGCGATTTTTCAGATCGATTTTGGCGAAAATAAATCTGACAACCCTGATCTGCACGAGTATTCTTAAAACGCTGTTCAACACATTCTCAAATTTTCAAACAGTCTTCCTACTCGCATTTGTAAAAACGAAACGAGCAATCAAACTCAAAAAATGTTTGTTGTTGTTAGAGAATGAAAACATGAGAGTATGGAGACATGAGAGTATGGAGACATGAGAGTAATGAAACATGAGAGATCCAATAGATTATTGATTCATTTCAAAAAGCAAAACAAAGGAAACATTTGCTTGAGTTAAAAGCATTAATTTAAAAAACATATTTTATTTCGTTTTAAGTACAAAGTTTTTATTCTTTAAAAAGCATTCTTAGAAATATTCAAACAAAAATATTAATCCATTAAAAAAGTTAACAAAAAAAAAATAAATTAATATGAAAACGTGAAAAATTGTTACTGCGCTGAACTATTTTTCGCCATGTTAGAATGCAAAAACATTAATTTAACAATTGTAGAGTCATTAAAAACAAATGCGGGTCCTCCTTTCGGTAATCAAGTTCCTAGCTGAAGAAAAAAATCTTTCGGAAGAAGCGCTGCTAGCCGGTGTTGCAAATATTTTGCAACTTATACAGCAAAGGGAACTCATTTTTGTGAAAGTCCCACCATTGTAGTACATTAAAGTTGTCATTTAAGGCAACATTTAAAGTACTATATCGTCTAATATTGTCAGACACTCTATCGTTCGATTCTATTATATTTGACTGTCCCACGAAATCTTACAGAGCTTCCAAATTTATGGAGGGTTTTACAATATGTGGCGAACTTTGGATGCCTTGTCCACATAAATCGTCATCATATGTCATCATTTTTTTTTTACTGCTACTTTTTCGTTCTCCTTAAAGAAGATAAGTTTGTTAGCAGGAGGATTTCAGAGACCAACTTTGTGATAAATGGTTAAATTAACCAGTTTACACATTTCACATATTTCACTTATGTATGTATTTAAAATTTACATTTACATTTTAGCAATCCATTTTTTATTCTTCTTTTGGCACAATACAACTGCACGACGAACATCAACCACAACCAATGTAAGAGCTTCTTTTGTATCGTATCGCAAATCAAAACATTCTAAACATTCTCAACCATTCTAATAATTCCATTCAAAATTGGAATTATGAGAGTAGATCGTGCTTTCAAACACAAATTCCATTCGCATATTGAGAGTGTATGTTTCGTTTCGATTGCTGGCCTCTCCGCGGACAGAGTAAATATTCGTTTCGTTCGTTAAATGTATTCTCAATTAGAGTTGTGTTTTCGCTTCATTCTCAATGGACAGAAAATCAAAACATTCATGCAGCTCTTTAATATCTATTGTGCAACCATGTTTAAAATATACCGCTTTCAAAAATAAAAGATGCAGTAACTTTAAACTGGTAAAAAAAATTAAATTACTGTAAAGCTCTGTAAAAGACAGGTAGGTAATGAGTTACTCTTTTTTTTAAAACAGTGCCATCTGTTGCGCAACGTTGCTTAAAATATACTGCTTTCAAAAATAAAAGATGCATGAACGTATTAATTCCATCATAGAAAAGTACGCACATTTATACACTGCGACATCAAGGCCGGTACAAAGCAAGAGTCATTTAAGTTTGTTTCACTAAGTTTATGACAATGTGTCAGTCAGTGCGTTTTGTGCCAACCCAAAATGTTTATTCTTACATTATTTGTATAATTCTATGAATATAAACAAAAATCTAATTTATATTTTTGAAAATGTTTAGTTTTCTAAATGATTTTTACGTTTATATTTTTCTTTTGTTTCTTTTTTAGATGGAACTGCACTTGAGGGGAGCATAATGAGTTCTGTTTGTAATTTTATATTAATTTACTTTTTATTGTTGCAACGAGAACATGCGTTGCATAAAGAGTAACAACACAAAAACTGAAAACGAAAGAAAAATGAAACATGTCTAGTCTCTGGGGACATTTTTTTGACATTTTCTCTTTTCGTGAAAATGTCCTTAAATATTTAAATGCGTGTATGCAGACCTTTATACGCTGAGAGAAAAAATTTTTAAAATTAAATTTCATTCTTATAAAATTCAGTTTTATTTTTAACGACTTGCAATCGTAAATGAATCAGAGTGACTAAATACCGAACTCCAAGTGGACTTACTCCACAAGCTCTTTGTGAGTGCAATAAATTCATAAAGCTAATCGTCGAGTCTACCTTACAAAGCTTAAAGAGAGTTTAGCGGAATATTGAATGTTGTAAAGGAACGTTCTTACCATTTTACGGGTTACGCTATTAAGGACATGAAGGAATAATTATGTTAATTCCAATTTCTGTGAGGAATCAACAACAGAGTGTCTATTGTTTTTCGATAATTGAAATAAAACTATTGTTACGAAAGAAGAATTTATTCTTTGTAGGCTCTGAACGACAATACTCTCGAACAACAACAACAACATTAATGGTTTGTTTTCTTGCAATGATGAAAGAAAGAAACAAACAACAAAGAGCATCGCTAGTCATCTAGTTGTTGTTGTCGATTAGTCTAGAAATGCCTCATGTACAAACATTCATAAAACAACAAGCATGGGATGAGTGGTGCATATACACACGCACATTAAATAAACTCTCTTCAGTTAAATACACAGGCACATATAAATACAAATATAAAGAAATAAACAACCACACAAACAGGTATAAAGAAGAACACAAGAGCAATAACAATCGAAACTGCCAGATCTGTCTGGAATAGAACATTCTGGTGCTATTAAATCGCCTATATAAGCTAATCGTGCTGGCGAGTAGTATGGCAGTATTAATTAAAAGGTCAAAGAGTTCAGTAAAATCGTAACAATATGAAATATTGACCCGCTCCAGGGTCTTTGACCAATAAGATATGTATCTTTATTGGTTCATTAGCTACCAAATTATTTGCAAAAAAAAAAAATGGTTACAGTTGTTTCCAAGGCATCCCAAGATTTCTACTTATTTATGAAAAAACGTTTTGTTGTAGCAGTTACAAAATATATAAATAATGCTCAACACTGGCTGGCATTAGACTGAAGAATACAGGCAAAAATATAGAAACTGTGCATGTCATTGAGGACCCCAGCTTGAGGGAACTGGTAGTTATATAAGAATGGAGGTCGAAAACCATAAAATGGCAATTGAAAATCAATGAGTTCCGAATAAGATTCTAACCAGCATGGTCTGCTGGTTAGTATTTTTTTTTAGAGTGTAAATAAATCTTTTGGATACCCATTCAATACACACTCTTTTTACGTACCAAAGTATCTTTTGATATTGAATCATCATAATAAATAAAATTAATATGAATATTTCAGTATCAATTTTGCAAATTGAATATAAGTATGACGCATTATTAACTCACCGTTATTTTACGAGTGTATTTGAATTACAGTTGTAAAAAAATGGCAACAAAAGCAATAAAAAGAATTGAAAGCTAGTAAGTAGATAAGTATGTTATTTTATGCATAAATGTCTGTTTTATTTCTATTTTATTAGTATTTTTTTATTAAAGACTTTCTCGTTTACATTTATTTTTTGTTGACGTTTTCCATTTCGTTCGAGTTGTTTTTCATTTTTCTTTATAGTCAGTCCATGTCATGGCGAGTTTTATTATCCTGTTACAACAAGTGCTTTGAAGGGCTTATTGTTTCTAGGGGGGTGATTTTTTAACGACGGGTTTTAAGGCTAAAGATTAAGGCTTAAAAAGTAACTGTAATGCATCAGATCAAGTTGTTGTGTTTGTCAAAATGTTTATACATTTGCCGATGTTTTTTTTTAAGAATAAATTCCTGATAGCCAAGGCGTTATAATCCTATAAACCACAAAGCAACGGTGATCGCCTTAGGAAATTCACTAATTCTAGCCGGGAGTTTGAATTAGGCAATTCACTGATGCTAAATATGAAATTAAAGGTTCGCAGCAGTTTGTAATGGGCTAATTTGTTCATGCAATGTGCCATGTCAAACAAAATCGGTTAAATATACTGGTCAACATGTTGCTAGGTGATACTAAAAGTATGTTTATTCGTGCTGATTCCAAATTCAGCACATGAATTGTAAATTAAAAAATATTTAAAATGAGTAGTCACTTGGGATTTCCTCGCTTATTTGGCCACCATTTTCAGTATCCAGCAGAAATCAGATAACACGTTACTGAGCTTTCCTTTTTACCTTGCTGCCGTTCAACTTACTAGCTGATGAATTTCAAAATCCTTCAGGACTTTCATAAAAATTTTAAAAAGTTCTAATTTAATAAATAAAGGTTGTAAAAAAACATTTTGGGATAAAAAATAATTTAAATTTAATTTAAATTTGTGAGAAAGAATTGCATTGCGAGATCGATACATAAAAATTTTTGTATTTGGCAATTTCCAACCCTAAGATTTCGCTCTGCTTTTTTGGATAAATTTAAGTTGCACACTAGATCTTGAATTTTTTGTGGAACAAGATTAACGTGAGTATCTGCCTACTCGGCCTAACCCCACGGTGGTCTTACCACCGAGTGAAACTTAGGCGTAGACTAGCGCCCCCATTGTGTAGTATAACAACACTTTACGATTGCCACCAATCGCAATTTGTGTGTGATACAGTCACAATGAGTAGCAATTTATATAATATGGCAAGCCTTATCCAAGGCAAGCCTAGATCCACATTATAACCTCTTGCTTAGGGGTTTGGAGACTATCCAAACTCCGTCTGTTGAGAGTGCAACATCACACTTGATCGACCGTTCACAATACATACATAAATCGATCTTAAACCACAACCACCATGTGTACCCCCGAAGGGCACCTTACCAATAACCGGTCACAGAGAGGATAGGCTCTCTGTGGGGCCAGCGATTCCCGTGGTAACAGTCGTTTGGACACTGGTCGGGCCTCGAAGAGAACCCGTGATTTAACTCACACACCTTTTCTTCCAGATTTAGGCTCTAGGAACCCTAGCGTCTGGTGCCCCTATTTTCCCCGAGTGAACCGCGTCAAAGCATTTGCCATATTCCTGCAGTGACAATTGGAACTCCCGGGGGTACTAGATCTTGAATAATAAAATAAAGTCCATCTGAAATTTGGTTCCTTCGAGTTTTCAAATCTTTCATTCTCACATTCGTTCTTACTTTCTGAATCTTCGCCGGTAGTGCCGGCAGTGGTAAACTTTTTGAGTGAACAACCCCTCGTGTCGCTCATTTCACATACAGCTGTTAGACGTGAAAGAATGAATTCGGGATAAGCATCCAAAATATGTCCAAGATCACTCAGTAAAGTCTCTAGGACAAATCTTTGTTATCCTTGTTATCTAGAGAGATTGTCCACTCGATCAAAAATTGTAAAATTTTGAGTCGTTTAATTTTTCGATTAGGAAAAATTGTAAATTTCAGTTAAGAAAAAACTCGAACAAATTAGATCGGTTCATCGACAAACCGACTAAAATTAATTTTAAATTTTTACTTATTTTTTTTTATTTCAGAATAATTTGGAACTTGACAGACGTGTTTAGTAAACATTCAGAGAAAAAATAATAGATATAATCCAACAATTTTTCCCATAAATAAAATATGACTTTTCCCAAACTTTAATTCAAATTATGAATTAATATAGTAATAAGCATTTAAAGTGCTATATTCGGTCATGCCGTATATACCTTTCATTTAAAAAATTTTTTTTTTTTAATTTTTAAAAATATTTTTTGTAAAAATTAGGAATTTCCTGGAATCAATATTGCGTTAGAATGGTCAGAATAAAGCAAAAAAATTCTTAAATAAATTTCCTCATATTGGCCGCCGCCCTTCCTCCTAATGAGCCCATTGACTGCTCCTGGTTATCAGTGGATAACCTGTGGGTCTATTGGCTACCTCTATATTTATTGCTTTCTATAAAAGCCTTGAATATAAATCGAAGCAGAAAAGCCTGACCAGCTTAAAAATAAACAAAAAATCGCCCCTCGCAGGGGCTTATTGATCCCTCGAGATCTGTATGTACTCCTTGCGATCTACCTGTCGCGGACTAATATTTATTTAATAAAAAAAGCAAAAGGGAATCATTAAAACTGAAAGAAACTAAAACAAAAACGTGAAAAAATATAGGTGGGCGTGTTTGTTGCCCGCAGCCTCTGCAGCAATGATCTGATGTTGCTGAATTACAATCCCAAAATTTTCGAAATTATGCCTGGCAGATTGGTATTCTTAAATCTTTTGAATCTCTTTTGCAGCCTTGGCAAACAACATTAGTACCCGAACAAAGACAGATAAATAGACGGACATCGGTTATTAAACTTTTCTTTGTATAAGGGTCTGAAATTGTCGAAATAACTCACAGAATGACAAACTTATTAGGTACCCTTTCTACCCGTGGTGAAGGGTATAAAAATATGAAAACGTGTGTTTTGAAAATTTTTACTATTTCTATGCTACATAATTCTAATCTTCTTCGTAGTGTATAGTTTATCTTAATAGATAAACTGTAAACTGCCCTGTGTCTAAGTATCGGTTAAAACATGTTTCAGAATTCCTCTTACTACGGGGATTCCTTACAGGTCCATGCGGAATGCTGTCAAACTACATACATACATAAAGTTATATGAAAAAGTCATGCAAAAATGTTGCAAAAGACTGTTTTTATTGTAGCAAAACATTGAAATGTTTCTGTCAACATATTTTCAAAACTGAAAAAAATGTTGCAGAAGTCTGTTTTTATTGTGGCAAAACATTGAAATGTTTCTGGCAACATTTTTTCAAAACTGTGAGATAAAGCAAATTAGCCTTATATCATGTGGAATTTTCCAAAAAACAAATTTTTGTAAAACAATGTGGTATACTTAAAAGCAATAAAATTGTAAACTTCTTCTAAATCGCGAGATAGAAAGCACATTTTAAATATAAAGTTTTTCTTGTGAAATAATAAATGTTGCTCAACATTTTTCCCAAATTCGAACAGAGTAACTAATAGGCTGGCTTGTTGGAGGGAGAAATAAAAATATTAAATGAAAATTATGTTTTTAACGGAATAAAAAAAAAAAACATTTCTAAAAATCATCTACCAGTTGTCAATTATAAAATATATTATTAATCAATTTTGTGCCGTTGCAACGCGTTGTCTTTTTTACTTTACCATACGTAGTATAAGGTAAAGTATAGTAATCATGAAAAAAATCGAGATCAGGATTTAGACGGATTTATACGATTTGAGGTCTCCTGAATCCATTTTGGCTATTTTCTCGATGATGTCTGTGGGTGGGTAGGCGGGTGGGTGTGTATGCCACTATTTTTGTGGAGTTTGTAGAGGTCATACCGTTTGAAATGAAAATTAAATGCAGTATGTGCCTTTGGTTTATGGAGATCCAAGCTGTGCAAATATTGGGCATAATCGGGAGTGGGCAAGGGGTAGTTTCCTAACCCCCAAATTTTGTGAACGCTCTACAGGTCATACCGTATGACATATTAAAACGATATTTAGTATGTGCCTTTGGTTTGTGGAGATGAAGAGCTGTATTAATTTTAGGCATAATCGAGAAGGCGCAAGGGTTAGTTTACTTAACACCCCTAAACGAAAATAATTTATTTTTCGATTCGAATATACTTTGAACTTTTATTCGTTATGTAATATGTATATTCATAAAAATATCTGTTTCCATATCTGTTGAGTGTAGACCACTCCAGTTTTATTTCATTAGATACAAATTTTTAAAATATGCTCGATTAATGCGAGTTATTCGAATAAATAAAAACCCCTTATGGAATAATCGTCGAAAATTCAAATTGCAAAATCGATTAATTATTTGCTCGAATAAAATCAAAACCCTATTAAATGGATACTCTAATATATAGTCAAACCCTATTATTATTTAACGCATTAATCAGTACTTTTAATCTCAATAGAGTATTGTTTTGGTTATAAAAAGAACCAATAAATTTTATTTTTTTTAATTTTCCAGGCCTTTCCTACAATTCAAAACCAGGAAGTAATAAAGTCACCCTATAGAATATTTTAATTTGCTAAACATTTTTTTGTTTGCAAGCCAAATTAAACGTTAGAGAGTTAAAAAATGAGTTAATTACTTATTGTTGTAATTGTTGTTGTTGCACGGCGGACTTCATGATTTAATGTACAGTATATTAGAGTAGACGTTATTATTATTATTGCTGTTGTAATTTATGTTGATGTTTTTTTTGTTTCTTTTGTTGTTCTTTTCATAATCTCTCCTGATGAATACATAATGATGTATTTTATTTGTGTTGCTTGGGAGTGAGTGTGTGTGTGTGTGTGTGCAATTTTTTAATTATTAATGTTTTTTATTGTATTTTTTATGATAACATGTATTATTGAAGGTATGTGTGTATGTGTTTGTTAGCCAAAACATATGTATCCTTCTGCCATAACATATTTATCCTTGTCATTGTACATTTGCAATTAGATAAAGTAAAAAACCAAGTTAAATATTTAAGTTTTTTTTCGATATGATTGTTGTATTTTTAAGCAAAACATTTTTAATTAAAAACGAAATACTTTGCTTATACAAGCAAAATTCTTATATGTGTAAGTAGTGCAGAAATACATATATACATACATACATACATATATACACACATAAGTATGTGTGGATTTATTTAAGGATAATAGAAAATGTCATTCTATTGAAGGACAATACAATGAATTAATTAATAAAATAAGTTAATTATGCACGGATTTGAGTGACAGAAATACACAAGCTTAAACATAAAAAAAAAATTATCACATGTACGAGTATGTTTAATAAAAGGATTAAGAAGTACATTTATTAGGTTGTTTTTGCATAACAAAAAAAAAAAAGATGTCCTGAAATAATATTCAGCGTTTTTTAGGATAATAATTTAATTATAGGTTTCTATGAAATAAAACTTATCTCAAAATTATAATGTAAAATGATACCTTAAGATATCTATTGTTATACACATATCGCACACTAAATCATAATCAATCACAATTTAATATTTACGTTTGTTTAGGAGAGACAAAAAAATTTTGTTAGAAGACATGGTTGTAATTATATAACACACTGTGTAATTTTTTAAGTCATGGCAAAATAACCATATACGGACACCACTACGCCATAAAAGACCAAAAAAAAAAGACCCCTGTCTCCCAGTTTTGCCCAAAGTCCTCCAGGTTTTTTTTATGGGTCCTCAAAAATGTGGGGCCTCGATGTCATTTTTGCAAAATAATGATCATTTACTCAAGCTCATATTTTGCAAACTGTTTAGAATTTTGATATACTCTCTGAGGCAAAGTTGTAGCTCTTGTCATAAAGAACAAAAATTGTTAACATATAAGATCAAAAAAACTTCATCTTCAAGGTCAAAATCGCAAAAAACTTTAAAAAATTCAATTTTTTTTTACCTTTTTTCCCCTGTTCAGGTCCATAGGTAGCAAATCGTTCAAAATTCAAGGAAACAATCAACTACAAAAATGAACCTAAGATCTCAATAAACAACTTTTTAGAACATATGAACTTCCTAAGAATGATTCTTAACACCGTTTAGGGAAATTTTTCATTTTTGCGGCTACCTAAGCGCTACCTAAACGGTGTTAAGAATCATTCCTGCCATGTCGCACAGTGGGGCAGGATCAAGATATTTCGGAAATAATTCAGCCATTTGTAAAGGCCTAAGCCGATTATCCTAAAATTTGACACGTGTATAGCAGATGAGTATTTCTGCTTAAGTTTTGACGGTGACCACCATCCACCTGCCAAGGATGACGCTATGTATTCTCAAAGCTGGGTACTTCGCACCTGCAAATTTTTTAGAGCTTGGCATTTCTTAAATTTTTGTTTAATTTTTAAAAATTATACATAGGCGCATATTCAGAAATCTTTACTTAGTACTAACTTATTTAAGTGGATATTGAGGTTATTCACAAATGTTTACGAAAGCTTACACTTAGTTATGACTAAAGCTGTAACTAAATGTGAACTAACTGATACATTCAAAGAACAGCTGATTAATTTTATATCATAAATTATTTGTAAACAAAATTTTAAAATAAAAAATAAAGAAATGGCGTTATAGGGATTTTAGTTATAAGGGATTTTCAAATAATATCGGACGAAAACATGACGAGAAAAGTAAGGACGTATAAGAAACGCTGCAATCCATTTGAAATTGGTGATCAAATCTTCTACGAAAGGTATCGGTTCGAAAAAGAAACGCCGCGTTTTATAGTTGATTTAGTGGGCTCCAAAAAGTTTCAAACTAAGAGAGGTAAACCAATTTCAATGGACTTACAAGTGTTTTCGACCTTGAGATTTTTGGGGCGAAATGTTCACCAAAGTGATATTGGTGATTAAAATCACATCCAAGTTTCATTAAACTTTTTTTTTGCAATTTTTAGCTGAACTACATGGATTGTCCCAACCAACAGTAAGTCGCATAATAAAGAATGTGACAAAAAAGTTGCCTTTACGCTTGCCGGATTTTGTAAAATTTCCCGAAGAACTTGAGGAAGTCGAAATTTCAATCCGTTTTGGAAAGGATTCGTGTAGACTTAGATACCGCAAAAAATATCATCGTTGCTGTTGCAGTTTTGCATAATATAGCCAAGGAGAGAAACATGCAATGTAATCTCTAAATATATATTCTATACGCGCAATTTTTTACGTATATTTAATTCCATTTTTTAATTTTTAGTTCTGAGTGAAACTTCATATAATCGTACAGCTTTGCAACAACCACAAGACATCCATAACATCACTGAAGTCGATACGGGTAGGGCTTTTAGATCAGGATTCATAGAAAAACATTTCTAAAAATTTTATTTAAAACATTCTAGTCTTTAAGGTCAAGTTAATACCTACAAAGTGATGTATTAATCGATAAATTACGTTTTAAAATAAACGAGTTTTAAGCAATTTAAAATTAAAATTTTTGATTTTACGATACCCTGGTCCAGATTTTTTTAAAAAAAAAGGATTACACTTTTCAGCATTTTTTTTTTTTTTATTTGTTCTGTGATTTAGCAAGCAAAATTTAAAACATTTTAGTAATATTTCATTGTTATATCTTTTCTGAGTTGAAAACTAGACGATTTTCAATTTAAAAATTCCACTGTTAACATAACAGTAGCATAACATAACATAAAATCAGTAACATAAAATGCTAGAAGTGTGATAAACATGGGAATATTCATATTTAAAAGCACATAGAAAGATAATGAGCTGAATCTTTTTTGTTTGATAGCAGACTATCCCATCTACATTTCTACATACAAGAAAAATATAATTTAGAAGAAAATTTTTTAAATTCGTTGCTTCTATCTGTTATCAAAGGCGTACTCTAATCCGTTCTTTTCGTTGCCAACAACCCGCCTTGATGTGATTTTTTCAGTTTTTGAGGTAAATATTAAATAAAAAATTGAGCGCAAAAACAATTATTACAATATTGTTAATTTAGAGGTCAATAGTTTTCCTCTGATACCACTTACATGTACATATATCGAGCTCCACATGTAAGCACATTTTTTATAGATATTTTTAAGGTCTACTTAAATTTCAAAAATCTTAGCATTTGAGTTAAAACTAAACTTTTTATGACATTTCCAAAAAATTATATACCCGAGGTACCCTTTACCCTGGAGAGCCCACCTTTCGTAGCTCCACTCAGGAACACCTCTGCTTTACATCTGTAATTTCATTATAATATCTTCAGTGCTTCATGAGATACCGAATTATGTCCAAAATAAATCGTTTTCCTACCACTGTGCGGTGTTGTAATCCGATAGTCAGATAAAGGCAGATCATTTCTGTTCTAGTCTTTTATTTAACATCCAGTTTCAAAAGTGACCTTCCACAACTCGGAGGAAGCCGAAGCTCTTTTTGTATTCATAGCTGTTCTCAATGCTAATTTAAAATTAGTAACTTATAACGTTGTAAAGTACTCTAATTTTTTTTTTGCCCACTTTGACTGGATGTGTGGCTTAGTTGACCATCGTAGAGCATAGAAAAAAAATTTCATAAATTTTTTCTCCCCTTTTAAAATTATATATCACTTATTTAGAGAAGTGTCTAATTCGGTCAAACTTGAATTAGTCTGACAGTAGACCTAAATTCATTGGAGTGCCCTTAAAACTGGGGAAAAATCATGGTGTTGCTAGATCCTCTAGCTTATAAAGGCTGGTTAAATTTTTAAGGGGCGATGTTGATTTTGAATAAAACACAAATTATTTAGGATATTATTGTCATTTCTTTTTATTTTGATAATATTGGTATGGTTCAATTATGTATGGAACAAAATATCGGCAAAATAGCACCATCCTCCATCCGATGCTCCAAATTTTCGATGACGCTGAGCCATAATTAAGGTTCTATGCCGTTATTGTGCCGAATTATCGCATCCTTTAGCTCTTGAATTGTTGCTGGCTTATCGACGTACACCTTTTCTTTCAAATAACCTCAAAGAAAGAAGTCCAATGGTGTCAAATCACATGATCTTGGCGGCCAATTGACATCGCCACCACGTGAGATAACACCGTCATTGCATTTGTCGCGCTAAATAGCTATTGTTTTATTAGCTGTGTGGCAAGTGTTACCGTCCTGTTGAAACCACATATCGTTCACATCCATATCTTCCGATTCGGGCCATAAAAAGTTCGTTATCATCTCACGATAGCGAACACCATTCACAGTAACTGTCTGATTGGCCTCAATATGGAAAAAATACAGCCCATAAACCGCACAAAACAGTCACTCTTTGCGGGTGCCTTAGTTTTTCGACAATCACTCTTGGATTATCATTCGCCCAAATGCGGCAATTCTGCTTATTGACGAATCCACTGAGGTGAAAATGTGCCTTATCACTAAGATGATTTTCTTCGAAAATTAATCAACCACTGTTGCCATTGTTGCCACTGTTTCTCGATTGTGTATATTTCCATGGTTCAAATTAAGTTAGCCTGAAATTGAGAATTCTAAAGTTAAATGCAAGAAAAGCTTGGCGTTTAGGTTTGGTTCACATTCAACATCGGCCCTTAAAATTTAACCACCTGATATTCTAAAAAAAAAAAATTTTATAAAATTGGCTGCCCTTCCTATAAAATTCTTTTTGGAACACATTGCCAAGGGATGAGGATTTAAAAATCTGTTAATCTATTACAATTTCTGATCTAATTTTTTTTTAATCGCACTTGCTATAGGTTATTAGAAGCATAATGTGACCTTATTTAAGACGCACGGTTAGTAAACTTAATACATGTATATTTAAATATCGTACCCTAAATACAAAAGGGTCACAACTCAAAATACTAAAATTTTCAGCAGAGTCAAAAAACTGTTTATGTGCAGAAGCAAAACACTTAACATAAAAATAGACATAACTGTATTTTTCCAATTAAAGATGATGTGAAAGAAAATTTTTGCAGTAGTTAGAGATATGTACTCTGAATTAATTTATGGAAAAAAAATCAGTTTTGGAAAATTTTGAGTTGTGACCCTTTTGTATTTAGGGTGCGATATATAACAACATATAATTTGGATTATTTAAAAACATTTCTTCTTGTTATATGAGTGTTATTTATATGTTTTTTAAAACTCCTAGTAAATACTTAAGTATAAAATCCTATTAAAATACACTCTATTCTAAAATTAGCCTTTCAACACAATTTAAATTAAATAAAAAGAATTTTTTATTATAGATAAGTAAATTTCTAATACGATGAGTTAAAAATATTAAAGGGCTATTAAATTAATCTAGATAATTTGATCGATTACAATGTTAAATGAAAATTACTGAAGTAATAAATTTAATATTTAAGACAGATTAACTGCCAAAACATAAATTTTTTTCCCCAAAAAAAAAAAAAAACGAAGAAAATAAAAAAGATTTAAATATAAATAAAAATCTCTAAATTTCCTATTTTATCCATTACAAGGTATTAAAAGATTTAACAAAAAATTTAAGACATTTAAAAGAGAAGTGAAATCCCTGTGATCATTTGATATACATAGATGTTTGATGGTATTTACAAGATATAATTTTACAAGCTAAGAAATAACAATAACAGCAATTTTTTACATTTTACATCTTCAAGAACTAGAACAAAAGGAAAAAAAATCTGAAAAAAAATTTAATGCAATAAATAAATATTCACGGTTTGTTGAAATAATGAATAAACTAAAAATCGGGTACACACGTGGTATGCTATATCACGAAACCGTCAACTTGAAACACGGCTACTGTTCAACGAATGACATTTCCTTTTTCTTTATTACACCATTTAAACGTTTAAGTATTTAAGAAGTGATCGACACAGGCAATCAATAATGATCTTCAACACTTAAAATTGCTGCTGAAACTGTGCTACATGAAGCGACAGATTATGTGCACAAACACTAAAAATGTACGTAGAATGGGGGCTGCTATTTATATGTGGAAAATGTCCCAATTTTTTTTTTTGAAACACATCGAATTTACTCATTGTCACAGTGAGCAACAGCCACAGCACCACTACCACCTTCACACATTTCATTCAATGATTTGGAATTTTATATTTTTTTCTTTTTGCCGTTCAATAGAAAGGTGAAAGTATTAATTCACAAAATTGTTTGCCTTGTAAAAAAAAAATCGACCCAAACTGAAGACAATCAAATTTATGTTTTTAGAAAAATATATTCTGTGTTGTAGAATTAAAAATTTTTTTAAACGTTCTAAAATTTATAAAAAATTCTAAAAATTATTGTAAAGCTCTGTAAAAGGTGTTTAAAATATATTAATAACAATGTAATTCCACAAAGTAAAAATAAAAATTTTATTCAATTGGCGCCATCTGTTACGCAATTTTGTTTAAAATATCCCACTTCCAAAAATTAAAGGTGTTCAACCGTGTTTAAAATATCCCAGTTTTAAACCGAAAATTTCAGTACCTTTAAACCGGAAATTGCGTACTTTCACTGCTTTTCCTCCATTTTCTCTTGGAAGTGAGATATTTTTTCGAAAAAAAAAATATTCTTTATTAGAATCAGGATGCTAAGGTATCTCCTTAAAAAATTTTGTTAAACATCCAGCCAGTAGTTTTTACGTGATGCAAACGCAAAAGAAAAGCAGACAGACGTACAGACAGAAAGACGGAAATAGTTACTAATGTATAGAAGAAATCTGTGGCAATAAGGAATAATTCTTGCAAAAAAAAAAAAAACCGACTTCAAAACAGACAAACTTAAAATCATGTTTCTTTAAGACGGTAACTATTGCGACACCCTGTAATTTCCGAATTCAAATTTTATACTAGTTATAGCGGTCGTAGCAATACAGGTTTATTGTAAATTTCGACCGTCTGTCTGTAACGGTTTAAAAGTTTGGTCATATACATCAAATTACATAAACTATTGCGACACCCTGTAATTTATAATTTTAAATATTTATACTTATTATAACAGACATAGTAATGGACATTTTGTATAATTGTTAAGTTTTTATCAATAACTGTTTAAAAGATAGGGTCATATATATCAAATGACGTCACCTATTGGGACACCCTTTAAGTTAAAATTTTAATATAAATACTTGTTAAAGAGGACTTTGTCATACAGATTCTTTGTATATTTCAACTTTGTTTGCATATACATTAAATTACATCAACTATTAGGACACCCTTTAATTTCCAATTTTAAATATTTATACTTGTTGTTATACCAGACATAGTAGTGAACATTCTGACTATTTTTAAAGTGTTTGTCTATAACGGTTCCCAAGATGAGGACATAATGGTCAAATTACATCAATAATGGGGACACCCTTTAATTTATAGATCGAAATTTTATACTTGTTGTAATAGCGGACTAAGCAATATAGGTTCTTTGTAAATTTCAACTGTCTGTCTATAACGGTTCAAAAGATTGGCCACATATATATCAAAATAAACGAACTAATGGGACACCCTTTAATTTCCAAATTCATACTTTATACTTGTTATTTTAGCGGACTTAGCAATATAAGTTCTTTGTAAATTTCAACTGTCTGTCTATAACGGTTCAAAAGTTTGGCCATATATATATCAAAATAAACGAACTAATGGGACACCCTTTAATTTCTAATTTTAAATATTTATACCTGTTATAACAGAACAGAGCAACGAACATTCTGTGCAACCTTCAAGTGTTTGTCTATAACGGTTCAAAAGATAGGACCACAAAGGTGAAATTACGTCACCTATGGGGTCACCCTTTAATTTTTAATTTTATTTTTTAATTACTTTTTGTTATTGGGAGCTATAGTGATATGTACTTTTTTTAATTTATAAAGTTCATAATACTCGTAAAAACATGTATGTTGTATGGGGACACCCTTTAATTTTTAAAATTTTAAACTTCTTTTAAAATGGGACCAATCTGTAGCCATAACCTTTCTAATGACGGAAGAGGTTTTGTTTTCTCTTCTAAGTGCGTAGTTATTTTGCAAGGGTCTTTACAAGAATTGCAATTTTCATTCAATAAGACTGGTTACAAGAAAGGCTTAAGCAAATGACTTAAGAGATTTTAACGATACCCCATATCGCTAGTTTAATTGCAAACAGTAGTAGTAGTAGTAGCAAAATGGGCTGCAATTGAATTTTTACACACATCAGCTTGGTAGCTAGAACAGACTCATATTTTTTGAAATTCCTGGGGTTGTTAAACAACCAAGCCAAGGTACTAAGGTACCTCTCCCTACAACATATTATTAAAATCATCCAGTAGTTTTTAAGTGATTCAATTAGAGTTTTATCTATATATATATATATATATAAAGCACAAAATGTGTTTGTTTGTATGTTTGTTTGTTTGTTTGTATGTTTGTTTGTTTGTTTGTTTGTTTGTCGGAAAGCTATAGCTGCCTACACCAAAGAACCGATCTTTCTGAAATTTTCACAGTTTGTTATTAGATACACGGATGGTAAAATAAGGTACTTATTTTATTGATATTCGACGTGGGTGTGGCATCTCCCATACAAAGTAAATATTTATCATCGTGTTTCTTGGTAACAGTAATAGGTAGCACCTTGAAATTTTGCACCAGTAACCTTTATTAACATTCATAGTTTAGAGAAAGATAGACTGGTTTGGAATAGTAGGCGTGGTACTTCCCATACAAAGTAAAAATATATTTTCCTGTATCTAGAGAACTGCACTAGGAATTTTGCACAAATAACCACCATATGAACCTACATAGTTTAGCTAAACACAGACTGGATTGGAATAGCGGGATTGGTACCTCCCATACAAAGTGAAAAATTATTATCCTGTATCTAGAGAACTGCACTAGCTAGCGCCTTGGAATTTTGCACCAATAACCGCCATATTAACGTACATAGTTTAGTTAAACACAGACTGAATTGAAATAGTGGGCGTGGTACCTCGCATACAAAGTGAAAAATTATTATCGTGTTCCTGGCGAACTACAATAGATAGCGCCTTGAAACTTTGCAAGATAAACCTTTGTACTAAAGCCCATAGTCTGCCAAAACACAGAATCAATTGGGACAGTGGGCGTGCTACCTCCCATACAAAGTGAAAAATTATTATTGTGTACATAGAGAACTATAATAGGTATGGCCTTCAAAGTGGGTACAAGTAAACCCTATACCCACGCGTATACTCTACAAAAACATAGGCTGAATTGGGACAGTGAGCGTGGTACCCCCCATATAAAGCAAACAATTATTATCCTGTATCTAGAGAACTGCAATAGGTAGCGCCTTGGAATTTTGCATCAGTAACCCCCTTAATAAGATACATTGTGTAGAAAAAACACAGACTGAATTTGATACCTCCTATGCATTGGTCATACTTTTCTTCCAAGTATTTTTATTGTGTTTTTTGTGGATGGGTGTAGCGAAGCGCACCGGGGATAGCTGGTTATTTATAAAATAAAACTCATGTTTTCCAAAAGCGGTTCTCAAAAGTGCATCGTAACCGTCTTCGAGTATGCTATTAATATAAGGCAGAAATGTATAGTTATTTCTAAATTTTTGTTTAATAGCAACCTGCATTCTCTCTCGCTTACGAAGATAGGGGCAGGTAAGTAAGCGAATAATTTTTCTTTGTAAAATTCCCAATTTGATTTTGCTTTTTACGAGGCGAATATTAACTAAGATGACGCAATATGAAATTTGTGTAGTTTAGTTGTTATTGTGTTCAAATACTGCGCATAGAAGAGACATGATCTACCAAGTGGGAAATCGCCAACAAAAATCATGCCTTCCTGAAGCGGTTGGTAAGGGAGAGTCTATTTCTCCCTCCCTTACAAACCTGCTGCCACATAAACAATATTTTTGCTTGGCGAGTGATAAATACTAATTAAAGCTTTTAATCAGTTTTAAATTAAAGTTCAATGCTAACTAAACAACTAATTGAAACAATTAATTGTTTATTTAAACAATTAAATGAATCAATTAACTATTTAATTCAATTTTAATCCAAAACCCAATTTTAACCTTAAGTTTTTCTGTGTAAGTTGTTTTAATAATAAAATAAAAAAAATAAAAAGAATTTGTTTTATAAGTATAAAAAATGAATACATCCCTTTAAACTTCTGATATCCATTTGTTGTCATACCTATTTGAAATATTTGACATAAATAAGTGAATGTATTTAAAAGTGCATTGGATCAATGAAAACGAACGATTTAAAACGACAGCAACCAGTAGCAGCAACAACAATAATATAAAAATTCGTATTTAAATGCGTTTTTCAGTTGCCTCACCGTATTTATTGTTAAAAGCGGCGTCAGATTAGATCAAAATGACACACAGTCGAAAGTAATAAATTACTCGTGTGAAGGCTGGAGACAACAAGACATTAACAGAACAATAGCAACAAATTGTTGTATGCATTTAAAAAAAAAAATACTACAACAACCACAAGAAATCACAAACAAAAGTAAAATGTGAGAGACAAAGACTACAAGCAACAAAAGATTAAGGCAACAAAAAAAGAAAAAAAAAACACAACAACAACAACAGCGCCAACACCAACTGACAGCTACAATTGGGGGCTGAATGAAATGTCTGACAACCTGGCATCAACAACATTAATTTTTCAAATAAGTAGTGAAATAACTGAGGGAGGGTATGAGGATGAGAGAAAGTGTATCATCATTGACGATGATGCAAGAATAAGAGGGTAATGTCCCAACTTACCTTTAGCAACTTTTCTTTCGTCAATTTTTTTTTTAATTTGCCTTTACGTTGATACTTTAGTAATCGCTATTTCTAATGTGGAAAAATTTCTTCGGGATTAAAATACTTATAAAAATAAAAGAATATTAAATGTACGACCAAATAAGTGCCTAATGTAAACTGGGTCATACTAAACATCCACCAATGGCACACGTATTGATAAGCAACTGTCATGTTTGTCAAACATTTCAATTGTGCATGAAGTGGTGTTTGGGAGGGGAGGCGAACATCAAAATTCAAGGTAGAAATAAATAATTCTTGCTCTGAGCATTTTATCTAAAAATTAGCTGTCATTTATTTTTATTCGTTGGTTGAGTGTTGAGGGGCAACAATAAATTTAAAACCAATGATGCTTTAAATAGTTTAAATATAAATAAAATTGATTTAAAATAAACTTTTTATATTTTTATGTTATCGTTGGGGGAAGTAAAATATTTTTATGAAAATACAAACAGATTTTATATATTCTTACACTTTGAAAGAAATATATTTAAGGGGGCACATGGCATAATTACTTGACTGACGAAATAGGAGTAACAATTGTTATACTTTATATTAAGCTTTAAGGAAATATTGAAGTTAGCTAGAATAGTTATTGATCTAGCGCTATGTAGTTTTGAATAAACATACATGTACTCAGCATCTGTTTAGGCAAATATTTTCCATATTTTAAGGTATGAGCTACTAATAAATTTTAACTTATATTCTAGGTACTATTACGATAAAAAATCGTGTACTTACACAGTGCAACACGGAAAAAAATAACCATATACGGACACCACTACGTGATAAAAGACCAAAAAAAAGAGACCCCTGTCTCCAAGTTTTGCCCAAAGTCCTCCAGATTTTTTTTAAGGGCCCTCAAAGATGTGGGGCCTCGATGTCATTTTTGCAAAAAAATGATCATTTACTCAAGCTCATATTTTGCAAACCGTTTGGAATTTTGATATACTCTCTGAGGCAAAGTTGTAGCTCTTGTCATAAAGAACAAAAATTGTTAAAATCAAAAAAAAAAACTTTATCTTCAAGGTCAAACTCGCAAAAAACTTTAAAAAAATTCAATTTTTTTTACCTTTTTTCCCCTGTTCAGGTCCATAGGTAGCAAACCGTTCAAAATTCAAGGAAACAATCAACTACAAAAATGAATCTAAGATCTTAGTAAACAACTTTCTAGAACATATGAACTTCCTAGGAATGATTCTTAACACCGTTTAGGTAGCCGCAAAAGTGAAAAATTTCCCGAAAATTTTTTAATTTCATTTGTTTTTTCTTTACTTCAACATTGAGATACTAAAGCCTTCTCCCGTAAGTGAGTTGTTTATTGAGATCTTAGGTTCATTTTTGTAGTTGATTGTTTCCTTGAATTTTGAATGGTTTGTTACCTATGGACCTGAACAGGGGAAAAAAGTAAAAAAAATTGAATTTTTTAAGTTTTTTGCGATTTTGCCCTTGAAGATGAAGTTTTTTTTTTGATTTTATATGTTCACAATTTTTGTTCTTTATGACAAGATCTTCAACTTTGCCTCAGAGAGTATATCAAAATTCCAAACGGTTTGCAAAATATGAGCTTGAGTAAATGATCATTTTTTTGCAAAAATGACATCGAGGCCCCACATCTTTGAGGGCCAATAAAAAAAACCTGGAGGACTTTGGGCAAAACTGGGAGACAGTGGTCTTTTTTTTTTGGTCTTTTATCACTTAGTGGTGTCCGTATATGGTTATTTTGCCATGACTTAAAAATTACACAGTGTGTTATTTTTTTTTGAGAAATCACTACCTGCGAAGGTTTTTTTTTTGTCTGCGGAAAGCATACAGAGTCTTTGACTGGAATCGGACCTGCGACCCCCAGACTGATAGACTAGTGAAACACCAATCAGTCCATCGTGGCACTCAAACCTTCTGAATGCACAATTTAGAATTTGTTTAGGAAGTTCGAACAAATAATATAATAAAATATATAATAAAATAGTAACTCATTTCCGTCTGTCTGTCTTCTTTTCTTTTGCGTTCGCATCACGTAGAAATTACTGGATGGATTTTAACAAAATTTTGTGAGGAGGTACCTAAGTATTCTGATTCCAACATAGGATACTTTCTTTCGCAAAAATATCTCATTTCCAAGACAAAGTGGAGAAAAAGCAGTGAAAGTATGCAATTTCCGGTTTAAAGGTAATGAAATTGGGAAACTGGGATATTTTCAGCACGGTTCCGCACCTTTTTATTTTTAAAAGCGGGATATTTTAAAAAGTATTGCATAACATTAGGCGCCAATTGAATAAAATTTGTATTCCATTTGTATTTTTACTTTGTGAAATTACATTGTTATTAAAAATATTTTAAACTCTTCTTACAGAGCTTACAATAAGTTTTTGAATTTTATACAGGCACGGGTACCTTTATATAGTATAAGTAAATACATAAACGATAACTGAAGCACTATAAAGGAAAGAATCTTATAATTGGTGTGGAATACTTTCAAAAGCAAAATTGAGCAAAATTTTGTTAGGACGCCCACGACGTGGCGGGCACTATAAAATATAATAAGACACTAACAGGACCTTTTCTGTCCATGAAATATTTTTTGAAATTTTTTTTTTGATGGTGCAGTTAGTAATCGAAGTGGAATACAAAAAAAGGAATTTTTAGAATTTTTTTCTCTTCGTCCGCCTATCTCCGTTCGCATTACATAAAAACTATTGGATTAATATTAATAAAATTGAGTGAGAATAAAAATATCTCATTTTCAAGGGAAAATAGAGAAAAAGTAATTAAAGTACGCAATTTTACTGATTCACTGATACTGAAAACTTGGCAGCACTCTTTTATTTTTGTCAGCGGGAAATTTTTAACATTATTTACCGAACTCTACAATAATTTTAGAATTTTATATCAATTTTGGAATTTTATGCAGGGATGGGTACCTCTATAGCAGACTTGGGGGATGTCAATTACAGTCTGTAATTAATTACACATGCAATTACGCAATCATATGTAATTGTAATTGTAATTTTTCAATTGTAATTGTAATTTTTCAATTACAATTACTTGTCATTATTTAAAATTGTAATTGAGATTTTTCAGTTACACATTATATGTAGATTGTAATTGAAAAATCACAATTTCAATTACTTGTAATTTGTAATTATAAATTTTCAATTACAAATTGTGATTGAAAAAAAATTTATTATAATTATATTCAATGGAAAATTTTAAAGATATAATAGAATTTTGTAATTTGCAATTGAAAATATAAACAATTACACATTACATGTAATTGTAATTGGAAATTTTTGTTGTAATGGAAAATTCTCAATTACACATTACATGTAGTTGTAATTAGAAATTTTCAATATTATTTTAATAATATTCTTGGTAGGCGGGGATGGTTTAGGCATTGGAAAGCTTAAAAATGAATATTTTTAGGAAATATATTTAGGAAATTTTTTTTTCACAAGGACGTTTTGGGGTGGGATTCGAGGAACACCTCCCCCTGCCAATAAAAATTAATTTTTATGGTTTGAAGAAGTATATAATCTATTTCTTTTAGTAATTGCATTTTTTTTTCCAAATAATTTTTTATTTAACCGCCCACAAAAGGGGGCGGGGCTAAAAATGGCATTTAAGAATTTCTTGAGTCCAACTTTAAGTTTTTGAACATTCTTTGATCTTAAAAGTTGTAATTGCTAAACAAAATGACGGGAAAATCAAAAAAAAAACTTGAATTTTTTAGAGGTAGGATTAGCTCTTCCAAGGGGATTTTTTTTCTCCTTGATCTGATTTTTCCTATTTTATAGCTTGGACAGCCTATGACCACAATAGATTTTTCTGCGAAGTTTCATTAATCTAGGAGTACTCGGTACATTTTTAGAGACAATATAATCTAAAAAAAAGTAATGTCCGGCAAAATACCCCTATGTGCGATATTGATGTCAACTTCAATTTGATTATTATTTTGTATTTCCTAATGCTCTTATGACGACGTCCACTGCTTATCGATAACACTGTTCTGTAGAGAAATATTCTTTTATAAAAATTTTATGTTTTGGAATGATACAAAATGCTTAATACGAATCTCATTTAAGTTTTTCTCTATCACGTCGAGATTTTCCATTTCTTCAACTAATTTTCCGTATTGGGTCAAACTTGTTATTTAAATCTTTTCTATTTTAAATTTTGTTGACACTTCAGTCGTTTTTGTAAAACCAAGGCGACGAAATCGCCGTCGGTATAAGAAAAATTCAACATCACATATTCTTACAAAATACCAAATAAAATTAAAAAGTCATCGATAAATGTTGAGGTCGACAAAGGCAATACTAATTTAATGTATTGAAAGATCGTCGTACTATGTCGACAACGCCAAATCTAATAGGAGTGATTATCAAGAAATTCATCAATAAGAGTGAAAATACAACGTTTTATGTCCTAAAAACTAGCAAAGTAGTTATGTTGTCTACCTAAAACTACAGAATTGTTAACATTAAAGATTTATTAGAATTAAAAAAATATCAATGCACTTACTGCCAGTATTGAACTTTTTATATATTTTTTTTTTGCCAAATTTCCTTCTTTTCCAATTTATTTACGGTAATTTGTAATTTTTGTTCTGTGGCGATTTTTCATAAGGTCAATTAGCATGCAGCTTAAATAATATTGTAAAATATTTTTTTTCTCAATATAATAGTGTATCTATAAAAGATTAAGGAAATCATAATCTACAACAAGATTTATTCCACATAAGTTTCATTATTAAAGCAAAGTACGTTTGTATGTTATTTTTTATAATAATTTCCAAAATATTTTTTTTTTTCGTTTCTACTTGTGGCAACACTTTTTTTGCTGTTTAATTCTTGCAAAAAAAAAACGAATGCAAAACAGATAGAAGAGCACCAACTCTAAACTAAAAATCTAAGAAGTAATCTGTAAGAATTAGATTTAAACCAATAAAATATGCGCCAAAATTAGAGGGAAAAAAGTAAAGACTATGTGAATGTCAAGCCTCTCCCTATTACTGTTCAAAAGTTAAGCTATTTTCACCACCATCCGTCTTTTATGGGGACAACATTCAAGCCTCTGTGTATAACGTTTTCAAAGATAGGGTCACATAGATCAAATAACATCTCCTATTGGGACACCCTTTAATTTACAATTTTAAATTAAAGACCTGTTGTTATAGAGGACTTGGCCACAAATATTCTTTGTAAATTTCAACTATCTGTCTTTAAAGGTTTATAAGTTTAACCATATATATCAAATTACATGAACTATTGGGACACCCTTTACATTATAATTCCAAATACATATTTATACTTGTTATTATACCAGAGAAAGTAGTGGACATTCTGCCTAATTTTCAAGTGTTTGTGTTTAA
Organism: Phasia obesa; assembly: GCA_949628195.1. NCBI lineage: Eukaryota > Metazoa > Arthropoda > Insecta > Diptera > Tachinidae > Phasia > Phasia obesa. Next base: position 139,070,198 of record OX451218.1, on the reverse strand, counting down.
CGGTTCAAGAGATAGGGGCATATAGATCAAATTACATAATTTATGTGGGACACCCTTTAATTTATAAATTCAAATTGTATACTTACTATAGTGGACTTTGGAATTCAGCTTCTTTGAAAATTTCAGCTGTGTGTCTGTAACAGTTCAAAAGTTTAGTCACATACATAGAATTACATTAACTATTGGGACACCCTTTTATTTCCAAATTCAAATTTTATACCTTTTGTTATGGCGTACTTAGGAATATAGGTTCTTTGTAAATTTCAGCGGTCTGCGTACAACTGTTCAAAAGTATGGCCATATACATTAAATTAAATGAATTATTGGAGGACCCTTTAATTTAAAATTTTGAATATTTATACATTTTATTATAACGGTTATAGCAATCGATATTATGTCAAATTTTCAAGGTTTTGTCTATAACGGTTCAAAAGATAGGCATGTGCCTAGGTCAAATTACGGCACCTATGGGGACACCCTTTAAATTTTAAATTTATTTTTTTTATTAATTTCTGCCGTTGGGAGCTATAGCGATACGCATTTTTTTTAAATTTTAATTTAGTGCCCTTTACGGTTTTTAATACACGTAAAAAACATGTATGTTGTATGGGGACACCCTTTAATTTTTAATATAAAGAACTCTTTTTAAAACGGGACCAATCTGAAAGCATAACCTTTTTAAAGAAAGAAAAAAATTTTAAAATCTGTTCAGAAATGGCGGAGTTCTGCGGTTACATACATACAAAAAAAAAGCAACATTCAGACGAATTGATAACCTCCTTCCTTTTTGAAGTCGGTTAATAAAAACATACATACTTCAATAATTCCGACAAACTTCAAAAATTTTGGAAATGGAACTACCTTGTATTCAAGGTATATTTATCTTACTAGGTAGTGTCGTCCGCCCAGCTGATTTAGTAGTTCGACATGTCAAAACTAGTATGTGTTTAGAAATTTTATAGTGCAGAAGTGAGAAAGCAATAAAACACATACACGCCTTCTCAATTTGCTGCTACATTTTTTGACATTTCGAACTACAAAGCAACAACAAAATGCCATGTTGTTCTTGTATTGTTGAAGGGATGCCACTACCTAGTACCTAGTAAGATAAATATACCTTGCTTGTATTATTATATCATGTAAAATCCATTAAAACTTTAATTCTCCCCTCAAAAAAAATTAAATTATAGAGAAATTCTTACAACCTTTTTCATGTCATTTAAAATTATTATGACAAATAAAATATTTTCCAAATGTTGCATGAAATGATTTTTAAAATCAAAAACAGAAATTGCTCAGCATTTGACAACAGCATTTAATTGGACCCTTCCCAAATAAAAGATTAATAAATAAATTTAGTTTTAAAAATAAAATTCGTTTTAAATATAATAAAGGTACCAAAGCAAAACTATCTATAATATAAATATCAAATAACATTGAACTTTAAAATGGGGTTCTCTAATGGATGAGCACAAATAAAAATTTATTACAAATTTCCATTTACTGGCTGTGTTATGATCATACATACAGACTACAAATGACCAGGCCGCTAAAACAGGACACTTGAAATGTTGGAAAAGTAATTGGCCTTTTCATGTTGTTTGTTTGTTTGTTTTTTTTTTTTCAGCCTTTAATTGTTTAAAGAATTATTGTTTAAAATAATTTCATAACAATGCCAAAACCAATATCCATCCATTCAGCATTTATGTATTTACCGACTCTTTTTGTAAATGAATGACATTTTTAATTCAAGTACCTTTTTTTCTGTTTAATGAATGTGAGTGCCGGCTATAAATAGTTTGCATATTAAATGACAATTACAACAATTGCTTTTAAAGGATAATCCTTGAAAGTGTACTTGTATCATTTTGACAATAAACACAACAAGTGATTAACGCCTCTTATCCTTATCGTCATTATGTGTGGAGGAAATATTTTTTTTTTTCATTCTTAGAGATGAGTGAGTGAGTGCATGTTTTATCCCATTTCATAAAAAAACAAAAACCATTTGTAATGTTAGACGATTTAAGGGATTATGAGCACATGTGGCTGTATGTATAAATATTTTTCTAAATCTACCTTGTTTTTTTTTTTTGTTTCAATGAAGTGGTTCTTACTGTGTGCCTAGATTCCTTTGAGGTCTCACACAAAAAGTACACAAACACACACACATGGAAAACACATAGATAAAGATTACTAAAAGTGTTGAAAAATGATTGCCAGATGCTTGACAGTATTTGTTGTAATTTATTGAAAAAAAAAATGCCCTACACTAGGCACAAAAATGTATGTAGTGATTTGCATACGTTTTAACTAAAATATAGAAGCTTCATAAAATTTTTTTTTTCGAATATTTAATGTTCGAACGATGCAACATTTTTTTTTCATATTTTATTTATTGAAACTTCAAATATATTTTTGAACTAACAATAATTACTCATATCTTAAGTCTAAAATAAAAATAAATATGTATACAAAAAAAAGATGTATGTTTCACGATCCAACATTTGACGTCATGTTTTCGAGAAAACTAATTTTCTTCTTTTTTATACACACTAGAAGTCTGCATCGAGTAAAATTTTGTTGTAAATATGAAGTTGTCTTCTTTTCCAAACACACAACATACGTGAGTCTTAAGCTGCATGGTCACACATCAAACTACTTCATCAAACTCATTTTTTTTGATTGTGTTAGTAAAAAAAACCCACACAAATTGGTTGATGTGAGTTTGATGATGTGAGTTTGATGAATATCTAAACACGTTCGATTTTCACCACCTGCGCTGTAAAAATTTGAGGATAGTTTGATGTGTGTGCGCGTAATTACTTCAAATTTCATTTTTCAATAATTTTCAAAGCGACAACATCAGCTACTTTTTTCGACGCGGTATAATTAAAATGGCCTTTTTTTTAACCATTCCTTCATCCAAAACCGCTTTGTAGCTCTTTTTTATGTTTTTTTTTTTATATGCGTGCGCTAGTGCAATAGCTATGCAACAATCATCTATTTTGCTCATTTTTAACAAAAAAAAAAGAACTTTAAAAAAATTTAAAAAGATTTTGCGTTTAAAAATTGTACGTGTTTGCCTTTGCAAATCAACTTTGAAGTTGGAAGTTTGATGGAATGACTTTGATGTGTGGCTGTGCTAAGCAAAATACCATATTACCAACAAATATACAAATTTGACGAAGTAGTTTGATGTGTGGCCATGGCGCTATACACACTACACAATAATCAAAGCAACCTCAGTTACAGTCAAACCTAAATAAGAGCGCTAAGCGCACACTAAATGTCAAAAATGTCATGTATATATAAATTGCATGAAGCAAACCTTAAAAGCGCGGCGCCAATGCTTGGTAATTGGAAAATGCGTTTTTGATAGAGCTTTGGCAGTGAACAAACACTCATTGTGTTTTTTTTTTTATTGTGGAAAAATTATGCCATTTTAGTTACTTTCTCCTTTATGTAGCGATTTTACATTATGAGATTTTATTAAACAAAATAAATTAACACTAATTTTCATAACAAAGCGTTGTGGTCTTATTAGGGTTCCGTATCCAAAGTGTAAAAACGAAACCCTATTGTTTTCGTTACAATGTCTGTCCGTCTGTCCGTCTCTCAGCGCCTTTTATCTCGGAAACCGTAATAAGTAGACTCTTGAAATTTTCACAGAAGATGTATAGCTGTTGCCGCTATAACAACAAATACTAAAACTTATAAGGTGTTCCGATAGGGAGGTGTTATTCGCGAACATGTGTTTATTTCTTGAACTGTGGGAAGCATACACTAAAAATTTACAAACAGTAAATAAAACTTAGTTCGCTTTATAAACAAGTCTAAAAATATAAACCTAAAAATTAAAGGGTGTTCCGATAGTGGTGTTATTTGCATGTATAAGGCCTAATTTTTTAACCTTAATAGATAGACTCTTGAAATTTTTACAAATTGTGTATTACTATGGCCCCTATAAAAACAGTAAAAATTAAAGGGTTTTCCGACAGTGACGTGATTTGCATGTATAACGCCTTATTTTATAAACCGTAATAGATAGACTCTTATAATTTGCACAGAAGATGCGATGTGTTGCCACGGCGCCTATTACGATTACTAAAAATTAAAGGGTGTTCCGACAGTGACATGTTTTTTACGTATAGTGACTTATTTTTTTAATCGTAAAAGATAGACTCTTTATATAATCATAGAAAGAGAAATGCCATAGCCGCTATAAAAAATAACAAAATTAATGGGTGTTCCGACAGAGAGATGATTTGAAATGTTTACAGTAGATGTTGTTCTTCGGCCGCTACAACATTTACTAATGAATAAAGGGTGGTCCATCAGTGCCTGATATTTTTATAGAAAGTGTATTACCATGGCCGCTATAACAACAATTACTAAAATTTAAAGGGTGTTCCACTAGTGATACAATTTTCGTGAATATGACTATAATTTTAAAATTAAAGGTTGCCTCATAAGACATGAAAGAATTAACATAGTGCGAAACCCTACATGTGTGAGTCTAACTCGCACTTGACTGATTTATTTAGGTTTGTCATTGCAGCGTCTAAGCTAGGCGCTAGACAGCGTTAAGATTTTCGCACTTATTTAGACGAAAATACCTCACAGCATGATTAGTTTTAATGAAGTAAACCTAATGGAATAGTACATAACGCTACAGGGGGTCGAAAAGGAGTGGTCTGCTTCGATATTCTCCCTATATTAAAATATAAAAAAAACAACGCTACACACCATGCAACGCGTTGCATGAGCACAGACAGACGGACAGACAGACAAAAATTCTAAAAATTTCTGTTTTATATTCCATTTCGATTACTATTTGCATCAGCAACAAAATATTGGGGCTGCCGATTCCCAAGTTACCAGTCGTTTAACCACTGGTTAGACTTCGAAAGCTTTTATCTTCCCGTTTCAAACCTCTGCTAGCCGCCCATATATCCCTGGAGCATTTGCATGAGGATGATAGAAATCAATAAGACAATAGTGCCGTCGCGGAGAAAGTCAGTGAAACAGGCAAAACAAAAATAAACGAGACATTTTTAGGTCATGTAATTTCCTCTGTATTAAATCAATAAAGTTGAAAAAAAATTCATAGAAACCAAATCAGGGGTCTAATCACCACATTCGATATCGAGTGAAATCTCTTGTAATTTTTCATATTGGTTTCATGGCAATCGATATCGAATAAAAAGTATCGTAATTTAATTCGAAGAAAACGGTTGTGTTTTCTTATTTACTTGTTGACTTATTATGAATCTATTACAATTTGATATAAATAACGATTCGATATCTGTCGCATGGCATAATTAGCTTATTCGATACGATAGTTTACTCGATATCGATAGCGGTGATTAGGCACCAGGGTTTAAAAAATTGTCACAACCAAAATCAAGTAATTTTTTGAACGAAAAAAATGTCTACAAATTAAAATTCCTTAAATGGTTACAACAAACTATAGCGTAATATCAAAGTCGACCTTTCCCGTTAACACATGTTAATCACCAAAATTATTTTCCATTTGCAGTTACACTCTCTTGCACTTCAACTTTTTTTTTTGTCAGTCAGTCTTTGTTTTGAAACATGTTTTAATACTTAAGTACTTTTACATTTATGAAATTCAATACATGTTTTATAATTTCTTTGAAATTTCATTTTCCTCTCAAGTAAATCTATCAATTTCTTTTAATGAAAATTCAACAAAAAAAAAAAAAATTGAATTTCTCGTATTTATTTTGTAAACATTTTGTGAAATTCAAGGGAAACCGACAATTGAAAATTAGACAAGAGAAAAGAAAACCTTAAAAAAAATTTTATATTTTTCTACAATTTTTAGTTTTATTTTCAAATATTGTTTGATTTTGGTAATTTAATATTTCATATTTACACAACTTGTGTGGTTCAATAGGAATATTTTATCTTCCAAAAGTACGAGCATAATTAAATTTGTAACGCTTTTTATTGTTGTTAAAGTGTGTGCAGCGATTTTAACTTGCTTGATGGGCCATTCGTGACGGTGTTAAAGTTGATTTTGATTGAATCAATATCGAGAGAAATTAATTCGTTCTGCCAAATGCCGCCTGTATACAAATATGATGGTATGAATTTAGTTATTTTGTGTTGGCTAATGAAAGTAATAAAAATATAATTAAGAAAATCTTTTTTTAAATATAAAAAAGTGATTTGAAAATTGAAACTAAGTGTAAGAGATGCGGGTTAATTTTATGTGATATTTTTATTTTATTGCAGTCAAAAATATTAATGTTTTGTTTTTAATATTTAAAAATATATAATTTTGTTGTTGATTTTTACAAGAAGTACACCATAGTGCTGGCAATTTCTAACACCTTTAATTACTAATTACTATGCAATACTTTTTAATCGGTTACTGAATATTACTCAAGACATGAATTTGTAAGAACAAATAATTATTTGCCAAAATATATAAAAAATATTTGCCAATGAGTGGTCACAGTGGGAACATTTATGTTTGCCAGCAAATAATTTTGTTTACCCAGAAACAGCTGTTTTGTTGTTTGCCTATCAATTTTATTTTATGGTCCGACTGTGGCAAATAAATATTTCACAATTTCAGGCAAATGTTTGCCTAATGTGACCGTACCTTAAAGGGATAGGAACCGGTTCGAGTTCTATCACTTTAACCCTCCGATGTTCGGTGCCTTATGATATGATAAGTGCATCATAAGGGCCTGACCACACCCATACAAATAATGTTAGACATACAGTTTTAGAAATAATTTTATTTATTTATTTATTTAAGCGTTTTAATATAAATAAAAAAGAGCAATTGTGTTTGCAACTATGTAATTGCATGGAATGTTCGTTAAGGCATTTATTACGATTACATTTATTGTGAGCTCAACTTGTCATAAATAATAAATTAGGCCAAAACAGCGATATCAAGCTTTTGCCAGTGGCCAACGATTTGTCGATCGTTTGCATAAACATCCAATCAACATCTATCTGATCCATTGCACCTAAGCCAGCTTTAAATTTTTTGTAGTGTAAAACGTAATGGACAGTAGTGAACATAATTACTGGCTTTTTTGGCCTTGCCTTATAAAAGCACAGAGCGATTTTATTATTGTGTTAACAAAATATAGCCACTACTGAAGTACCACTGTTATCGAAACGGATAAAAGTAGTCAAGTACTCGAATCGATTCGAGGACATAGCGGCCTTATAAATTTACATATTATAATTAACCCACAACAATTCTGTTGCTGGCTGAGAATTCGAGTGGAACAGAGCAGCAATTAGCAACATCTCAAAAAAGGCACCCGCGGGGGTTCCAATTGTCATTGCAGTACATTCTCAAATGCCTTGACGCGGATCACTCGGGGAAAATAGGGGCATCAGACGCTAGGGTTCCTAGAGCCTAAACCTGGAAGAAAAGGTCTGCGATAAAAATTGCGGGTCCTCTTCGAGGCCGGACCAGTGCCCAAAGGACTGGTACCATGGGAATCGGTGGCCCTACAGAGAGCCTATCCTCTCTGTGACCGGTTATTGGTGAGGTCCCCTTCGGGGGTACACGTGGTGGTTGTGGTTTAAGATCGATTTACGTAGGTATGGTGCACGGTCGATCAAGTGTGCTGTTGCACTCTCAACAGACGGAGTTTGGATAGTCTCCAAACCCTTAAGCAAGAGGTTATAATGTGGGTCTAGGCTTGCCTTGGAAAGGCTTGCCATATTATATAAATTGCTACTCATTGTGACTATATCACACACAAATTGCGATTGGTGGCAATCGTAAAGTGTTGTCATACTACACAATGGGGGCGCTAGTTTATGCCTAAGATTCACTCGGTGGTAAGACCACCGTGAGATTAGGCCCACTAGGCAGGTATTCACATTAATCTTGTTCCACAATCTCAAAAAAAACATACATTTCGTCTTCTTTGGTCATCAGCCATGATCACTGTTTGTTATTAGAATACATTTCTTTCCATTGCCGAACCGCTTTAACGCTTTTCTGTTGGTTTCCCGCACATTAATACTAACGATTTGAAGAGACAATAATGACTTGAAAATAGCTCGATAAATCGGTGATGCTTCTCGCAATGGACCTTACGTCAGCGAGGCCTTCCACGTGGTGAAGGATTTGAATTCCACAGCTTGCCGTCCTTCGACCGGTACATAAGGTCCTGAGTGATAGAGATGCTTGGATGGCAATGGCTCTCTCAACGTAATCGTGGTTGTCATTCGCAACGGCCTCTAACTTGATTTCCTATTCTATGACTAATGCTTCATCAAAATCTTCATCATATGGAAATTAGTCATCATCTTTTACGTCGCTACTTATTTCGAAGGGAACGGATTTCTGTCCCATAATTTGTTCAATTTGTGCCTGAAGTCGTTCAGGTTTTTTTCGCCCCACATTTGCTGCACTTAGCTTAAGAAGCAAACGGGTCATCATATCATCTTCATCCATAGCCACTTGTTCCATTTCAATAATTAATATAAATCATGTGTTGACTTTGATTTCTAAATATCAACTGAAATAAGTGATCTCTAGCGCTGCCTCCATCAGAAGTTTTATTGTTTACATCAAATGGTCAAACAATTTACATGCAAAGTTGATATGGGTCTGCGCAGATCCATGTGAGCTTGATTGACGAAAGTAGTTTAAAATATTCTTTTACAATAAATGTACCAAAAATTTGAATTTTACTACTTCACTGTGTTTTGCACATTATGTTTTAGGAAGTCATGGACTTAGGCACCCCAGCTTTTTTTAAAAAAGAGCTACGCTTATTTAAAGATCAAGTGGGTCTGGCCAGACCCATATGAACATCGGAGGGTTAATATTGTGATGTCCTCCCTAATAGAGTCACTTCTACCATACTCTGCTATAGGTCTAAGAACTAACCTAAAAGTATTTGTCTAGCTCCAGATACTATAACACGGAAAGTTTGTACGTTTTAATCGATTTTTCCGCTTTTTAAAGAAATTAATGACATGATCTACATGGGCTATTGATAAAACATTACACTGTGCATACTAAGTTTGACGAAATTGGTTAACAATTTTTATTATTGGGCCTCGAAAGACTGTAAAATGTAAGTACGCAGCTTGATAGATAACAAAATTCTGCATCGGATAGTGAATTTTCAAGGCTTTTGCTTGAGATTTGTCGTGTTGGGATACTGCTAAAATCAGGAAAGTTGAGTAAATCGCATACGTTTTGATTGACTTTATACGATTTTGAGAGGTTTGCAATATATTTTTTGGTGGCTAAATGAATAAATATTTTGTATTGATTTTTTCTTTTCTGTAAAAGGCATATTAGCAGCTACTAATATTAATTTTTAGAAAATTTATTTACTTAATTTTTATGATAAAAAATTTCGTTCGTAATTAAAAAAAGGATTTTTTTTGTTAAAAAAAAAGTAAAAAGGTTTTTAAGAGTGACCTCCATCGCGATCCTAAAAATGTTATATATCATTATAAAATTTAGGATCCCTACTTTTATACTGTTGCACAGTGGGATTTGCTCATACAATGTTTGGCAAAAAAATATATGGAGTTGAAATTTTGCTCTGAGCCTTTGGTTAGCTCAATTAAGAAAAATATAAAGTTTCATCAAAATTGGCCACGCCCACTACCCACCGCCCGTAGAACTAAAAATTTATTTTTGGTCCAAAGTTTTTGAAATTTGGCAGAGAGCCTGTTATTACCTCCATTAAGAACAAAACATAGTTTCATCAAAATTTTCCACGCCCACTACCCACCGCTAAAGGAACTCAAAATTTATTTTTGGCCCAATGTTTTTGAAATTTGGCACAGAGCCTTTTATTACCTCAATTAAGAATAAAAGAAAGTTTCAAAATTGGCTACCTCCACTACCCACCGCCCATACAACCCATATTATATTTGTTCCCACAATTTTTGTTTCTTTACCAAAACTAATTATTTTATAAATAAATTTCAATACATGCATTTAAATATAGGCTTTTATTCATCATCTATCATTTCATCAAGTTCCAGAACCTGTTAACGGGGTTGACATCTAGTGCTAATAATAATAATAAACTTTATTTCTGGCTTCTTCAGAAAGCATTCCAATAGGAAGTATTGCCGCATTCACGATATCCTTTCCGTGTATCACTATTTTGTATACTGTTACTGGGATATAATACCAAATTCAAATGAATCTGAATAATGAATTGCAATTCAATGAATGAAATCAAAAATGAATTGCAATCAATAAAATTATTAAATGTTTCTTGAATATTAAAGGCGCATTTCGTTTAGCGTATTTTAAAATAAAAATTAGTTCTTTGTGAATGAATAAACTCCAAATTCCATGTTTTCGTTGATCAGGCGCAGATCCAGGACAGGGCTTTTAAATTTTTTACTGAATATTTTCATTTTGGTAGGGGAAAATTCCATTTTTCATTTCCCCTAGATCTGCTCTTGAATTTTATTGATTGCAACTGATTTTTGATTTCATTTATTGAATTGCAATTCATTCTAATTCATTTAAATGCATTCAAAATCAATTCAATTCAAACGAATTGCAATTCACTTTAACAAATTCATTTGAATGGGAAACGAATTGCAATTCATTTCTGCCTAATTCATTTGAATTGATTTAAGTTTCATTCAATTCAGTTTTTTTGTGTAAAAAGAACTAATTCAAAATTTGCTAATTCGTAACGATTTAAAATCAAAAAAGAATAATTCATTTACAGCTCTGCAACCCCCCTCATTACTTAGGGTTTGAACGATATCTTTAAAATTTTTCATACACTATTTTATTGTTGTAAACCAAGGTTCCCATAGAGTACAGGAAAATAAAAATGTTTTCGTTGAGACAAGAAAATTATGTATATTTTTCGTTTTTATGTGACATCCATATAAAAGCTAAACTTTTTTCTTTTTTCTTATACTAAACTTAGTTTTCTTACTGTACCAGTAACGATTTATAAATACTTCTAAATAAAAAGTGTGATTTTTTTATTATTAAAAACTCTAGCTTGAAATAATCCTTAGACTTCAGTTGCAACAACACGTTCGAAATCATAAAATGAACAAAATTATTTTTCCCACCGCTACGTCATATTGTTTTAATTAAAATTTTAATTTAACGGTTAAACATTTTTCGAGTTTCCTACCTACAGCACTCAACAACAACTGTTAGCTTCATGCACGGCAAGAAAGAAAAGACGAACAGGAATAAAAACTCACCAAACGATGAACAAAAAAAAAAAAAATAAATGTTGCTCGTCTTGCACAAGAACTGCCTGCGCACAGCCAACATTTTGAAGGAGTTAAAGTAAAAATAAAAAACTCTTACCAGCTTAACCGAGGCCACAACTGAGTAGATGATTTTTATAACGTCGCTTAAGGTACAGACACATGATAATTTAATAATGTTTAAAAGTAAATTAGGATGCTCGCTTTTGTAGAAAGGAATGTGTCTTAAAATTAAAGGAATGTTAAGTTATATTTATATGATATGGAATTAATAAATATTTTTTTCAATTTAAAAGAACGTGGGATAACGGCTCCTACTTAAATCTCATCTCTGCTGGAAGGTTTTTCTAATTTATGTTAAGAAGAGAGAAGTTATACTAACTTATAAAAACACTTACCCCTATCCTCGATGGAACAGAATATGTCAGGAATTCATGCCCATGAGGAAGCTTCGTGGCTAGTATGGAAACTCTAGATACCTTCCAAACACCAGTTTTCATAACACTTTCCTACACTTATGGAGTTTTGTGTGGGCAGACATCTTTTTGTCTATTATTCGTGAGAGCGTTATGAATTCTTATTTCACTAAAAACAAATAGAACCACAAGAAATGGTTCGACAGAAATGGGCAACGAAGCCTCGCACGAGGTACGAAGATAAGTCTCTGATGGATGTTCCTTTTTTAGGAAAATTAAGGAATCCGGAGGAACTCTACATTCCTTTCGACTACCGGTTTTCATATACACTTTCCTACACTTATGGAGCTTTGTGTGGTCAGACATCTTTTTGTGCAGCGTATTTTTGTATCACAAATTACAGGTTTTGATCAGTTCTAGATTAAAATTCAATTAATTTTTTAATTGATTCAAATATATATTTGTTTTAAACGGTGAAAAAATTATAATTAAAAATTAATTAAATCAATTAGTTATTTAATTAAAACTTAATCTGAAACCAATTAAAATCTTTAATTGATAAAAATATTATTTTCTGTGTAAAAATAAGCAGAACCATGAGAAACCGACAAGAATGGACAATAAAGTCTCGCAAGAGGTAGGAATCCAGAGGAAGTTGACCAGAATACATCATAAGGGGTAGAAGGGTTAATCTGTTATGGCACTCCTGAGTCAATAACCTCCCGCAAAAAAAAGGAAGTTGTTTGGATATAAAAAAATATAATCTTAAGTTGGATAACTGTATTAGCAACTAGTCATGGCAACTTCAAGTATCATCTGGTCACGATAAAGACAACGATACTTGTAGATTGTGCTTGGAAGATGCTGAGATGGTACAGCACATTGTGTGTGAATATCTAGCATAACGCTAAGAGTAAAAAAGGGTCCTATAGACGCCCATTAAGGGCCAAATAATTTTAGACAATCTGCAAGTGGTTTCTGTAGACCACCTGCAAGCTGTTTTACTTTAGCGACCATTCTTTGATAGTGTTTGTAATTGCAGCCAGGTGGTATAAATGCCATGACTAATTCGTAGTGCACTAGTCTATCAGTCTGGAGGTTTCGGGTTTGTTTTCTGCCTAAGACTCTTGGTGTGTTCTTGCCCGGGCTCGAACCGTTCCTTGCACATTGATCGGCCATCTCGTTTTCGCGAATCTCCTCATGCCCTTAATTATGCTTAGACGGTGTTGTCCAGGTAGGGTTAGAGATTGATTTCACGTGAATACATATCTCGACTTCACTACTTTCGAATCGAGGGCCTTAATGACGTCTAGGCTGTCCACAAAAATATCAACAGCCGTGGTCTCTGTTGTTAGTTTCCCAATTCGCATTGCCGCTACGAATATACGATATACCTAACGCAGAGTGAAAAACGATGCAGGTATCGGGCAGAGGCTAAAGGTTCAAGATACTTAGAGAAAATCTTCGATCCAGTTCCTGTGTCTCTCTTGGAGTATCCGTAAAATTCAAAACTTCACTGTTCCGAATTATAGAGTTCTCCTTCCAATCATCCCTGTTCAGTATTTTTAAAACAAAAGATTGGTCGGAGTCCACAACAGGGCTGCATAAAGGTATTTCTACCTACCTGTTGTAGATTGTGCCATATCCAACACGTTTCTTAACTCGACCGACTCTCTGATTCTTAAGACCGAAATGGTAGTTACGTATTTGATATAGATATCGAAGAAGGTTAGATGCAGTATATGAGAAGTTGACCTCATAGCGAGATTCGCTAACGCTTGGACCTTATCTAGAAGAGAGAAGTGTACTTTGCTATTCACCAATTTCCGGAGACAAGTACGCCATAGGTGAGGATAAAAATCAGTTTCAGTGAATACTATTGAATTTTTTTTTTTAGTAATCATGTGAAAAGTCGAGGTGGGGATTTCGACGGATTTATACGTTTTGAGGTCTCCTGAATCCATTTTGGCTATGGAGTTTTTACAGGTCATACCGTTTTACATATGAAAATGAAATGTAGTATGTGCCTTTGGTATATGAAGATGAAGAGTTGTGTAGATTTTGGTCATTATCAGGAAGGGGCAAGGAGTAGTTTACTTACTCCAAAATTTTGTAAACGATCTACAGGCTATACCGTATGACATATCAAAATGAAATTCAGTATGTGCCTTTGGTATATGGAGATGAAGAGCTGTATTAATTTTGGGTATAATCGGGAAGTGTGAATCCTTCTGTCGGTCTTTCTAAAACATTGTCAACATTGAATGCACTACTTCTGATCTCTGAAAAATATCAGGCATATAATAATTTAATTTAATTTTAGTCATGTGTTTTATGCGTAAAATGCTTTTCTTGTTTCTTTAGTTGAAGTAAATTGTTGTTTTTTCAGAATTCATTTAATTGTTACTCTCAAAAAAAGTTCAGAAGGGAGAACTTACAAATTCACAAATTCACTTACAGAGAAAGTAAAATGCATGAAGATACTTTTAAGAACAATTTGTTGTTCGAAATAATTTAAGAGTTAATTTCAACTTAAACATCAGGTGTATTCGGGTCTACTTTTATACACACAATCTTAGTGAATATTAAAGTTATGAAAACGTGAAACAAATATGCGTATGAAGTTTATTTTATTAAACAGTTTAATCACTAACCTATTTGTTGTTTATGACAACCTTACATTCATTGAGTCACGTGCTATCACCAGCCTTTACCCTTTACGTTACTAATTTTAGACTGTCGACTGGTAACTAGCTGCTTTCTTTCGGAAGGATCGGTATTTCGGGACTGGCATCCCCATCAACATTTTAATTTCTTTACCGTACAAAGGCATTTCGAATTAATTAGGCCCCAGGAAATTTTCTACTAACGAGTGATTTTTTAAGAGCTTGAGAACTTTTTTTTTAAAAAAAACGCATAAAATTTGCAAAATCTCATCGGTTCTTTACTTGAAACGTTAGATTGGTCCATGACATTTACTTTTTGAAGATAATTTCATTTAAATGTTGACCGCGGCTGCGTCTTAGGTGGTCCATTCGGAAAGTCCAATTTCGGGCAACTTTTTCGAGCATTTCGGCCGGAATAGCCCGAATTTCTTCGGAAATGTTGTCTTCCAAAGCTGGAATAGTTGCTGGCTTATTTCTGTAGACTTTAGACTTGACGTAACCCCAAAAAAATAGTCTAAAGGCGTCAAATCGCATGATCTTGGTGGCCAACTTACCGGTCCATTTCTTGAGATGAATTGTTCTCCGAAGTTTTCCCTCAAAATGGCCATAGAATCGCGAGCTGTGTGGCATGTAGCGCCATCTTGTTGAAACCACATGTCAACCAAGTTCAGTTGTTCCATTTTTGGCAACAAAAAGTTTGTTAGCATCGAACGATAGCGATCGCCATTCACCGTAACGTTGCGTCCAACAGCATCTTTGAAAAAATACGGTCCAATGATTCCACCAGCGTACAAACCACACCAAACAGTGCATTTTTCGGGATGCATGGGCAGTTCTTGAACGGCTTCTGGTTGCTCTTCACTCCAAATGTGGCAATTTTGCTTATTTACGTAGCCATTCAACCAGAAATGAGCCTCATCGCTGAACAAAATTTGTCACATTTGAACATTTCGAACCGAACACTGATTTTGGTAATAAAATTCAATGATTTGCAAGCGTTGCTCGTTAGTAAGTCTATTCATGATGAAATGTCAAAGCATACTGAGCATCTTTCTCTTTGGCACCATGTCTGAAATCTCACGTGATCTGTCAAATACTAATGCATGAAAATCCTAACCTCAAAAAAATCACCCATTACTTGAAATCTAAAACACTTTCTATTCTTTAAACATCTTCTCTAACGTACTTAGCCTCGTTACCCAATTTTTAAATTGACATACAAACATCAGCAATAACATTTAAGTACCCGAAAGACAGACATCATCAAACAATTCATATGAGCCAGAAATCACAAAAGCGTGTAAATTCAAATGAATTGTAAATTTGCGAATAATGAGTGCGTTTGAGCCCTGGCGATGAAGTGAGAAAGTTAAATTTATAATCTATAGTCGCTGTTCAGTTTTTGCATGTCACTTTCAACTTTTAAATATTTTATCATTTAATATTCGTTACGTTAAAGCAAATAAATGAGATTGAAAGAAGAATAGAAGAAATCAAATAGAAATCAATTTCAAGTACCATAATTAATCACTTTAAAAGAATCGTATAAAAGCAGTTGAGTTAATGAACAGAAAAGTTAAATCACAATTACCAGCGACACAGTAAGCAGACACAGTTAGCAGTGCTGGGATTCAATTTCTGCAACTTAAAACAAATTCTATTACAAATGGCTTTTAAATTAATCGTTATGATAACGATAGTTGCTTGCTTCGGTTGGCAGGCACAGGCGGGTAAGATAGTGAAAATAAAAAATAAATTTTGTTTAAATAATTATAAGGAATTTTTATATATTCATTTCAGCCCTAAACAGGAATCCAGAGAATAATGTTGCTTTATTTCTCAAAGATGCTAACAGTGGACAGCTTAGATTTTTAGGTGGTCGTTACGGTAACAACCAATTAAATCAATTTATAACAAATAAACAGGATTTTTTGGAACAATGAAGACCTAGTGGCACCAATAATTCGGGTTCAGGAGGCAATGGCGTAGGTGTAATTACTGAAACAGATACTGGAACCGCTACTGACACTTTTACCAATACTGATACCAGAACAATAACCAGCCCTGATGCCGAAGTAACTGAACCCACTGCTCTTGGCAGTGGTGGTGGTGTAAGACTAACCTGACCAACCATCCCGCTTT
The DNA here is from genome assembly GCA_949628195.1 of Phasia obesa. NCBI lineage: Eukaryota > Metazoa > Arthropoda > Insecta > Diptera > Tachinidae > Phasia > Phasia obesa. The sequence continues at coordinate 139,053,739 of OX451218.1, read as the reverse complement.
TGGCGGGATTATCCCGCTTTTTCAAGGCTGATCCCGCCTTGAATTATTATCCCGCTTTTTAAACCATGTTCCCGCTTTATCCCGCGTGTTTTAAATTTGCTAATAAGTTTTTTTAGCCTTTCTAGAATATTTTTTTTGTCAGTGTAATATTTTTTGTTATCACACATATGGTAACTCCAAACACAACTTATTGTGTAAAAACGACCTTAATTTAAGTTAATTTCATTTGAAGTGTAGGCAACTCTTTACATATTTGACATTTCTGTGAAAATTTTAAAATGGGTGGGAAAAAAATCCTTTGCAATTTTAACCCAAAAATAAAAGAAAAATATAAATTTTTAAAAGCAAATATCGGAGAAAGTGTTGTATATTGCGAACAGTGTAGTTCTTCCTTTAGTATTGGACACGGAGGTGCTTTTGATGTAGAGAAACATATGAAAACAGAAAAACATAAGAAAGCTTTAGAAGTAATTGCAGGCAACAACAAAGTTACAGATTATTTAAAACATAACAAACATGATTTGAAGATTGCTGCAAAAGAAGGGGTGTGGGCTTACCACCTCGTAAGAGAAAACCACAGCTTCCGTAGCTCAGATTGTGCTACAAAAATTTTTAGTAATTGTTTTGAGATTTCAAAGTTTAGTTGTGCCCGTACAAAATGTGAAGCAATAATTAAAAATGTTTTTTCCCCATATGCTATCGAAAAGTTAAAATCCGAATTAGAAACCGCTAACTTTATATCGATATCTACAGATGCTTCCAATCATGGAAACATTAAAATGTTTCCTGTAGTTGTACGTTATTTCCACCGCAAAGAAGGAGTTAAAATTCAAATTATAAACATTTCTAATGAATGTGGAGAAACTTCAGACATTATTGTAAATCTTTTAAAAAAGGAAATGGAAAATTATAAAATATCAAAAAAATTGGTTGCATTTTGTGGAGACAACACCAATACAAATTTTGGTGGGAAAAATCGAGCCGGAAAAAACAATGTGTTTTCCAAACTTAAGGAATCGTATCCGCACCTTATAGGAATTGGTTGTGCAGCACATATTGTACACAATGCACTTCAATGTGCCTCTGATCAATTGCCCTTTGATGTCGAGCTTATCGTTGTTAAAATCTATTCACATTTCTATATATATACAGTTCGAGTGACAACATTAATGAATTTTTGCGAATCAGTAGATGAAGAGTATAGAAAGCTTCTTGGCTATTCTAAAACCAGATTTTTAGCATTATTGTCATCTGTTGAATCCATATTAAACATTTTTGAAGGTTTAAAAAAATATTTTTTGGAGACTGAAAGCAGCCCTAAAATTTTAAAGGATTTTTTTTCAAACCCGTGGTCTAAACTATGGTTGATTTTTATAAAAGAACAGGTAAATTTTTTCTTAACAAAAAAATATTTGGGTGATAATAATTTATTTTTGTTTCTAGGCTACACTTTTTAACAGAATTGTCTATAAAATTGAAGGTGATAGCGTTTCAGCAAATCAGGTTAAAAATGGAGTGGACGAATTAGTCGAAGCCTTGACAGACAGGAATACAAGTGGCTTTTTATCTACTTCTATAAAAAAGGAGATAGAAAGTCTTAATAACCGTGGTTATTCTGCATCAAAAGAAATTGTATTAAACACTGCCACTAGTTTTTATGGTAAAAAAATTAACGAAAACGTAAAACCTTTGTAACATTTTAATATTTCAGAAAAATCGATACAATATTTAAAAAGCTGGACCATTCAATTTTCACAAGTGTCAAATTTCAATTGGATTTTATTGAAAGAAGTGCCAGAATGGAAGGATGTAGAAAAAAGTGTTGAAGATCTCTTAGACAAAGAAATTTTAACAGAAATTAACAATGAAATCTTTGACCAGTACAACTACATAAAAAAGTATGTAACGCAAGAAAAACTAGATGAATGGAATAACAAAAAGATATCTGTTGATATGCGTTGGGTAGAAATAATTACTTATTTCCAGAAAAAAGAAATTCCATTCAACTCATTGATAAAAGTAGTTGAGTTTGTACTTTGTTTGCCTGGTACTTCAGCTCCTGTAGAACGTATATTTTCGTTGGTAAATAAAATATGGACCGTGGAAAAAACACGTTTGAGTATAAGTACTTTAAACGATGTTATAAAAGTAAAATACAACTTTAAACTAACATGCCAAGAATTTTTTATTTTTTTAAATTCAGAACCAAAACTTTTGGCGGAAATACTCAAAACCGAAAAATATGATTTTAAAAAAAAAACTGGTTGAAAATATTTTTTAGCAAATTTTTATTAAATTCAAAATCTTATTTTTCAATTTTTATTCTTCACAAATTAATATGAATTAAACTTAATGATCTCTCATAATCTCAATATAATTATCAGAATATAATTCTGAATTCTTGTTTATGTAACTATTTCCTACATTATTTTTTAAGAAACAAATCTTATTTAAACCTGTTAAGTAAGGTGGATCGAAAAAGGTAAGGCTTAAAAGTTTCAATTTACTTCATAAGCTTAGAGCCCTGCCCACTTAAAAGGGGAGGTGGCCTACAAAATTTTAATGCGTTTTTATGCTCTGTGTGGTTAAATATTTTAGGTAAAAAAACTTTAATACATTCTTGAAATTTTTTCCAAACTCAGTTTGTTCTATCATTTTGATTTTTTGTGAAAAATTCTCGACTGATCTTTTAACAACTTTTCCAACCCGAGCCGTCATTGAATTAAATAAAAACCTTTCTTCGATCCACCTTAATGTTAAGCTTTTTAAAGAAAAATTTTCTTAACAAATAGAAATATGTTTTTTTTTATAATTTTTTTAATAATACAAATGAATTTTTAATAAAAAAATTTTTATAAACAAAATTTTTAAGCATTTTTAGAAATCCCGCTTTTTAAGTAGAAATCCCGCTTTTTCAACCAACTGATCCCGCTTTTTGGTTTAAAACAGTTGGTCACGTTATGTAAGACCCATTATTATAAGTGCCGGTGGTGTTGCCAGATTTAATCGTCGTGGTAATAAGCGTCGTGGTGGCAACAGACGGGGTAACGAAAAGCCTGAAATTTATGTTATACATCTGAGAGCTTAAATATGGTTAAAAAAAATATTTCAATAGAATTAAAGTCTTCTCTCTCCCTCTCTCCAGCAATTGTTTATTCAGATTACTTTCAATACAATACTTCTGTTGCACTCCTTATAAAATATAAATTTTTAAGTTGAGTAAACTGAACATTGGAATTAACTTTAACTTAAATGCGTATTATTATAACAAAATGCAACCATACAAAATTGCTATCCATGTCTTACTTTCAAAAAATCTAAGTTATTGCAAAAAAGCCCTAAGAAGCAACAAAAAATAAAAAATAAATGTCATGGTAATTTATATGAATAGTAACTGTAGAGTTGAATACTCTTTCTTTTTGACTTTTGCTTCTGTTCGAGTTGAGTTCTGTAATGATTTGATTTGAAATTCATTTGAATTATTGGTTACTTCCGGTTTCCGGTGCTTTCATGAACTTTCTTTAGCCAGTAGTTTGTGTTTAGTCACAACTACATATTCAGCAATAAATGCAAAGCCATTTATACGTATTTGAATAAATATGTATGTATGTATGTATGTATGTATGTATGTATGTATGTATGTATGTATGTATGTATGTATGTATGTATGGATGTATGTATGTATATATAAGGTCAAAGCAACAGTAGCAGTTTTGTTCAGTTTTGTTGGCATACAGTTGTATTTGTAAGCTAATAACAGTAACAAAAACTCTATTACGAGAATTTTTTTTCTTTAAATTTTATTAGATTTTTATGAATATTAATGCGAGTATATCATATCACAACAAAAACGGAAAAAATTTTACATTTTTTCTTACAAACGCAAGTACATAATGGAGTAAGTACAACAGTAAGTAAGTAAGTAAGTAAGTATGTAGAGTCACGAAATAAGGACTGAGTATTAGTTAACGAGAGCGACGTGGGTATTGCTGTAACATTACTGACTTTAACTATCTAAGCTTCATAAAATGGGTGAAGAACAAATAAAACTGATGTTGGAAGATGATGTACCGATTTCGGACTACGAAGATAACAGACACAGTGATTATGAGGATTCGGTTGATATACAAGAAGAAAAGGGTGGGTGATGTGGACCTTGAGATTCTCAACTAATAGTAGCTTTTATATAGGAAAACATAATAGTTTAAAAAGGCTCCTTCAACAATGGTAAGATCACGTTCCAAGAATTTAGTCACTCAGCTTCGTGGTGTAAAAGACGAGGATAAAAGCCTAAAGGATTCGGATTTTATTCTTCTCTAAAGAAGTAATAGGCTTGATCCAGAGACTGACAAAAAGTACTTATAAAATAAATGTAGTCAAGTATTTACACATATTAGTTATACCTATACTTATAACACAGAAAATACCTACACATACATATGTATTTGCAGTGAAATAAGTAAGTAAGAACTCAATACTTATAACAAACATTATTTATACACAACGAACTTAAAAATGTATAAGTAATGCATGTATGAGTACAACTGGTTGTAGGTAGGTAGATGGGTATCTCTCATACCCATACTTATAACTACCTAATACTTACAAGTATGGAAAAGTACTTATAATACTCTAAGTATACTTATAAGTAAAACAACTACTTTTAGGAGTTGTGTGTATAAAAAGGTGGATGATGTTTGGTTTATAACCGAACATTGGTGAAGTATGGAAAACTAAAATAATTAGGATGAAGGAATGAACGTATTTTTAAATTGTGAAATAATTAATACAAATAGTTACATATATTTATAAAATACTCTAAGTATACTTAGAGTATTTACATACTTGTACTTATTCCTAATCTGTATTTACAAGTATGGGTATAGCCAATACTTTATCCAACTCTTACTTATACTTAGTTGTATTGCGAAAAATAATGAACAAGTATGCGAACACTTATTCTCTGCCTATACTTGTAGTTATTAAAGTTGAAATTGATATGAGTATGTGTGTATGATATGTTGTTTAAGCTGTAGCTATACACATTAATGTGTAGCTATACACAGCTTGTAAATACAGAGTAGGAATAAGTACAAGTATGTAAATACTCTAAGTATATTTAGAGTATTTTATAAATATATGTAACTATATGTATTAATTATTTTATAATTTAAAAATACGTTTATTCATTCCTCCATCCTAATATAAAAATTATTTTGGTTCTCCATACTTCACCAATGTTCGGCTATAAACAAAATATTGCAAAACATCATCCACCTTTTTATACACACAATTCCTAAAAGTAGTTGTTTTACTTATAAGTATAAATTTATACATGTTTCGCCTCAAATACTTAAGAAGTACTAAAAATGATACTTTTGTCATTCTCTGGCTTGATCACCAATTTTAATTTTCCACTTTTTCGTCGAAATTTAATTATGACTTGAATTGAGAACTTGGCGAAATGACTAGCTTTGCCGTAGTAATCATTTTTAGTGAATTTATAATTAATATAAATTAAATAATTAATAAAAAAGTAAAATTATGAAATTTTAATATCCAAAATATAAATTACTATTGAATTTTTTGTATAGTCAATTATAGATTTTTTTTTTCATTTAATAAACTTTTAGTGAAATTATAATTTGTGGGTAATACTTTTATTTTACCAGACTCATTAGAAAAACTTTTTAAAAATTTTTACTCCATGAGTTATTTGTGTTAAACCTTTTTAAAACCAAATGAGAATTTTGTTAGATCAAAACAATGTTCTTTAATTTTGCACCCACCCCACCGCACCATATTTTCTAGCATTTGCTAATCCTATTTTTAGCACAAACACAACATTTTCGTTGATATTTTAAATTATATTTTTCACTATTTATAATATTCTTAGTTTAAACTAATTTGCTTGCTTCCATTTCTCAATAAAGTTTCTTTTACGATTTATATCTCTAAAAATATTTATCGTCATTTTATTATAAAATAAGTTTTATATTCATATATTATAAATACTAATTTCCATGTAAGTATGTATGTAAGATTTCAAAATGAACTTTTTTCTTTTTTTTTTTACTAACTGTCTTAGCTCTACATTAAAATATTTACTATTTTCCTACTTTTTGCTTATGCTTTCTATGTGTCTTACATGCTGGTTACTGTTCCTGTTCATGTAACTATTTCCACTACAACAACTTCTTGCTATGAATATTAGAAGTAAAAAGTTTATGAGTTCATATTGCTAGTGAAAGAAATAAACATTTCCTTTAGTTTCCTTTTTATTACACAAATACATTAAGTAAGTGCAGAGATACGAATACTTGCGCCCACGCTTAAAAATAAATACAGTCATACATACATACATATATACATACATACATACATACATACATACATACATACATACATACATACATGCATACATACATACATATACTTTCTGTATGTTTTCCTATTTTTTTGCCAGTAACAACAGATGGTTTTATACAACGATCTATTACAATAGGGCAAAGAGGCATATGTATCACTACAGTTAGTAGACGAGAGTTTCAAGTAGTTTTGAAACATCATCGTTAGTACTCTGCGGGAGTTACGAAAACATATTTGATTCCATAGCCTGTTTACTCTTTTATATGAATGCAATGAAAGTGTTGGTCAACTAGTGATCAATAAATAAACGGTCTAAAGCTCTTCCTGAGAGAGTCCGAAAGGCTTCAATAAAGCATCTTCTTGTTTTTTTTTTATTTTTAGACAATAAAGACAAATCAACTCGTAATATTGCCATCTAACAGTTATTACTTTGTAGGAGACTACTAACTTCAGGGGTCCATTTTCGACCCCCTTCGTTCCACAATGATTTCTGGTATCCAAATGGAAATTTATGAATTTCATTGAGTCTCATGCTGTCACTAGCCTTTTACTCTCGACTGTAGTGATTTTAGACTGGCGACTGATACATGTCGACATTCTTCCTTATCTCAGAGTCTATGGTAATTGCTAACATTTGCTCAAAGATAAGGTATCCACAGTAACTCCATATAACATGTGGCTGCCCGTGGTCCAAAGCCTTTTTCCAGGCACAGTCTGTAAATATCGCCTTACCTCGATTTCTAAATTGGTCAGATAATACTTGCGAGCCCGTGACCAGTTAGTTTCTAATCTTACACTATAACTTAACTATTAGAGCCACAGCTGATAGTCCAATTAAATATTACTGTCTAATGTATTTGGTGTGATCGCCGATGTTTAGACAAGCTGCTATCCGGAGAATATTGGCGTTCTTGTACCTGAGAATTGAGGATTTTAGTGTTTGACCAGTCACTTACCACACTGATGTTGAAGTTTAAGTTTTTCCAGAACGAAAACTCACTTTGCGATTATTAGCAAAATCACTCCATAAGAGTATCGTGATGTTTGTGGTTTGAATAGACATTTCTAGAAGTGGGCGGTACGACATCGATATGCTTTTGAATAATAAAAGATGTCGCCAAAATTTTGGTATAATTTAGATAGTCTCTCATCTCTTCACAAGCCGTAGGACGATGGTCTAGACAGCTATGACTCTACAACTGATAGTTGTTTGAATAAGAAAGATAGTGATATCTGTGTTAATCCAGTAATAAAGTGACCTTCATGTGAGTCTATCATTGTACGTACTTATGTACGTAATTATGGCAACCAGAACATTTCGCAATTATGAACACTTTATACCGAGTTATAACGAGTTATAACTGCGTTTCACTGTAAACAAAATTTCTCCATAAAAAGGGAACAGCCCCATGTAATATATATCAGCGTTTTATTCGAGCACTTCGGACTGCGATGACTTTTCTATATCCTCAATATAATGGGTTTGCTTTTCAGTGGGAAGAGGAATAAGTCTCAGGGGGTCAAATACCGATATAGTGCCAAAGTATTCACCAATACTTTGGAACGATATCAGTTTTTACAAAGGAATTCTTTTTGTTTAGTATTATTTAGCTGAAGGGATGTGCTATTTTTGACAAAACCTTCTTAACCTAACCTAGTCTAAGTTTGTTTATTCACTCTAACTACTACTCCGTAGGGTTAAAGGAATAATTAGATGATAAATTTGTCTAAAATTTAATTATCCCTATTGCAGGTAAGGATATTTCTTTCTGTCTAGACTTTATAAGTTAAGAAATATGTAGTACTACGTACTCAAAAATAAATGAGTTATCTGAGTACATTTTTGTTCTCCACTTCTTCCACCATTTTTCCAAATTGATAACGTAGTCTTGTGAATGTTGTGATACTACTTGGGCGCTTTCATGAATTCTTAAAAAAGCTGTGTCATCAGCAAATGTTGATGTGTGCACTTGATTGCTAGTTGGCACATCGGATGTGTACAGCAAGTATAAAATGGGTCCCAAAATAATACTTTGGGGAACTCCGACTTTAATGATCTGAGGCGAGTTTAAGAAATATCCTTCTTTTACTATGAACTTTCAATCAGTTAAATAATTTTGTATGACCTTATAGAAGTTTTTGGGAAAGTTCAGCTTTAACTTGTATATAAGGCCCTCGTGCCATACCTTGTCGAATGCTTGAGAAACGTCGATAAAAAGTGCAGACCAGTATTTTTTTTTCTTCAAAGGTCTTTTTAATAACATTTACTAATCTGAACTAAAACAAATCATTAAAAAGTAGACTGACAAGACGACTTTCGTTAACCTTTCGTTCAGTTTACAAATATCTCAAACTATTGTTTGTATGGATCTTTTATAGTGTGTCAGAGATAGCGGCCTTTTATTCGAACACGACATAATACTCGTATATATGTCATCATAAATTTTTAAAATTGCTATTTTATTGAAACTTTTGATAGTTTTTACTTTATTTACATTTAATTAATTTTTTATTTTTGTTTTTTTAGTTGGGCACTTTTTACACATAAATTTTTTAAAAATCACACATTTGTCCCTGCAAACCTACAGACATTTACCTACACAGTTATAATGAATGTATGTAAATAACATTTATTATAACTATTTCCGATGATAATAAATGCATAAATCATTGAAATTCAAATAGTTTGTTTTTGTACTTAAAAAAATATAATTTTCCATATTTTTCTTTTATTTCGTTGAGTTTTTGTTTTTATTTGGTTTTTAGGAACATCATAATTTGCATAAAAGTTTAATGGATTTTAAATGAGTGTGGTTTTAACGGATATTTGACACATACACTTTTACATTTTTAATGTTTATACAACCACATAGATATGTATGCGTACATATACATATAGTGGGCAAACATGGAAGTTTGATAAAAATAACTAAAGTATGCGTTTGATTTTTAATAAAATCAATTATATATTTCAACATTTGCACTTTCGATCAAACGATTGGAACCGGCAAAATTTCTGTTTTTAACCGGTGTCAAAAAAAAGGAGAAGTTTATCAATGTCTGTACGTCGCACAATGTAACCAAAGGGACAAAAATCAAAAAAATTAATGACACACGAATAATTTGTTTGTATTTTTAAACGACTTCAAAAAAGAAGGAGGTTATCACTTCGTCGTCGCTTTTTTTATGTACGTGTCCGCAAAACTCAGCCATTTCTAAACAGATTTTCAATTTTTCTTTATTAAAAGCTTAAGCTTACAGTTTGGTCCCGTTTTAAAAACATTTCATTATTTTAAAAATTAAAGGGTGCCCCCATACAACATACATGTTTTTTCGTGTATTAAATTTATAATTTAAAAAAAATAGCGTGTCACTATAGCTCCTAACAACAGAAAGTAATAAAAAAATAACTTTAAAATTTAAAGGGTGACCCCATAGGAGACCTAATTTAACCTATATGGGCCTATCTTTTGAACCGCTATAGACAAAACCTTAAAAATTTGACAGAATGTCGATTACTATGACCGTTATAATAAAAAGTATAAATATTCCAAACTATAAATTAAAGGGTGCTCCAATAGTTCATTTAATTTTATGTGTATGACTATACTTTTGAACAGTTTTACACAGACCGTTGAAATTTACATAGAACCTCTATTGCAAAGTCTGTATAACAAAAAGTATAAAATTTGAATTAGTATTTCCTAATTCAAAAAAAAGCGTGTCCCAATAAAAAATGTAATTCCATGGTTGTGGCCAAACTTTTTAACTGTTATAAACAGTCAGCTGAAATTTACAAGGAACTTGTATTGGACACTGCACTTTAACAAGTATACAACTTATTTTTAGAAATTAAAGGGTGACCCCACAAATGCTATAATTTGACCTATCTTTTGAACCGTTAAAGACAAACACTTGAAAATTAGGCAGAATGTCCACTCTTTTCTCTGGTATAATAACAAGTATAAATATTTGGAAATATAAATTAACCCTAAAATGCATAAGGTCAACACCCTGCATGGAAACTAACTTACAATAGTGTAAGAATGGTTGCTTATCACGAATTGGGCATTCAGTTTCCCGGAAAATGTATAGTTTTCCTGGAAATTTGGAAAAACACAATTTTCCACAATGCATTTGTAAGAAAAAATATATTTTTTTTAAATTATTTTTAAGTAATCAATTTAATAATATATTAACAAAAAAAAGTAAGTGAAAGTATATAAAAATGTTTTTTTTTTTGGTATTTTAAATTTATTTAGAGTGATAGTCGACAAAAAATTACGTTTTTCATTCAAACAGAGGTGAACATTACATTTTTTACACTTAAAATTTGAACGATTGTTTACTTTTTTGTGTTCAATACATTTTTGATTTTTACACCGAGCTCTTCCTTCAACAATTGGAAGGTTTTCGAAGCCATCATATCGAAAATTGTGAGACGGTTGATATTCATTTTGCACGCGTGGAAGAAGTAAATCATGTTCATTAGCTTTCTTTTTCTTTTGAGCCATATTTGTTAATACATGAGACACATGCAAACGGAACGCCTTTTGGGTAATTGAAACTGATGGATTTGCTCTTTTAAAAAGTAACCAAGCATTTACCATTGAAATGTCAAGTAAATGATATAATAACCTCATATACCATTTACGGCTTTTTAAGCCGATTTTAAGCCGACCCATAAAAGAATCCATAAGGTCTATACCTCCCATATGTAGGCTGTATTCTTTTATAATTTGGCGGCAAGTAACACACTGTGTAATTTTTTAAGTCATGGCAAAATAACCATATACGGACACCACTACGTGATAAAAGACCAAAAAAAAAAAGACCCCTGTCTCCCAGGTTTGTCCAAAGTCATCCAGGTTTTTTTTTTATGGGGCTCGATGTCATTTTTGCAAAAAAATGATCATTTACTCAAGCTCATATTTTGCAAATCGTTAGAAATTTTGATATACTCTCTGAGGCAAAGTTGTAGCTCTTGTCATAAAGAACAAAAATTGTGAACATATAAAATCAAAAAAACTTCATCTTCAAAGTCAAAATCGCAAAAAACTTTAAAAAATTCAATTTTTTTTTACCTTTTTTCCCCTGTTCAGGTCCATAGGTAGCAAACCATTCAAAATTAAAGGAAACAATCAACTACAAAAATGAACCTAAGATCTCAATAAACAACTTTCTAGAACATATGAACTTCCTAGGAATGATTCTTAACACCGTTTAGGTAGCGCTTATGTAGCCGCAAAAGTGAAAAATTTCCCGGAACCTAATTTTTTTTTATATATGTATATGGCCAAACTTTTGAACCATTATAGACTAACAGTAGAAATTTACAAAGAATTTTTGTGGTCGTTATTTTTAAATTTAAAGTTAAAGGGTGTCCCAATAGGTGATGTTATTGATCTATGTGACTCTATCTTTGAAACGTTATAGACAGAGGCTTGAATCGTTTCCCCATGCAAATAGTTTAACTTTTGAACAGTAATAAAGAGAGGCCTGACGTTCACGCATTTTATTTGTTTTAAATCTATATCTTACAGATTTCTTCTTACATTCTTAGTTTAGAATTGGTGCCCATCTATCTGTTTTGAAGTCGGCTTTTTTTTTGGAAAAATTATGGTAATTAATAGTCCAAATAAGAAATATAACAAAATATTTTTTTTCGTTTATTCTCTCTAACTGCTACTCAATAGGGTTAAAAGAATAATTTTTACAAATAACGTGATAAATTTGTCTAAAATAAATTTTTTCCATTATTCTTGGAAATGATGAATTATATCAATTATAAGAAAAGTAAAGAGTTTTTTTTACAAATGAAATATATAATGATTGCCAGGTAAGCGAAACAGAGCCAAATGTGAAATGAAAAGTAGGATGTTCAGTTGCATGTTACAAAATCTGCTGTTAGTGTCTACTGTTAGTGTCTACAATAGAAAACACTTTCAACAAGATATGACTCTGAAAAACCAACAGCATCCTCACTAACGCCAATGAAAAAAAATTTTCGAGCCCCTCTACTATAAACAGAAGTGGTGGCTAAAAATAAAAGAAGAAATTAGGACACAGGTATAATTAGGTTTTGAACAAGTCAGCGAAAAAGAAACAAAGATTGACAACAAAAATTTAGTTTTACTGTCAATGTATTTTAACAGAAAAGTTTAAGTATTATTACGATGGTTAAGGGTTCATTGTCAGCAACTTTATCCATTGACATGTAAAGAAATGTCTAAACTAAATGGTATCAATATATACAATCTACGTGTCAAAGTCAATGGTTTTAGTAAAATATTTTATTCCACTTTTTATGTAAATCCTTGAGAAAGAATATTTTAAGAATCTAAATAGATTTATTTTTTTTTTTTTTGGTACTTTACACGTACTTACTGTCATTTATGCACATACAAAGAAACTTTTGTCAAATTCTAAATGAACATTTATTACATTTTGTCTGCAGTCTTGTTTTTATAGGTTCGTCTTATTGTACAGTAGAGATCAAAATAGTTTTGAATGGAATCACATTCTTAAATGCCTGTTTTTTATTCATAAGTATTTGGTAATAAGTAAAAATAAATAAAAATAAAAATATTCAAAGCACAAAACTCGACTGGGCTTAATTTTACTGGTGCAGTGGGTTGTCAATTTAGGTTTTTGTAAAAACCTAAAATTTAAGTAAACACCTATTTTTGGCAAATATTTTTATATAATTCCTTTTCAGAAAATAAATATTAATTAAAATATTTAAATTATTATTTTTTTGTTGAAAGAATGAAATTATTAGGCTTTTTAGTGAATAAATTTAAATTTCCGTAATATTTTTTAATTCTTAAATTGTTGGATTGAAATATATTTTCATAAAAATAATATTTTTTTAAATAATTTATTTTTAAAAAAAATAAATAATGTTTTATATAAATAATTTTTTTTAGAAAAATCAATTTTTTTTACAAAACTAAATTTATTTTTTATAAAAATAAATAAATATATTTTCATAAAAATAATATTTTTTTAAATAATTTATTTTTAATAAAAATAAATAATGTTTTATATAAATAAATTTTTTTAGAAAAATCAATTTTTTTACAAAAATAAATTTATTTTTTATAAAAATAAATAAATTTTTATATAAAAATAAATAAATTTCTTATAAAAATAAATAAATCTTTTATAAAAACAAATAAATTTTTTATAAAACTAAATAAGTTTTAATACAAAAAATAATTTTTTTTATAATATCTAGTTTTCATAAAAATAAAAAAATGTTTTTAAATAAACTTTTTATAAAAAGAAAAAATTCAATGCAATAGAAGTAGATTTATTTTTTTATAAAAAAATCTACAAAAATAAAATTTTTTTTAATAAATTTTTTATTAAAATAAATTTCGATCCAATAAAAGTAGATTTATTTTTTATAAAAAAAAATATTTAAAAAAATATTATTTTTATAAAAATATATTTCAATCCAATAAAAGTAGATTTATTTTTTGTATAACTAAATAATTTTTTTTAATAAACCTTTATTGAAATAAATTTCAATCCCATAAAACTATATTTATTTTTTAATAAATTTTTTATTAAAATACATTTCAATCCAATAAAATAAATAAAAAAATAAAAATAAGATTTTTTTTTAATAAAATTCAATACAATAAAAGTAGATTTGTTTTTTATAAAAATAAATTTCAATGCAATAATAGTAGATTAAATTTTTATAAAATAAATCAATGAAAATAAAAAAAAAATTTAAATAAGATTTATTTTTTATAATAATAAATTTTTTTAAATAAATTTTCTATAAAAATAAATTCAATCCAATAAAATAAATAATAAAATAAATTTCAATCCAATAAAAGTAGATTTATTTTTTATAAAAAAAAATATTTAAAAAAAATATTATTTTTATAAAAATATATTTCAATCCAATAAAAGTAGATTTATTTTTTATATAACTAAATAATTTTTTTTTAATAAATTTTTATTAAAATAAATTTCAATCCCATAAAATTACATTTATTTTTTATAAATAAAAATTTTTTTTTAATAAATTTTTTATTAAAATACATTTCAATCCAATAAAAGTAGATTTATTTTTTATAAAAAAAAATTTTTTAAATAAAATTTTTATAAGAATAATTTTCAATCCAATAAAACTAGATTTATTTTGAATAAAAATAAGATTTTTTTTTTTTAATAAATTTCAATACAATAAAAGTAGATTTGTTTTTTGTAAAAATAAATTTCAATGCAATAATAATAGATTAAATTTTTATAAAATAAATCTATGAAAAAAAAAATTTAAATAAATTTTTTTAGAAAGATAAATTTCAATCTGATAAAACAAGATTTATTTTTTATAATAATAAATTTTTTTTTAAATAATTTTTTTATAAAAATAAATTCAATCCAATTAAAGAAGTTTTATAATTTATAAAAATAACAACTATTTTTTTAAATAAATTTTTTATAAAAATAAATTCAATCCAATAAAAGTAGATTTATTTTTTATAAAATAAATTTTTTTTAAATAATTTTTTTATAAAAATAAATTCAATCCAATAAAAGAAGTTTTATAATTTATAAAAATAACAATTATTTTTTTAAATAAATTTTTTATAAAAATAAATTCAATCCAATAAAAGTAGATTTATTTTTTATAAAATAAATTTTTTTTTTAAATAAATTTTTTATAAAAATAAATTTCAATCCAATAAAAATAGATTTATTTTTTACAAAACTAAATAAATTTTTTTATAAAAATAAATATCTACGGGCACAGCTTGTAAACAATAAAAATAAAATACTCATGCAGACCTCTAGTATTAGATACTGCTCTGCTAAATGCAGAAGAATTCAGGTTATAGCTTCTCCTTTAAAGATTTTGACTACTGACATACATACATATGATTATTTGATATAATTTTTTGCTTCGTTTAAAATGAATTAAAACAGAACCACAAATGAGAACACCTGAATAATAAAGTTTTGAAAATAAAAATGCTTGAAACTAAACATCATTTAAAGACAAATAAGTTAATAATTTGTTATTCTACATGAGTTGCTAATATTTCCAACACTACTGTATGTCTGCTGTTTCTTTTCTTGAAATGAATAATTTTATTTGTTGCCATTGTTGTTGTTGAAATTTTGTCTTCACTATTATTTGATTTAATTTATGCTCATTTGCTGGGGCAACAAGTTGTTATGCCAGTATAATTTATGCAAACGTGGCAAAACGAAGTCAGATTATTATTTTCAACAATTTACTTTTTTGTTTTTGTTCTAAATTACATATTTTTCCATTTCATTTCATTTACATTTTTATTTCTATTTATATTCATTTATTTCATTACATTTTATTTGATTTTGTATCTGTGCAATTTACGTTGGCTGTAAAGTGGCGCCGTCTATATCTACATACACACTTGTACATACATTAAGAAATATATTTAGGACTGACATCAAGCAAGTTGGAGTAAGAAAAAATCTCTTTTTAATCTTAAGTTTAATATTTATGATTTAACTTTAAAAACTTTATTTGAAACATCAATCTCAATCACTCATTTTTATTAAAGAACTCCTGCTTCGAGTATTTCTTTCAACGAAGGTTTTTCTTTGAGATATTCAGAATTGACTGGGCCTTAACCTTTTAGTCAAACAAATACCTTTGCATTAAATAACCCAGCAAAATGTTTTGATGTTTATAGAATCAGGTAGAAGAACATAGAGGCAATACAAGCTCAAGATTTCAAACTAATACTTATCTAATTACTATTTTATTAAATGTTAAAATATAATTCTAAATTATATTTTTGCATAATTTTTCGCGAAACGGCTCTAGCCTGGACGTGGTAAATATCCAGGGGGTAATTAATACCCCCTGAACGATATTTCAGTTATGGGAATAGCCGCTAAAGGAAATGGTTCGAAAGTGGCGTACACTAACCACTTGCAGATTTTCTAAAATTTTTTGGACCTCATTCGACAGGAATAGGACGAAGATACTAATGGTCCTCGGAAAAAATTTGACATGGCTTCTCTTAGGTATTACAACGCTGCATTGTATGATTGGGCATAAGGAGCATATAATAATCTTTTGTGGTGACTGCTGCAGAAGCTGTATGGATGAGGAGGAAGAGGAATCATTTAACACCTTCTCGGCGGCTGCAACGCTCTTCAAGAACACAGACTCAAATATTTAAGCCAAAGATTCTTTTTAGGACCTGAACTTTCTCAGAGATGCGACACTGAGTAGCCTGCTAGATTTTGCTCTAGAAGCTCTAGGTGGTTCTTACGAAGGTAAGAGGTATTTGACTTTTATAAGGAACATTGAGGTTATCACAATGGGCCTTAATGACCTCCAAGTGAACTCGCTTTTAACTTTAACTAGCCTAACCCAACTTTTTGAGCCTGGCAACGAAGGCCTAAGTCGTTGTAGTGAAACACCCAGAGACTTTGACAAAAGTCTTAAAAGTCTTAAGACAAAAATATTAAAAATCAGTAGTAAGCTAAAATATAGTGCTTTTTTCGTTTAAAACTAATGTTCTGTTCGGTATCTTGCATTGCTAAATACAAACACACTGAGTTAAATTTTTCTGCAAAACACTTTATTTATGAAGCTTTGAATAACTTCTGTTGACAGCACTGTTAAAAAAAACACAAACCATTGACTATTCTGTTATGAGTACGACAACTGATCTCTTAGACTTTTAAAACAATATTACCATGCCGCTCGAAGCCATATATAGGCGAGCAAAAACGCCTAGAAAGTTCTATAATAGAAAGATCTAGTATTTGTGTACATACGTGTGTTTATTTTTGCTGTCTGCTGCAGTTATACACACACGTGTGTAAATTTCTTCTGAAGAGAGGGAGTATGTGTATGCACTACTCGTTTTATATCTGTTTTTTATAAACTGTTTGCATAGAATCAACTAATCTAGGTTTAGTGATATTTTTTTTATTGTTTCTTCTATTCATTTTTGTAAAAAATTAGCCCAGTAATGTTGTCGTTGTTGTTACATAAAAAATTATTGCCTATTTATTTTCAGAGCTTGTAAAGAATAAATTCTTCTTCTTTCGTAACAATATAAAGAGTTTTGTACGCCAGATTATACGCTTATTTCTCTGTCTCACAAAAATGTTTACTGGGTTACAATTTGTAATTTTCATACAAATTTAGAAATTCATTTAAATTATGCATAATAATGTCTGCCCATTTAATAGAAAGTGTAAGGACAAACAAATAAAATTAAATTAAGAACTTTTTATGTGTCAACTTATCGCACACTTAAGATCTAAATTGTTTAATTGCTCAATCGTCTGACAAGCATTACAATCGACTTTGTAGCAGTTTTTTTATTTTAATTTTTAAGAAAAATTTTCCTGTTAAATAACTGCAATTTTAAATGTGTCTTAATTAACATAAATCTTCGTATAATGTAAAGGGTGTCCCAAAATTTACTCCACATTTGATTTTAATAAAAAACTTTTTTCGATTATTTTTTTATTTTATATTCAAGATCAAAGTCGGCGCCTAGTCGTGTTGGCTCTCGTGTTGGCCGTCGTAAATGTGTCTTAATTAACATAAATCTACGTATAATGTAAAGGGTGTCTCGAAATTTACTCCACATTTGATTTAAAAAAAAAACTTTTTTTTTCGATTATTTTTTTATTTTATATTCAAGATTAACGTCGGCGCCTAGTCGTGTTGACTCTTATATGACGGTGGTCTCACCACAGAGTGAAAAGAAAGTGTAGATTAGCATTCCCATTGCACAACATATGATAAAATGCAGTGTGTAATGAACAGCACAGACACAATGAGAAGCAATTTATAGAACATGGCAAGCCATGGATCCAACTCTTTCTATTGAGAGAGCAACAGCACAGTTGATCAATATGCACCATCTCGCCATACATCAATCCAAACCACAACTACCACATGAACCCCCGAAGGGGACCTCATCAACAACCGGACACAGAGAGGAGCGGCTCTCTGTGGGGCTACCGGTTCCTGTGGTACCAGCAGTTTGGACACTGGTCGGCCCTCGAAGAGGATCCATACTAATACAGACCTATTCTTGCGGATTCAGGCTCCAGGAAGTCCTGGGTTCTGGTGCC
This sequence comes from Phasia obesa, assembly GCA_949628195.1. NCBI lineage: Eukaryota > Metazoa > Arthropoda > Insecta > Diptera > Tachinidae > Phasia > Phasia obesa. The sequence continues at coordinate 139,035,250 of OX451218.1, read as the reverse complement.
CCCATTTGGAAATACTGCAGTGACAGGGTGTACCCCCGGTGGATAAAATAGCATATTTAGGTACGAGGGCAGTTTGTTAATTCCTTGGGTTTTTGTATTTTCTTCGCAATAGCTTCACGTCTATTAGTTTATGTTTGATAGTCACTAAATGTAGAATTTTAACGAAAATTGTAAAAAATGAACTTTAAAGCATCGTGGTGGCGTCGTACTAAGCACTAAAAATTTAGTGTGTTTAATTTTCTTATCATACAGGATAATCGTTTAGATTCATTTCCATTGTTCAGCTTTGGATCATGTTTTGCTCGCGACTGTAACTGTATATTATACTTATATTATTTTTACTATAAACATTGACATTAAAAATTAGACACATAATTGCAATTAAAGCAAAGCAGATAAAACACCTGCTACCCAAACGCCATCTCAAACTCATTACTTTCCAAAACACATTTAAGTTCTGCTTATCGTTTTATGGAATAAACTTTACAATTTTATTATAAACTAGCTGTGCCCGCCACTTCGTGAGCTTCCTTGCAATACTTTGTTCGATTTTGCTTTGAAAGCAATCCACACCAAAAACCCTTACTTTTTTAGTACCGCCTTAAACTATGCTTCAGTTATGGTTATGTATTTACTTTTTTAAACAGCGCCATCTGTTAGATATTAGTGCTTCAGTTATGGTTTATGTATTTACTTTACTACTAAAATAACTGCGTACTTTCACTGCTTTTTTTCAACTTCCTCTGGGAAAGAAGATATTTTTGGGGGAAAAAAGGATTCTATATTGCAATCAGGATACTAAGGTACCTCCTCACAAAATTTTGTTAAAATCCATCCAGTAGTTTTTACGTGATGCGAACGCAAAGAAAAGCAGTTAGACAGACATACAGGCAGACTGAAATGAGTTACTATTTTATTATATGTATAGATTAGATCCATAAAGAGAAGTATTTTATCACTTGTTGGTAAAATGCTTCTTGAATATTTTAAGAAAATTGTAATGAGTTTTTAAGGATGTATGCAAACTAAATTATGTTGTATGTTCTCGTATCAGTGTAATAAAAACAAAACATTTTGTTGTCACTAAACAGATGTTGTGAAAAATAAAAAATAAAAAATAAAGAATGAAAGCTCACATATCATGCGAAACTTTTCCACATAAAGACGCACACATGATGCTAGTTGTACACATACATACATAAATGTAATAAAAGTAGACCGTTAAATGTTAAAACTCAAACTCTAAAAAATAATTTGTTAACTGTTTTACAACACTGTTTGCTTATTAATTGAATGAGAAATGTGTTCTTGTGTTCTTAAATGAAAAATGTCATAATATTAAAGATACAATAAATAATAAAAGTACTTAAAAAAATGTTCTTAAAACTGATGCCTGAATTTTATTAAAATTTTGACGGGAACGCACCTTTCCACCTCGTTTCAAATATAGGAAACTTTTAACCCGTAGAAGCATGTTATTTTTAAAAACAAAGTGAAAAATTTGTATTTTCACAATTGTACCGATTTATGTGACTTCAGGAAATTTTAAATATTTCCAACATAAAAACTTTCTTTTGTAAAAGATGAAAACTGTAATTTGCTTTTGTTATTATAAAGTAACTGAAACCTTAACTTGAAGGGAGAGAGAAATAGACTCTCCCTTCCAACCTGCTTCAGGAAGGCATGATTTTTGTTTGCTATGTATCACTTCGAAGGTTTCTTTTCTTCACTAAATTCCTTATAAATAAAACTGGAGTGGCCTACACTCAACTTTACCATACCAAATGGAAACAGATATTTTTATGGATATATTACATAAAAAATAAAAGTTCAAAGTATATTCGATTCGAACAATTAATTATTTTCGGTTTGGAGTGTTAGGTAAACTAGCCCTTGCCCCTTCCAGATTATGGCCAAAATTTATACAGCTCTTCATCTCCATAAACCAAAGGCATATACTGAATTTTATATTGATATGTCATACGATATGACCTGTAGAGCTTTTATTTGGAAGTTAGTAAACTACCGCTTGCCACTTTCTTATTATGCCCAAAATTTATACAGCTCTTCATCTTCATAACCCAGGTATAACCTGTAGAGCGTTCACAAAATTTGGGGTTAAGGAAAATACCCCTTGCCCCCTTCCGATTATGCCCAAAAACTATACAGTTCTTCATCTCCATATATCCATACACCAAAGGCACATACTAAATTTCATTTTGATATGTCAAACGGTATGACCTGTACAAACTCCACAAAAATAGTGGCATACACACCCACAGACATCATCGCGAAAATAGCCAAAATGGATTCAGGGAACCTCAAAAAGTATAAATCCGTCGAAATCCCGACCTCGATTTTGTTCATGATTACTATACTTTACCTTATACTACGTATGGTAAAGTAATTATAATACGTATGGTAAAGTAAAAACTTATTCGCTTACATACCTACATCCTCGTGAGCGAGAGAGGATGCAGTTTGTTATTATTATATTACAATTATAGCATTCTCGATGGCGCTTATTAGATGCGCTTATGAGAACCGCTTTTGAAAGACATTAGTTTTATTTTACTGCTTAGCAAAACCCAATAATTTTTTTTTTTTCAATATAAAACTAGATATATTTGAAGGCCTAATTTTGGCTTAATATAAACTCTTGACGTTTAAAAATTATTCTGGTTTTTCAAATGGCATATCTATTATATATAAAAACTAGAACATCCACAAAAATCTAAACTTGCCACTAGTTAGGACAGTAACAGCGAAATATGCAAAACGTATCTTGAGAATAAGCTTGAAACGCAAGATCCTAAATGATCGTAGTTACGTTCGACTAAGAAGGAGAAATTTTGCTTCTCTTGGGCAAATATAACAGAGGTGACCAATTTAATTATAGCAACAACCGTGTTATCATACAGTTTTTTGTCTAGCACTGGCTGGACTTTATCATATATATTTTGATTTTGTTTTTTAATTTTTTTTACTGTAACTGTTACTTTTAGTCCTAAGATTTGAGCACTTATTGTTAGTTCATATAATTTGAAGACACAATAAATAAATAATATGAAAAAAAAAACTATCTATTATTTCCATTCCGAGGTTTTCCAGGTTTTGGAGGTTTTAGAGGTTTAAGGAAAAAATCACAGAAAATTAAAATTAAATGGAGAATGTTTATTATTTGAAAGAACATTCTTTTGCATTTATTTTTTGAAGATTATATCTATCAAATTTGGCTGTTGCTACGTCGCAGATGTTCCATCCCTTGTGTCCAATTATCGGTGACTCATTCGAGCATTTCGACTGGTAACTGGCGAATGACACGCGTGATATTTTTTACTCCAAGGCCTGAATCGAAGCGGGGTTGTCCGCATAAACTTTAGACTTTACATATCCCCACAGGAAAAAGTCTAACGGTGTGATATCACGCGATCTAGGTGGCCAATCGAACGGCCGAAAACGTAAAAATATGTGCTCACCGAAATGTTCTCTCAATAAATCCATTGGCTGATGCGATGTGTGGGTAGTTCAGCCGTCTTGCTGCAACGAAATGTCACCGAGATCACGAGCCTCAATTGCGGGCATCAAATAGTTGGTTATCATGGCATGATAACGGTCGTCATTGACGATTACGTTCGCACCGGCATCATTTTTAAAGAAATATGGACCGATGATTCCACCGGCCCACAAACCACACCAAACCGTTTTTTTTTTTTTTTTTTTGATGAAGTGGCAGCTCTTGAATCTCTTCAGGTTGCTCTTCGTCCCAAATGCGGCAATTTTGTTTGTTTACATACCCGTTAAGCCAGAAATGAGCCTCATCGCTAAACAAAATTTGCCTCGAAAACATCGGATCTTTTTGGAACTTTTCAAGAGCCCATAGAGCAAAGCGATTCAGGCGTAAGTCGTTCCATTATGACATGCCAAACAATACTAAACAAGAACAACATGACAGCATGACACGACTCACACGTGTGACCCGAAAGGGATCACCCTTTACAACTATCAACTCAATTTTTATTGTATACATTGGGTAATAGGAATAAATCATAATGTGATTTATTTGCTTTTTTTTATTGGGCCACCCCTCCCTCCTCTCTTAAATAAAGCAAGTAAAATTTATAAGTAGCGGTGTGTGTGTGTTCTAAACTTTATTTTGCTTAAACATCAAAATTAAATTAACCATTTTTATTGTTGTTATATTTTTGCTAAAGCTGTTTCTTGCCATACCCGAAAAATAAATCAAAAACTCATTTTACCTGTGTATTTACACACATACTTTCCACCTTTCCCAGTTACACACTCGTATGTAAATATTTTGACAACTACAACGACATCATTACAGAAACCTAAACACTTGTAAGACTTGTAAGACCTTTTAAAGTGCGGTGGTGCGGTGATGGCACTGACAAACAACATTTTTCCATCTATGTTTCTATATCAGTTTTCGCGATGCTGATAACTATATTAATGTAAAATTTATTGTAAAATCTTAAAGGCCTCATACTACGACTGAGAAATTTCCAGGTTAGGAACCTTTATATGTTTGTAGGAAGACATTACATTGCTTTCCTGCCATCTGCGATCTTGAAAACTGTGTTACGTATAATTGTTTTGTAATTAAGTTGAAAATAATAAGACTTAATGTACAAAAAGAACAATATTCTTACACAAAAGTAAAGAAAGAATTAAACATGTAAATAAATCAAACCATATTGCTATATGTAAAGGGTGATTCAATTTAGTCTTCCACATTAAATTGCGTCCTATAACCTGTTTCTGCTCTGTACAGGGTATGAAAACGAACAAAACTTTTCGCAAACGTTTTAGGAAAAAAATTATAGAAACCAGACTGTGCCATACGAATAATTTTTTTCTCTCTCTTAAGGAGCGAATGGCGTCAAAAAGACTCGATATTATATAATGGGCGAACTACGCCATCTAACGGGAAAGCATTCGGTCGGCGTAATCTTGTGTCTATCATTCTTGGTTGAAATTATGATTTTGTTTATGACTTATTTTCATGATACCTTTTATAGTTTTTCTTCTTGTAGTCTAAATAAACAACAATTAAAACAAAAAGTCCAACAAGCTTATATACAAGCTCTTTATCTCTAAAACTAATAAAAGCTGTATACCGCTTTAATACATTATTTACCATAATAACCCAATCACTAACCAAACCCATAATGACCCAATTATTAAGCAAACGTTTGCCAAAGGTTTTTTCTTAAAAATGTTTTTGTTTCCTTCTAATAGTTTTTCTTTCTACCTGTGTACGTTTAACAGAATATTTTTTTATGTGTTTACGCCAAAAAGTTATACAAATTAAATGGCACAAGCGTTCTCAGTGTTTCGGTTTTGTGTTTGTTCTACCCGTTGCAAAAAACAAAACGAAAGAAAACGTTTGGTTTTGTTTATTCTCGTACACTGGCTGTGTAAAAACAAAAGGCAGTGAAAATACATGCGAGGTTTAGAGGTGAAAGGACTAGAAAGTCCGGTCCAGTTTAAACTTTAGTTACGACGAAAAACTAAGCCTTCCGAGAGGCGTTGAGGTTAATTTCTGAGCTAACTCTAAGGCAATGGAGCGAGTTGTCTACTCCGAACTTCCGAATCCGAAGTAAAAAGGATTGATATAGAGATGTAGCATTTCCTGTTTTTCTTTTGTGATCGTGTTCCATTTTGCATCGGTAGATTTTAAACTACACGGTCTCGGAGGCATTATACAGTCCCCCTGTCGTTAAATGATACTGGCTGGAAATTTGATACGCGTCAGTGTGATTGATTTTGTTACTATTTGAGGTGTTGAAATCGGAGGTCCCCCTAATCACATGTTCCAATTGATCTTTCGTTATCATATTCCTATAGTGCAAACCATAGGCTGGAATCTAGTCTTCAGCTTTTTAACTTCAATAAGTTTGGAGCAGTTACGCCTTTAGACCACCAAGACACACCAAGCAGTTTTTCGTTGAGATTAAAATTCCTTTTAGAAAATCTCTCTTGCGGTGTGTAGTCCCCAATTGCATGTTTATAAATCTGTTATAATAAAAATTTGCCTTGTCAGAAAACCAACTGGTTTACACGTCCAATTGACAAACACACGAGGGTACTAATAGTCTCTGGCTTAAGTTCTGAAATGATTTGGATATTGTGTACTACTAAATGTAAAGCCTTTGTTAAAATTTTCAGAGTAGAATGAAAGCTGGTGTAATCGACACTGGATTCATGTCACATTGTGACGAACTTTATCAATAATCTCTTTGTAAGGACCCCACTGAGAATGCTGAGGTGTTCTATGTTCAAACTTGACCCAGTTTTTTCAAAATCTAGGTAAAACTCATATTATGAACACCCAATAATAATTTATTCTCAAGCTTCTTTAAGCTGATATAATTTAAGCACCTTATTTTCATTTTGCTGTAATTTCTGACTTATATAGTAAAGATACCTTGAATACTTAAGCTTTTGGAAATTATTTGTCACTTTTAGCTGAGAACTCAACTGAAATCACCCTTTACTTACAATTTATTAGAAGCTGGGTAGTTGGAGAAACCTACCATAATAACAAGGATGACAGTTTAAAGGTAAAACATTTCTATTGTGATAAATTTTAAAACTTATGCTTTAATTAAAAAACAAAAGATAATAAATTTCATGAATCAGCATGAGAAAAGTCGTAAAGATTAGTTGTTATACAGGCATTCATAAGCAATTGCTAAAGTTAGTAGACGCTAATTTAGTTCGCTGTTTATGCAAGATTTGAATTGTAAATGCAAAAGTGATAGAAAAAGTATGAAACCCGGTTTTTTGCTCGTCAAACCGGTTATTTACTCGTAAACCCGGTTATTTACACGTAAACCCGGTTATTTAACCGTAAACCCGGTTTTTTATCTATATCTACAGATTTTGGAGGCGTTTAAAAATTTGAAAAAGCAGATAGTAGTGACCGCGCAATTAGTAGGAGACCTAAGGGTGACAATTTAAGTTTTACAGGAGAGCCGATTAAAGTTTACACTTGTTTTTCAGCGTTTTTTACGAGTGGAAATGCTGATTATGATCGACAAATGAATTTTTTTGCTACTCATATTTCACACTTTAAAACCAATTTTTCCACCTCAGAAACACTTCGGTTGGGCCCAGGTCCTTTTCTCTTTGATTTATCACAAAATTTTACACGCATTATATTAAATTGGTTATTATTTGACTAAAATGCTTCAGTTTAAAAAAATTTTTAAAAATTATTTGATTTGATTCTTTAGTAAATTTTATCCCAATTAAAAAAAAAAAAAAAATCGGCCAACCTATTTTTAGGTCCCTTTGTCAGTGTGCGGTCACATATAGACTTCAAGTAATGGGTGTTTTTTTTGAGCTGCATGAGAACTTAAAACGATAATACTAGACAGAAATATTTTTGGATTTGAATTGTTGCAGTTGAATTTTTTTCATGGCATTTATTTGTAGGGTTCTGTACCCAAAGGGGTAAAACACAGTCCTATTGTTTTTGCTACTACGTCTGTCCGTCTGTTAGCGCCTTTTATCTCTGGAACCGTAATAGGTAAACTCTTGAAAATTTCACCGTGCAACTGTTGCGGCTATAGCAACAAATCCTAAAACTTATAGGGTGTTCCCATAGAGACGAGTTATTATATTATACGTTATTATACGCTTATTTCTTGAACTGTAGGAGGCATGCATTTTAAATTTACAAACAGTAATAAAAACTTAGTTTGCTATATAAAAAAGTATAAAAAAAGAAACCTAAAAATTAAAGGGTTTACCGATATTGACGTGAATTGCATGTATATGGCCTAAGTTTTGAACCATACTAGGTAGACTCTTAAAATTTTCACAGAAGGTGTATAACTGTGACCGCTATAGCAGCAACTACTAAAAATTATAGGGTGTTCCGAAAGTGACGTGTTATTTGCGTATATGTCTTTATTTCTTAAGCTGTAGGAGGCAACCACTTAAATTTTGCAGACAGTAATTAAAACTATGTTCGCTTTATAAAAAACTATACAAGATTAAACTTAAAAACTAAAGGGTGTTCCGATAGTGACGTGATTTGCATGTAAATGACCCAAGTTTTGAACGATAAAATGGCACAATCTTGAAATTTTTACAAGAGGTGGATTACTATGGCCTCGATAACAAATAGTAAAAACTAAAGGTTGTTCCGACAGTGAAGTGTAATGTAATTTTCGCAATTATGACTTTAATTTTTTAAACGTGAATTTATACAGAGTGTGTAATTTTATGTTCGCTATAGCAAAAAATATAAAAAAATTAAAGGGTTTTCGAAAGTGACAAATATTTACGTATATATGTAGCCTAATTTTTGAACCGGAACGGGTAGAAACTTTAAATATACGTAGATTATGTATAAATTCATCTCAAAGTCATATAAAATATAAATCATCTATGCCAAGAACAAGTAATAAAACCAAAAATTATAGGCTTTTTCGATAATGACACGATTTTGCATATATAACCTTATATTTGAACAGTGATTGGCTGACACTTAAAATTTATACAGATTTTTATTTTACAATATCTAGTGAAACAACAAGTAAGGAAAATAAATTTATTAAAAATAAAAGGGTGTTCCCTACATGTCGTGAATTTGTGTAATTTGGCCTTCTTTTATATTATTAGGCAGACACTTGCTATTTACAAGGGTATTTAGTAATGGGTTTTCCAATAAGAGCGCTACAAAAGTGTTTTTTTTTTTTAATAAAACAAAAACGGTTTTGGACATCAATGAAATTCTTTATTGCTGTAAAAGCACGTTCGATGCCATTATGTATGGAACTCGATTTCTTTTGCATGACCACCACGGGCACGCTTGCCGAAGTCCAGTCGCTGAACCCAATTTTCGACGGTTTTCAAGCATTAATCGGCCGATACTACTGCAATTTCACGTTCGATATTCGTACGAAATTCATCGTTGGCTTGTTGGCATCTATCATAGACTTGACATAGCCTCACAGGAAATAGTCTAACGGCGTCAAATCGCACGACCGAGGCGGCCAATAGACTGGAGTATTTCGTGAGATAACACTTTCTCCAAACTTGGTTGAATTTCGACTCGTTGTTGGCTTGGATATCTTTCCATCATAAAATGGCAAACCTTACTGAAGAGAAATGTCAAAAGAGCGGCTAGAAATATGGCGTCGTCTGCTGTCCCTGTCGCTCTAATTTTGTAACGTCCCTGTTGAAGAACCCTATACTATGCTCTAGTATAACAAATAATTAAAAATTAAAGGGTGCCCCATAGGACATTTACAAATAAACAACTGATATATTTAAAGTTACACTGAACATAGTACGGAACCCTATGTGTGTGAACGCACTTGATTGATTTATTTAAATATGATTTACGGATTTACTAATTTGAGGAATTTGACCTTCTTTTCTAAACGTTATAGGCAGACTACTTGCTATTTACAAGGGTATTTAGCACTATGCTCTAGAAATTAAAGGGTGCCCCATAGGACATGAACAAATTAACAACTGGTATATTTAAAGTTGTACTGAACATAGTACGAAATCCTACGTCTGTGAGTCTAGATCGCACTTGACTGATTTATTTAAATATGATTTCCGGTATATGTCTGTCGCAGCAAGTTACTTGTTCCATTCGATCAGTCCTATTTTTGAATACATTTTCAGTAAAGCCTGCCGGATGGTCGGCATAAACCAATGACTTAACATAATCCCATAAACAATTTTATGATCGAGAAAGTAAATGTTTGTTGACTGTGCCTGTGTAAATGCTGGATACCATTTCCATTATATTGAAAAAGTACTTAGGACTTAATTACTTCCAAAAGAACAAATTACAAATCAAAAATTATTCTACTTCAAATATATTTGTGTTTCAAATAATCTAACAAATTATACTCTATTTCTCTATTAATTTTCCCCCATAAACAGCAATGGAAGCGAGCCAGAAAAAAAAAATATTAAAACATTTCCTGGCCACCATAATTCAATGTCATGATCAACTTTATATGGCGCTAGCGAACAACAAAAAAAAGGTACCTGAACTTTTAAGTAATAAACAAAAAAGTAATAAACTTTATGATGAAGAGGTCAACAAAAACGGAAGCAAAAAAATTAAAAAAAAAAAAAAAAAAATTATGCTTTAAGCAAATCAACTTTGGGTTGAAGAGCGCCATAAAAGGCCAATGTAAACAAGACATCATTCATGCAAACAGCAGCTGTTGTTGATGAAGTTGCTGTTTTTTGCTATTGTTTTTACTGTTGCTGTTACTACTGCGACTGATGTTGCAATAAAAAAAAGGTTTTTTTTTCTAACTGTTTCGAATTATCTGGGAAACAAATCAAAAATCCATCATTTTCCTTCAACTCATAGTGGAAGATGACAAAGCACTAAATGCATAAATAAAAGGCGAGATTTATACAGCGAGTAAAAACTCCTAAAACACATATACATACCCATGCTTTTAAATCAAAACTAACACAAAGGCAATATTTTAACACACAACAGGAAAACATGAAGCCATTTGCCTTTCTTTCTAAAATATTCAATTCTCATTTCCTTCAGCAGCACTTCAGAGGGCCTTGGAAAAAGCCTTTCTATTGTAAAACCTTTATTTGATGATTGTACTCTTTTAAAATGGTTTTACACGGCGTGTGTTTTTCATATGACCTGTCAGTTTGATAAACCATATGTAATTTCATGTGTTTGTCAAAATAGACATTTTACATACAGTTTAATTTTTGCTTTCAAACGTACATGTGTAATTACATCTGACATAACCTATAATGTAAAATTTTTCCGCCACACAGTTTTGTATTGCCAACCACAGCTGATGCAAAGATGGAAAGTTAGTGCTTTTGTCACTTAGTGCTTTTAGTGCTTTCGGTACCACAAAAAACCTAAAATAGCCAAATATCAAGTTGGCATTACAGGATGTCAGATGCTTTGTCACATCAAAATAGAACACGTTCTAAATGAAAAATTTCATATGTATTGTACACATGGAAAACACACATGTTATGTTTGAAAGGGTTCACACGACGTGTTTAGAATTTACACATGGAAAAGTGACAATTCATATGACAAATACACGCCGTGTAAAAGCACTTTTATTGTACAATGAGCAAGGTGACATGAGGCGAGAAGACAGAATTGTTTTTTGTTTTAATTAATATAGATGTTTATAAGATATGAGCTGCTTAATGTTATTATTTATTTAAATAACATTTTAGAGGTCTGATAGTTTGACAGTTCAGAAATTTTTGCGGTATAGATATATAGGTTTTTCGTAAAAAATCGTTATATTTCTCAACATAGTCTTCTTGAAGCTCGATATATTCAGCTTCTAGTTCTTTATTGCCTCCACACAATAAGATTTTTTAAGGGGTCCCAAAATAGGCATTTGTTTCAATAGAAGAGGTCATTCTTTTGACCAAAATCTCTTCCAATTCCGACATTTCTTGACAGTTGAAAACAGGAAACAGTCGCTAAAAATGTGGGTTGGTGTCGATGGCCTCCAAACGGCTATCTTCACCCAAAAAGGAACCACCAGCACTAGGCAAGACACAAGAAGTCTCGCAATAAAAAAAGGAAACATAAGAAGTTTAGTTTTTTCAATCAAAGATAAAATGGAGAAGTGACAAATTAACTTTCCTTTGATTTATTAAAATCCACAATAAAGTTAATAAGAAATTCCAATACATGACAATTTAATTCAAAGATTATTAAATTACAAAATCTTTATGGCGCGAACAACCACGATCCGAAATTGATTGCTTTCGGAAACGATCTTGAATCAAATAAAATTTTAAAACGAATGCCAACGATATGGCGCAAAGAATTTATTATAATTCTTCAAATTCGGCCAACGATATGGCGCAAATTATTATTCGAAAAATCAATTTAATTAATTCTAAAGGCGCGACTTCCACTACGATAAGAAAGTATGTAAAGACAAGAATGATGAAATAAGCGGCAATTGATGATAGACGTCAAAAAAACTTCTACTAGCTTTGGCTTCACTCAACCATGAACCAGGGATGGAAATACATCATTGTTTAGACATGAACAGTCGCAAAGGGCTTAATTTGTGCTCTGAATAATCCGGTCAACGTTGTTGCCTATTCAAGCTAAACAATAGCGGACGGATTCACCTACTAAGCCTTCTTTGGTAAAAGTTCACACAAAAAATCTTCTTTGAACTCTAATATCTTGTGATAAATCGTTATATTGTGTAAAAATACAAAAAAGATCATTTGAATTGTCGTTGAAAATCGCCAAACACTCTGATTGCACTTATGTTCGAATACCAGCTATCCCAGCACACACAGCTTGGATTTTTTATTCACATCCAAAAATTAACGTGGTCTATATCCTCCCTCGGTGAAGATGTCTACAGATGCCTCAGCTTCCTCAAGCTCTTTCATTATCCAATCGTCCAGACATGGAGAGATTCAATTATATTTCAATTATAAATATAATAAAAGATAATGTATAATTGCATATAAATTCCCCTTGTCTCTCCTTCGTTGTTTGTGACCGCATCACGTTAAAACTACTGGATGGATTTTAACAAAATTTTGTGAGGAGCTACCTTAGTATCCTGATCCCAATATAGGATACTTTTTCTCCGCAAAAATGTTTTATTTCCAAGAGAAAGTGGAATAAAAAGCAGTGAATGTACGCCGATTTTATACCGATTTAATGGTACTGCATACTTTATTTTTGAAAGCAGTATATTTTAAGCTCGGTTGCGCAACAGATGGCGCTGTTTTAAAATCATCACAAAATAAATCGAAACCGGGATATTTTATACACGGTTGCGCAATAGATGGCGCTGTTTTAAAATAATGACAAAATATGAATTGAAAGCTGGATATTTTAAAGAAATAATGATAAAATATTAATTACTTACTGCCAAATAGCCAATAATGAGGTAACGTTGATGTGGGTTCAAGAACACTCAGGCAAAGCTAGGAATGACGCAGCAGACCAACCAGCAAAATGCTGTGGACCAGAATCCATACTAGTACTGGGAAATGGGCTAGTGCGAGCGAAGATCATACAATGGGTGAACTCAATAAACCTGAAAAGATGGAGGGAGGCTATTAAATGTAGTGCCCAAAGAGCCCCTTGGCTGGTAGCTTAGTAAGGTGTTCAGGTATAATATAGATGTACCTTAAGCAGGATAACTAAAAATTCAAAGACATGATACTGGCAGAGATGATACTGGCAGAAACTTCTTAAAAGAGGATGCCATGCAGATCTAAGCATTGGACAAATGCTAGCAAATTCTAGAAACTGCGTGATGAGAAAGACGGCCGACAGTTCCCAATGCCAAACACTAAATCACTAAAGTCAAGTGTAACGGCTGTAAATTACATATCGCTTGCCTATAATCATCGAGGACTGGAGCTGCTAGACGAATCGATCTGCTTTGATATCCACCGTACATTAATAATGACAATCATAATCTAAATGCTACATATTATGTTGGATTATATTACAACATATAGTTGCCTAATTTAAAAATAACTTTTTAAAATATAAGCATAATTATGTTTAAAGTAGAACATAACATGGTTGATTGTAAACTTGATTTAGTTAGTTATATACTTTTTTTCGTACAAAGGGACAAATATTTTATTCATACAAACTTTTAACCCAGGATAAAGCATTAGTAGTGTTTTTAGCGATTCAATTTGAAGTTTACCTTGAAACTGAACTTTGAGTGCCTCTCATTCTTTCCTGAGGGCATAAAAATACGAATTTTAATCATCATAAGATAGAACATTTTGCGCTTATTTTGTATGTAAAGTTTTTTTGAATTTCATCCATTTTATGGCTAAATGACCAAAAACTGACTAGGCCTCCAATAATATTAAGTAAACTCAAACTCTAGAAAGTACGTAATTCGATTATTCGCCATTTTATATCTTCACCACAGGCGGAAAGGATATATGTAAGATTGTCACTCCGAGTGTAATTTCTAAAATATTAATTTCCGACCCCATAAAGTATATCTATTCTGGATTCTTGTGCATATAGAAGTTGATTAAGCGATGTCCGTCTGTCCGTGTTCGGGTAGTAATGTCATTTGCCAAGGCACCAGAAGAGATACAAAAATTTAAGCACACCAATCTGTCAGGCATAGTTTCGAAAATTTTCGAATTGCAAATCAGCAACATCAGATCATTCCTTTGGAGGCTGCGGGCTAAAAATCACGCCCACCTATATTTTTTCACGTTTTTTTTAATTTTTTTCGGCTTTAATGATTCTGTTTTGCCTTTTTTTGTCAAATAAATATTAGACTGCGACAGGTAGATCGCGAGAAGTGGTTACAGATCTTGGGGGCCAATAACCCCCTGCGAGGGGCGATTTTTGTTTGTTTTTAGGTTGAGAGGGTTTTTCTGCTTTGATTTGTATTAAAGAACTTTATAGAAAGCAATACACATACAGAAAGCAATACACATACATGGATCCACAGGGTATCCACTGGTAAATAGGAGCAGTTAAAGATCATATAGGAGGTCAATATGAGGAAATTTTGTTAAGGATTTTTTTTCCTTGGTTTAGGTCGCCCATTCTAACTCAATATTGATAAGAGAAAAAAGGTCCTAAATTAAAAAAAAAATTATTGAATTTTTTTATTTACAAAACATTTTCAAAACGATATTTTTACAAAAAATTTTTCTAGAAAAATTTTTAAGAAATTTTGCCAAAAAATTTTTAAAAAAATTATTACCAACAATTTTCAAAAAATTAAAAAAGAATTCAATATTTCTGTGAAAATGAAAATCATGACTGTAACATGACATGTTTTTAATATTAAGAATATATGTATATATGTAAGTATGTATGTATGTATGTATGTATGTATGTATGTATGTATGTATGTATGTATGTATGTATGTATGTATGTATGTATGTATGTATGTATGTATATAGTGACATATTTTTTAAATCCGTTTGATTTTTAAATTGATTGATTGATTAAACACATAGACAACATAAGGATACCGACTACAAACTGTCAAACATAAAATATGTACACACGTTTACAGGTAAACGATTATTTTAAAGCAAGTTTAGATACATGGCTACACGAACACCGTTGTGGCTGTCGTCAACTTAGACTAATTTCTATTTTATTCAACAAAAGCAAATGTCACCAAATTGTAAATTACAAATTCATATACAAACAAAACGTTTTAAAGGAAATATTTATAATTTTTTTAAAAATTTATTTAATTTAATAAAAGAAAAATAAGTATTTCTACAACAATGCCAAAGTTTACGATGTAGCTGTCGTCTGCAATATCATTAAGTAGCTGACTGCACGGCGGCAATTGTAGCCAACGGAATTTGTTTTCATTTAGCTGCGTAGCCGCTGTCTTCCATTTCTTTAAAGCATGAATAATAGGGTTTTCTCATACGACTTATTTTAATTTATGGATAATGCTGTACATGTCTGTATAAATAAAATCACCTTGGTGAAGGATATAAAACATCCAGCACAGACGTATATAGTACTTGTACTTCTTTATGTTAGATCAGTTTGATAGTAAATAAACATAATATTTTCCCGATTAATCGAATAAAACTTAAAAAATATTCGAATAATCGATCAGTTTTATATGATTTAGTTAATATATTACCGTAAATTTCTTTACTTTACGAATAATGTACCAAAACGTAACTCTGGTCTAAAATACTATTAATTAACTTATAAAAACGAGAGAGTTTATATCTTGGAAGATTATTAATATTATTTTATTTTATATGCAGGTCTATTTATAACTCACTTTTGGATTTTCTTTATTGAAAAAAATATCCCGCAACTGATAGTTAAGCATTCAGTTAAGGGCGTCACCAAAGCATTTTACCCCCAAACATACTTTGATCACATTGCACTTAACGAAAACTTGCTTGTCGTGACCGAGGTACTGTTTCAATCAACTACAATTTTGTTCCCAGCAATCATATAGTGATACAGAAAACATAATATGGTTCTTGTGACCATAAACAAACATATTTTTTTCTCTGTGTATAGCAGTTGAGTAAAACTCAAGCAACGAATATAAATGATTTGCAAACATTTTTACTTGCTTATGTTCATCATGAAATACAGAAAAATTTTTAATCGATATTTCTGCAGATGTCGATTGCTAGAGATATAAAATATATATCAAACGAACTGATGCTCAAGTACCAACTCATATGGCCAAATGTAAAAACGTGTATGCATTTGTTTTTTTTTTTTATACCGATGTACCAACAATGAACACGAAATGTGCAACTGGCTTTTATTGTTGTTTACGGAAGAGGATGTATGCAAACCATCAAGAGTGTTAAAAGCAACGGTGGTCCGCTTGTACACTTTTAAGGAGGAAATGTCGACGATTATATGAGAGGCTGATACTCATGGAGATACTTTTTAAAAAAGTATCCTCAAATGTAAAACTTAAAGGGACTTAAGTCAATACTAACACACAATCTGTTGGCAAAAATATGTCAAAATTGAATACTTAATAAATTAATGATTGTTCCCACAGTCAATATAGAAATATATGTTCATTTTCATATATTTTGCTGCTCTATTTGAAAGCTCGCTCTGAACTACATAGATTTTAACATATGAACATCCGCAAAGGAAAAGGAAAACGTGTAAAAACACAATTTTTTTTTGCAAAAAAAAAAACAAGAAATCACCGTTAAGCATGAACAAGCCAAAAAAAATTGAAAATCGAAAATTAAGCTTAAAGTGAGCAATCAACACAAATATCATTCATCCATCTATTGATTTGCCACTATTATATGCCTCTGTTCGCACTTTGTTTTCAATGTGAATTGCTCGTGCAACAACAACAACTACGTACCTCACTTTACAAACACTTATTGAAAAAAAAAATTATCCAGAAGAACTTTAAAAGAATTCAATCAATAAGTTTTTTTTTATTAAAGCAACCATTCAAACTACTAGGTTTTGAGTTGAGATAAGCTGGGTGCAATGACTCGTTATTGAAAAAGGACCACACATTGTTTAGGTCAATATTGTACAGGTTGCTGTTATTGCTAGAGGTTTAGAAATATATAAACGTTGGTTTTTAAAGACAGGTCTATAAAAATCAACTTTAGGTGACGAGAGTGACGATGATGCGAGCTCAGTAATATTTGTTCAACCAAAACGTGCAGACCAATGTATAGAAAATATGTTAGGTGACGATGGGGACGATGATGGAAGTTCAATCACTTTTCTTTAACCAAAACGAGCAGATCAATGTATAGAAAATAATGTTAGGTGACGATGTTTACGATGGCGCGAGTTCGATAATTTTTCTTTAACTAAAACATGAAGACCAACGTATAGGAACAATGTAAGGTGACGATGATGCAAGCTCAATAATTTTCTTCAACCAAAACGAGCAGACCAAAGTATAGAAACAATGTTAGGTGACGATGGTGACGATGATGCGAGTTAAATCATTTTTCTTCAATCAAAACGAGCAGATCTATGTATAGAAATCAATGTTAGGTGACGTGGTTACGGTTGTTATAATGGTGACGATTGTTTTTGAGATGACGATGGTTTTTGAGTTCAATAATTATTCTTCAACCTAAAAGCGCTCAACGTGCCTAAAGAAGTTTTCACTTCAAAAATATTTTCACCAATTAAAGGTTTTAATTGGTTCCAGAATAAACATAACTTAAATACTTAATTGATTCAATTATTTGGTTAATTAGAATTTTCTATGTTCTGTTTTAAACAAGTATATATTTGAATCAATTAAAAAATTAATTGAACTTTAATTCAAAACTAAATAACACCTTTAATTGGTGCAAACAATTTTTTTCGGTGTGGAATTTTTTTGCAAAGATAGTCAGGGGATGGTATTATTTCACATTTATTGTATAAAATTTCCGTATACTGTTTTTGGAGCTAGACTCGATGGATATGCATACAGTTGGTTATGTAGACGATATTGCAATGAAGATAATTGGAAAACTACTGGATGCTATTGGAGGTATTTCCAGGAGCATTATTGTTGTGTTGACTTCTAACACCTTAACGCCAATGCTGCCAGGGTATATGGGACAGTAACTGATGTTAGTAGCGACCTAAAAGTGAAAGATGAAAACCTTGTTATTAAGCGTGTTGTGCTATTGCACTCTGCCAAACCAATAGTGAAAAACAGAGTGTCAGGAGATTAGATAGACTCAACTCTTAAACAAGGGATATGAGCCATGTTCAGAAATTGCTACAACAAGGGCCGTTGTAAGACCGATTATTAACACCCATTTGCAAGACCACCTTCTGGTTAAGGCACGGAAGTAAATCTGTATTACAACATACCAATACTCGTATGAAGCAACGAAGCAACGTTCAGAAAGAGCGAACAGTGGTGTTGCTGTATTCCTTTAACACCTTTAGGATGGGATATCAATGTTTAGAGGATGGTAAAGTAGGCCGAAAATGGGGAAACTCGCCTAAATCAATTCAATGGATTGAACAAATCATGGTAAGATATTCTAACATATCGCACACTAAATAACAAACAGTTGCAACTAAAAATTCAGTAAAAATTTTCAGGACAGGCAAAAAGCGACACATGTAACATAAAAGCTGACATAACGACGCGTGATCGTTAGAGATTTAGTTTATAAAAGCAAGATTTATATATATAAATTTATATATATAAATTTAGAATTGTGAGTGTGTATGACTAAGAGTCCGATAATGTCTCTGTAGTGTAGTGTATAAGAAACTCACTATGCACTCATTTCGGAAATGTACATGATAGCTGTTTTTACTGAGAATTTATTGATGAACAGCAAATGGTTAGGTTCGGTTAACTATAACCTATAGAACTCCAATACCCTTAGTTCACAGGAACCACCTGGACCACAGTAGGCTACTCAGTGTCGCATCCAGTTCCTGAGAGAAACTTTGGCTCAAAAGTTGGATCCTGCATTTTGGACGTGCCGGGTAGGCACAGAGAAGGTGTTGAACTGCTTCATCCTCTTCATCCATACCGCTTCTGCAACACCCGCCACGAGAGATTCCCATACGCTCCGACATACATCCAATCATACAGTGCCCCGTTATGATGCCTACAAGAAGTGATAACCAGCTTTTCTTAAGGTTACTAGTCAATTAAGGGCCGAAGAATTTTAGACAATCTGCAACTGGTTAATGTACATCACCTGTCACCCGTTTCCTTTAGCGATCATTCGCTAAAGTATGAAGGGTAGATGGGAAGTAGTCAAATTTGTCAGGTCTCAGGTTTACCAGGCAGAAATTCTCGCATTACTTATTGCGTTGGACCATCTTAATGATCTTCAGGGACCAATGACGCAAATTCTAATCGTCTTGGAAGACCAGTCTGTGATCAAACGCAGGCGACAAACAAACGTAAACTTCAAATTAGTACTAAAATAAATCCAAAAGCTAAACAGCTACTTCGGTCACATTTATGTGAGTTAGAGGATACGTTGTACAACAAGAGTCCACAACTTATTTCTACGAAGTAGACTCAAAAACCTCATTTGGAAGTTGGATGATCAGTTTCAAAGTCGGCCAATGGATGGATTCTAAGAATCTGAAAATATTGAAGATAAAATGGCACTAACGTCGCTTCAAGACAGAAAGTCTGAAAAACACAATGAGTAAATACTCAATACGAAAATTCGTACTTTGATCAAAAGAATCGCTTTTGAATTGAAACTACATCTTTTAGCTTTAAAACATATTATCATCTTGAATGAAATCAGTCATTCTATGGCTGATTTTTCGATGTATTTAACTATTACTGTACTTTAACTAAAGGATCCAAAGGTTTGCTCAAACAATATAATACAACTTGTAGTTTTTGTCCTTTTGGTTATTCGATTTCATGAATGTTTGTTCATTCTCCTACATTTGTGTAAAAGCTGAAAATAAAACCATTCAAACATGACGAAAAAACAAATGCACGTTTGATGGAGATGTACGGAAATGCAGTTAAAATCTACATGGACACATGTATGAGTTTGAAAAGAAGTACGAATGGATGTAAAGTGGACTAAAGAAAAGAAATCATTACCATTAAATTTAAGATTTTTTAACTTTTTTTTGGTTTTTTATCTTGAGCTCTTTCAATCTTTTATTTTTGATTTTTAGGTCAAGTGATGCTTTTGACATGTTAAATCAGTTTGACTTTTTTCTGTTTTGTTTGGTATGCCTTTGTTAAACTGTATGATGATTTTTCATTTCAATATTAAAACCAATACGTGAAAGTTGGCAGCAGAGGAAGTTTTTGTTTGGTTCAGTTTTGTTATTATTATGTTTAAACACTTTTTTGTTTTTTAAAATAACAAAAATATTAAGAATAAACATTAAACGATTAAATGAGTAAGCTTATCTAATGGGTGTACTCATGAGCCAGTGGTCATACGCAAACACAAACTAGCTTACTGACAACATGCCTACGCGTAACTACTCATACCATACTATTAGTGAGGAAACCTATGTTCGTCTCATAAACGCAATGAGCTGAACGAGTAAAACGTACTTTCTATACCGATGAGCGCCGTGTACGAAACACTCAGTGTGCTATGTTTAGTAATTGTGTAGAACTTTTGTAGAACTTAGTGTGTTTTGCTGTGGTTTCTTGTATTTCTTAAGAAATGAATACCTTAAAATGTGTACACTCGAACTGTGTTCGTTTTTCTCTCAAAGCATTAAACCGCTGGAACTCGCCCAAGTTCATTGTTGTTATGTTCAACATTTACTCGTATTTATTCAAACTTGCTTATGGAAACTCTACAAGCTCATCGCATTTAGATCTCTGTTTTTCGCTTCTTTTATTATCCACTCATCATTACTTGTGTACAATGAACAGATATGAATTCAGTGAAATATTATAATGAGCTTCTTATGAGCTCATTATAATATTGCGTTAATAAATATTAATAACAACTTAGACCGAACATTCTATTTATTTTTTTATTTATTTATGGTTAATATTTTATAAAGTCCTTCTCCCTTTCTGCAAGCCTTTCTTATGGTAGATAGCAGTTCTTAATCTTCATTTTGCTTATTTTTAATGTTAATTATTTAGCCAAAAATTAGCTGAAATGATGCAGTAGGCGTGTTACTTCCCACACAGGGTTAAACAAATATACTCCTGTGCCCCTAAAACTATAAAATGTAGCGTCTGAAAGTTGTGAACTCCGACCACACCTTGCGTTTTTAAGTTAAAGCATGGTTTTATATGACGGGAGGCACGAGTACTCTTCATACAAAGTAATTATTAATTAGCCTATAGCTGGAAAAGGGCAATAAGGACACTCTCTAAAATTAAACTACTACGAAAATAACAGACGTTTGCAAATTAAAGCATGACCATACCTTAACGTAGAAATGTTTTTGTTTACGATGAGATATAATATTATAAAATTATAATATTATGGTGGAATGGGTTATAATACTATAAAATTATAAAATATAATATTATAATTTTATAATATTATATAATAATATTATCAAATTATAATATTATAATATAATATAATATTATAATATAATATTATATTATAATATAATATTATAATATAATATTACAATATTATATTATAATATTATTATAATATTATATATAATATTATATTATTATAATATGATATTATAATTAAATATAATAATATATATAATATACATACCTTAACTTACAAATGTTTTTTTACGATGGGATATAATATTATAAAATTATAATATATGATATTATAATATTATAATTTTATAATATTATATATTATAATTTTATAATATTGTATCCAATCGTAACAAAAAATTTTGTAAGTTAAGGTATGTATATTATATATAATTATAATATTATATTATAATAATATAATATTAAAATATAATAATAAAATATTATAATATAATATTCTAATATTATATTATAATATTATAATATAATATTATTGTTTAATTCAGTTGAATGCTGAATTAGGTTAAGCCTAGTTTGCTTAACCTCCGTTGGTCGCTTCTAGGTAATGCACCAAGAAGGCGATGTTTAATTTGTTTGTTTTCTTCAAGGAGATGCTCCAAGAAGAGTGAATTATCCAACACAAGCACTTAAACCTGGTTGGTAGCTAATAACACAAGCACTTGTAACTTGGTTATATGTTTGAATCGAGAACAAATTACAAACAACCACCTTGTTTGATTATTTTATTAATTCCTTCTTTTTATTAATATAAATTAATTCTTAAATACTATTTTATTGATGACTAATAAAAATATTAACAGACAGCATAAATACAAATTCATCAAAATTTAAAGTGACTTCAACAAATAAACAAAAATTGTAATTTAAGTTTAAAGTGTAATGACTTCAAAATAAATAAGCAAAAAATTTAATTTAAATTTAAAGTGTAATGACAAAAATTGTAATTTGAGTAAAAGTTGAAGGTTTTTTAATTAAAAATAACAAATAGCTGAAACTAGCAATTTAAGGTTGTTGCACTAATTTCGCGCAGTCATATGTATGTATATCGATGTATATAAATGTACAGACATACATGTGACAGAAATTTAATGCGAAGGTTTGAACATACACCCCGCCGTTGAGCCATGCTCAACAGACTACAAATCAGAACAACCTTAAATTACCTTTCTTTGTGTGTGTTATCAGTACTATATTTATGTTGAAATTATGTGACTGTTACCGCAAATTCTTGGGCTGGAATATGTTGACGTGCCGCAGGCTGTGGAGTTTGTTGATTTGAATTAAACGATTTACAGCGTGTCTTTTTCCAAGCAACTGCCATGATGATTATGATTGCGAGAGTGAGAGCGATATAAGCAACGGTTCCGTGGTGATATTGTATGTGTTTGATTTGTGATGATTTGTTGTGGTCATCAGATACCTTTTGATGTAGTGTGCTCTGTATCTCGGAGATGTTTTTTGATTTGATCAGCATACACTTTATTTTGGACTTTCTCAAACTGGACTTCAACAGGATAAATAATGTCACTGAAATTGCTCATTCTTATGTAGGATGCTTGAAGAGATGTTGAGACGATTTGATGACCCTTGATGATGATAGAGTTAAATTTGAGTGTGCAATCTGATGCTAATTTTAGGAGACCGGATCCTTTTAAGGTTAGCTGAGATTTTTCTTGTCCGCATACTGAACTTATTTGCGAAGGCTGCTGCATTGTATATAGCCATTGATTGCTGTACTCCAATTGTGTTAGCAATGTGCTGCCAGCAATAGGACCAATGTCACATCCCTTTTGAATGTTATGGTTAAGAAGCGAAAGTTCACATAAGCATTTGTTCGCGTTTGCCTTGTATTTTCATTGCATATGTTGGCATAGGAATTCGTTCTCTTTAATGGTTGCACATGTGGTCCACTGCCTTTCTGTCAAGATGAAATATTGATCTCTGTGAGCATTTACGGCGAGAAGGTCACCGCATGGCATTATGGCAAGCATTGTGCCATTTGTTAGAACCGGAATTTGGTGTGGTTTAAGAAGTTCGAATGTTTCTGGATCACATAACGGAATAGATATGTGAAAAATGACGTGGTCTTTGGTCACGCCTCCCTTTACGTTCATGAGTTTGTACAGCTGCAACATGTTGTCGTTACTTACTGGTAATTCTAGGGATGTTGGAAGGTGATTTCTTATTTGCACTATCTCAGATTGAAGTTGAGATGGTGACAACAGCATTGGACTTATTTTTCCATGGTGTGAATCCGTTAATGCTGCTATAATTTCGGATTGAATCCTATGTAACCTTGATGAGGTTACGGAAAGTTGAACAGATCGTAACATAAACATTCGAAACAGCTTTGCTTGATACTGTTCGTTTTCAGTTTCGTGTAATCTGGATGTGATTTTAGTTAATTGGTCGTCTACGTTCCTGAACTTTTGTTTTACATTCTCCTCATTTTGTTTTAGTACATTTAAAGTTGCATCAACAATTGATGTCTGATTCATTAGGAGTTGCTTCAGATGGTTTTCATTTTCGTTGACTGTGTTGATAGTAATTGTCATTTGTTCGGCGTAATCCGAGTCTAGAATGCCGAACAGTGAATTAGCGACATTACCAACAACATTAATTGCGCCACGTTTGACTCTTCTTTTGAGCAGGAGATTTTTATCCTTTAAGTCTGTTATGCTAAAATTAATTTCCTGGAGAACGTTTGAGCAAGTAGTCTTTTGGGTAAGAAGATTGCATAGGTGAGTTAATGCTGTTGTTTCATGTATGAATGTAGCCATTTCTTGCCAAAATGGGTTTAAATTGTAGTAGGAGATGATGTTCCATTCTGACCGTGATATTCTGGTGTTGCCAATACCTTCAAAGTAGAGACCGATGTTGGGTTCAAATTGCGTTATTTCTATTTTATTTGTGGCTACTAATGGAATCGAAAGCAATATTGTGATTAGTGTAGTTATGATTGAGCCCGGTAAAGTCCGCTGTTTTTTGGCGAGTGGCATACTATTCGATGTTGACTGAGGTGATTGTTTTTCAGCCAGTCCTTCATGATTAGCCTTGGATTCTTTGAATTTTAGATCTGGTTGTTGCCCGTCCTCTTCGGGTTCGTCACTGAGCTTAGGAAGTGGTGCTAGATACTGAACTGCCCGTTTGAAAATGCCTGATGATGTCTGTACGTCTGCAACTCGTACAACATCGTCGGGTCCCTTATACGTTTTTATTACGCGCCCCAATGGCCATTTCATGACTGGAACGTTGTCTTCTTTTAAAGTGACGATTGTACCTGGTTTGAGATTTTTAGATTGTTCTCGCCATTTGTTACGGCATTGAAGTTCATTTAAATAATCTCGAGACCATCTCTTCCAAAATTCATGCTTAAGACGGGAAACTAATTTCCAACGCGTTTCCAATTTAAGGTTTGCGGGCTTCGCTTGGGCGTCAATTTGAGCTATTAGGGGTTCGCCAATTAGAAAATGTCCAGGAGTCAGTGCGCCTATGTCGTTCGAGTCATTCGACATAGGTGAAATGGGTCTGGAATTCAATATTGCTTCAATTTCCACAACTATGGTTTCGAGTTCTTCATAAGTTAAAGATGCGTTCCCCATCGTCCTTACCAAGTAGTATTTTGCTGATTTAACAGCTGCCTCCCAGAGGCCACCAAAATGAGGAGCTCTTGGCGGAATGAAGTTAAATTGAATACCCTTTTTGTTGCAGGCATTTGTAATAGCTTCTTGAGCATCTGGTGAATGTATTATTGTGGAAAGTTCGGGCAATTTATTTTTCGCTCCGACGAAATTTGTAGCGTTGTCGCAATATAAATTTTGGCAATGTCCCCGCCGGGGAAACGAAACGTTTGAGTGCACCTATAAATGCATCAGTTGTGAGATCGCTCACCAGCTCCAAGTGCACTGCCTTTGTGGCAAAGCAGCAAAATACGGCAATGTAGGCCTTGTGCGGTCGTTTTCCCCTGAGTTTGTAATGTACAGTAATTGGCCCGCAGTAATCGACTCCAGCATTAATAAATGCTCGGGCTGGTGTTACACGTGTTGATGGTAGGTTTCCCATTATTTGGTGAAATAGCTCTGGCTTGGCTCTGCTGCATGTAGTGCAGTGATGGACTGTGGCTCTTGCCATAATTTTTCCTTTTATTGGCCAGAAGCGCTGTCGAACAATTCCTAACAACGTGAGCGCCCCACAATGTTTGTGGTCTTCATGAATCATTTGGAATATCAGTTTGGAAATGGAATCATTGTACGGAATGAGAAGTTGATGTTTTGAGTCATATGCTAATGAGGAGGCATCGAGCCGGCCGCCAACCCTAATTAGTCCGCTTTCATCCAAAAAGGGTGCTAAATTCTTGATGGTGCTCGTTCCAAGTAACGGTTTGTGTTCCTTCAGTTGCTTCATTTCTTCCTTGAATTCGGAAAGTTGCATTTGTGAAATAATAGGAACCAGTGCTTGGCTGAGTTCCGTTGTAGTTAATAATTTTGATGGTTGCCGCATCTGTTTTTGGCTTCTTGTGTGGGTAATGAAGCGCAGAACATATCCAATAATCCGCTGCAGACGATGGAATGAATTTTTGTGGTTAATTTTGTAAACAAAATCAGGTTCGTTTATTGTCATTGCTCGTGATTCGATTGACCTTGTCTTTCTTTCTAGGTTTGTTGAAATTTTGGAGCTTATATTGAACTTGGGTGGCCAAACATTTTCCACGCCATGAAGAAACATTGGACCACAGAACCAAAGAGTACATTCTTTAAGGGCCGTTGAAGACATTCCACGAGATAATATATCTGCAGGATTGCATTTAGAGCTTACGTGACGCCACTGTTCTGCCTGGGTTTCTTCTTGGATTGCGGAAATTCGATTTGCTACAAATGTGTTAAATGATGCTGATGATGAGTTTATCCATGAGAGTACAATTTCTGAATCAGTCCAAAACCATACTGGACTGGTAAATTTAAGATCAGATCTGATTCTGGTGGCTAGTTGGGCTCCAAGTGTAGCTGCGCATAGTTCCAGTCGTGGTATTGTTTGTCGTTTGAGTGGAGCTATGCGAGATTTGGCACAAAGTAAATGTACCATAATGGTGCCATCTTTAAACACTGATCGGATATAAGCTGCAGCTCCATAAGCCTTCTCGGATGCGTAAGTGAAGATGTGTAGTTGTTGGGATTCTGGAACTCCTCCTTTGAAAATGTGTCTGGGTATTTGAAGCGTTTTCAATACATTCAAGTCTGTGCGAAATGTGAGCCATTTAGTGTGCAGTGATTCCGGCAAGGATTGATCCCAGTCTAATTTTAGCTCCCACAGTTCCTGAATAAACATTTTTGCCGTTACTATAATGGGAGAAAGAATTCCCAATGGGTCGAATATTCTTGCAAGGTCTGAGGTTACGGTTCGTTTAGTTATCCGCTTGATGTCTCTAGGATTGACTTTAATGCCCAGTTTGTCGGACTTCGGCAGCCAAACAAGTCCTAGCGTCTTGATGGTATCAGTTTCCACGCTTTCAAAATCTAAGTTCACCTCCAAATCACTTTGTGGAATATTGTAGAGTAATTGTGGATGATTTGCGCACCATTTGCGTAAAGTAAAACCACCTTTCTTCATCATCTCCATGAGTTGTTTTTGTAAATGTATTGCGGTTACTAAGCTGTTTGAGCCGCCCAAGCCATCATCTACGTAGAAATTTTCCTTGAGAAATTGAGAAGCAAGGGGATAATGTATCTCATTTTCTTTAGCCAATTGCTCCAGACATTTCGTTGCTAAGTATGGAGCTGCTCTTGTGCCATACGTAACTGTATTGAGTTGATAGTATGCAATGGGCCTTGTGGTATCCTTTCTCCAAATTATTAGCTGAAATTTACGATCCTCTGGGGCAATCAATACCTGTCTATACATTTTTTCAACGTCAGTAGTGAACACAAATCTTGGCATTCGAAACCTTAGGAGTATGGAGAATAGTTCTCCTTGCACAGTTGGTCCCGGTGAACATCAAATCATTTAGCGAATATCCTGATGTGGTTTTGGCCGATGCATCAAATACTACTCTGAGCTTAGTGGTTGAACTTTCGGGCCTTAATACGCAATGATGTGGAATGTAGTAGTTTGGGGAATTTATGGATTCTGTTCCCAACCTTTTCATATGTCCCATTGATTCATACTCATCCATGAATTCAGTGTACCTTTTCTTTAATTCTGGATTCTTTTGTAGCCGACGTTCGAGAGCGAGAAATCGGATTAAGAGCAATGGCATGTGAGTCACCTAAAGTATCGGGGTTTTGTTGAAATGGTATTCTTACTATGAAACGATCTTGATGGTTTCTACTTGTATTTTGTGCAAAGTGCTCTTCACATTGCCTCTCCGCTATTGGACAGTAGGGTTTTAGTTGTTTTAACTTCCTCTAACTCCCAAAGCCGTGCGATGGAAGCTTCAAGTCTTTCGTCTTCAGTACATATGCCACAATATGCGTCTGCTAGGGGTTCTTTTGTTATTTTTCCTGCTACAACCCAGCCCAGAACTGTGTTTTGTAGGATAGGAAGTTGTGGAGACAATTTTATTTGTCCTATTGAGAGTAATTGGTGATAGTGTTCAGCACCCAAAAGTATATCAATTTTATTTGATTGATTAAACGATGGGTCAGCTAAAACAAGATTGTTTCGGTAGTGGCCACTCGTCAATGTTTATGAATTGTGACGGTTGTGGGTGCTATGATTCGAGGAAGGACAAGTGCTTCCAGACGAGTTGAAAACTTGTTGACTCGGGAATGCAGTGCCACATTGACACGATGTTGCGTTTTGGTGTTTGAATTGCCGATTCCATTGATATGAACTGATGACACCTGTTTAGCAATGTTAAGTCGATTTGCCAACCGCTCGGTGATCAAGTTGACTTGTGATCCAGAATCAAGCAAGGCGCGACATTCAATTTCAATTGCATCAGTTTTGAGTTTGACTAAAGCTGTACTGAGAAGAACGTATGAATTGGACATTTGACCACTGGCTGCTGCTACTGACGATGCTTCTGGAGAGCTTGTTGTTGCTTCATTGATATTGTGTTCATTTCTTTCAGGTGAAGTGATTGCAGATGTTGATTTTGTCTGAGATTTTCTTTCACTTGATGATCCTTGTTTGGTTGCTGAGGGTTGATTTTTAGGTGAAGCAGCGAGTTGTGTTTTTGCTTGCATGTCCTGCACACTCCTGACTTGCAAGTGCTTGCAGCATGTCCTGACCTTAAGCAGTTTACGCACAGTTTTTCTCTTTGAGCGAAATTCAGTCGATTTGCTGGTGAGAGTTTTAGAAAGTTTTGACACTGATGCAGCTGATGATCGCCATTTTTGCAAAAAGGCATGTGATTTGTGTCTGTTTGGCTGAGGTGGCGGAAACGTATGCCTTTGTAGATTTCTCTTTTTGATTTGTAGCTTCCAAGGATTGGAAGCGATTCTCGAGAAATGTTAAGAAATCTTTGAGGCTTTGAAGTTCCTTTGGATTACTTATAGTCCTCTCATACAGAGTGAGAGTGCCTCGATCCAATTTTTTTACCAGTATATGAAGTAGCATGGGGGTCCCATGAGGTCGTATCGATCCTCATATTATTAAGTGCATGCAGACATTCCTGAGTGGTGTCATGCAGTTGTTTGATGGCAGCAGCCGATGATCCAGCACTGGGTTGATCCAAAAGCTGTTGTATTGTTGTGGATACCAGAACGCGTTGATTATTGTACCGTTCTTTTAGTAGGTTCCACGCTGTTGCGTAGTTTTCGGCTGTCGCTGAAAGATGACTGATTAGTCTTTCAGCTTCGCCTCCCAAGTTCGACTTAAGGTACCACATTTTTTGTACAGCAGGAATTGGGTTGATTGTTCACTAATTGCGTGAACAAATCATGAAACGCGCTCCATTTTAGATAATCTCCATTGAATTTTGGAATTATTACTTTTGGAAGCGGTAGCACAGTACTTTGATTAGGTTCGGGAACTTGATTTGGAGTGGGTGAAGATATCTGGAAGTTTTCTATGACCAGCTTCTCCAGATTTTCATAGGAGTCCCATATCGTAGCCTTCCTTTAGGGATCGTCATTGGAGTTCCCCATATTTTGAAGTGTAGCTCTTGGATTTCGCCCCACAGTTTTTCTTTTAGTTTCATATTGGTTCCTGTAGGGTCCATAGCTAATAATCGTCTCAGTGAAGAAATCATGGCCTTTTGTCTTCTTATTGCGGCATTTGTTGGGGTGGGACAGAAAGGCGCTCCCTTTTCGAGCTGCATGATCGTCCTTAGTACCTTGAGAGTCACCCGATGTAAACGTTTTTGATGCCTCAATCATGCCTGATTCAAATATTGTTTTGTATTTAGTGACGAGGTCCTCAATTTGTTGATAGTAGCCTTCGGTGAAATAATTGTGTTCTAACGGGGGTTTATCTAGACATCGGATTTTGTTGTCCGTGAGCTCGAATTCGTTCCAAGCTGCGTCTAGTCTTCTGATTCGCTCTTCGTAATAAGAGACGGTTTTTCTGGATGCGGAATCCTTTTTGAAATTCCGAATGATGGATTCGATCAGCTGTCCTGTAGTTCGTTGAGAAGTTACTAGCAGATCCATCGAGTTGGTATTTCCGGTAGCCATTGTAATGTCCTTGATAAATTTGCAAGGATCAGAAGGTTGCGTGTCGAAATCACGTCGGGGGTCACCAAATGTTTAATTCAGTTGAATGCTGAATTAGGTTAAGCCTAGTTTGCTTAACCTCCGTTGGTCGCTTCTAGGTAATGCACCAAGAAGGCGATGTTTAATTTGTTTGTTTTCTTCAAGGAGATGCTCCAAGAAGAGTGAATTATCCAACACAAGCACTTAAACCTGGTTGGTAGCTAATAACACAAGCACTTGTAACTTGGTTATATGTTTGAATCGAGAACAAATTACAAACAACCACCTTGTTTGATTATTTTATTAATTCCTTCTTTTTATTAATATAAATTAATTCTTAAATACTATTTTATTGATGACTAATAAAAATATTAACAGACAGCATAAATACAAATTCATCAAAATTTAAAGTGACTTCAACAAATAAACAAAAATTGTAATTTAAGTTTAAAGTGTAATGACTTCAAAATAAATAAGCAAAAAATTTAATTTAAATTTAAAGTGTAATGACAAAAATTGTAATTTGAGTAAAAGTTGAAGGTTTTTTAATTAAAAATAACAAATAGCTGAAACTAGCAATTTAAGGTTGTTGCACTAATTTCGCGCAGTCATATGTATGTATATCGATGTATATAAATGTACAGACATACATGTGACAGAAATTTAATGCGAAGGTTTGAACAATTATAATGTAATATT